>JAJEJO010002714.1:130615-169122 GCA_020662805.1 Glaucomys volans | reverse complement strand
TACAAAGGCCTCCACTCAGCCAGTGCTATGTGGGCTAAGAGGTCCTGATTAATAATGGCATCACTCATGAGGCAAGGGGTCAAATTCATCATCCTTTTGCAGTGTAGTGAAGGAGTAAAAGCATTCTTCCCCAAGGATTTTCGTGAAATGACTGAAGAAGCGAAGAATCCAGACTCTGATGAGTTCCACTGGTGATGGCTCTCTTGGGTCTGTATTTCCGGACTATCCACTCTCAGCAGAGCCTTGAGAGTCACCCAGGAGAATGGCTATAATTGCCTGAATGTTCAGATCCTTGTCCAAGCTCTTCCTCTGTTGTCTTAGAGGAGCTGGGGACAAGTCAGCTGAACATATAGCCCTCATGTTCCACCATTAAGATTCAAATGCTCACCCTTCTTGTCATTCTCCTAGGAAGGTCGAAGAAACAGACAACCATGTTACCCATGCTTTGAGGTCTTGGGGAGAAAGGTACAGAAACTCATTTCACTACTAGTATTACTGAGAAAGATAAGTGCTACCAGTGTGATGATTGAGGTAGATAGAGTTCAGGGAACATCAATATTTTCGTGCCCTGGCTAGAAGGATGAACACCTGCAGGTATACAGGACTCTACGAGGAGGCTGGGTTTGGGGCCAAGTTGCTCACAGTGTTTCCTTGCCTCAGTGTTTTTTGAAAATGCATCATCTATTTTGGTGTGTGGCCAACAGAAAAGAGCTTTTAAGTTTTGCCTGACAGCATTTATCATCATCCTTATCCTATGAATTAGATATTATGACTCTCTGTAGATGAGGCAACCAGGTCCCCAAAAAGTGAAATCCCAATTCTCTTGCACCAAGGAGCATTGTCTCTCCATAGTCTTCCCCAAAGCTGCCTGAGTTCCTTGGGAGAATGTTCTCCATAACCCTAGGATAAGAAGGAATAAGGTGTGCCCAGCTGCTGTCTGCTGTCCAGAACTTCTAGCATTTGTCCTCATGGGGCTTTTTCCAGTGTGAGATCAATTGTGGCTGGTCTGGGGAGAAGCTGGCAGCCTGGCTATCTTCTGATATCAAAGCCACCAACAAGCCCCCTCCTGGCTCCAGTCTGCCCTGTAATTAGGTGTTTTGATTGGGTAATCTGTTTGCTGGCCAGACCTCACATCAGCAGTGCTACCTGGCTGCAACCTGCTCTCCTGAGAAAATGGTGTTTATTATGAAGAGGATGGAGTCTGGCCTTCTGCAGCAGATTAGGAGCCTGGGCTCATCTTTTTGGATCTTGGCTAATAACTGTGCTCCCCATTTCCCTAGGATGCTATTTTTAAGTCACTGGGCTCCACATCACACACATCATTGCTGTAACTCATCCTAGACCCATCAGCCTTCTCCAGAGAAGGTTGATATTTAAATGAATAGTAAGGTCATAGAGGTTTGATTCAAGGTGAGACCAATTACTGCAACCAAAAGGAGTTCATTCTCTAAATTAAAACCACAAGCAACTAAGACTCTGTGTTCCTTTCACTGGACTGGAATTATGTCAACTTAAAGTCTGAAAAAATGGGGGAATGAATTCTTAATGAATTCATTAATAATAATAATAATAATAATTAATGAACTCAAGTATTTGAAATTTTTATACTAAAATATGGAATCCATTGAAGGAAAAGTATAGCCCACTTATACAAAGCTGTCTTTTCAAACCTAATTTGCTTTCTAGTTTACCTCACTCCCCATTTATCTGACCCCATTTTAGATATCAATCTACAGGCCAACCACCCTACCCCATCCCTGGGTACCCCTAAGTTACCATCTTACTCTATTTTCTGGTGCTATAACAAAATACTTGAGACTAGGAAATTTATTAAGAATAGAGGTTCATTTAGCTCACAATTCCAAAAGCTGGGAAGTCCAAGAGCATGATAGCAGTATAGAGGCTCAGCATCTGAGGGTTTTCTTGCTGCATTATAACATGTGGAGGGCATCACATGGTGAGACCAAGCAAGATGCTAGCTGAAGGCTCCCTCTTCTTATAAAGTCACTAAAGCCATCACAGGAGTTCCACCCTTTCATGCCTTAATCTAATCCTATTTACTTCCCAAAGACACCACTCCAAATACTATTAACATATGAGTTTGAGAATTAAGTTTCCAACATGCAGGCTTTTGCGGGACACATTCAAACCGTAAGAGGTACCCAGCACTACTTAAGAACCAATCCTGCCTTTGACTGTTGTCCGATGTTGTTAAGGAGGTAAGACAAACAAAACAATCAGAGAACAAGCCTGGATGGGAGAACATGTTCTAATGTGCAGAGTTAGATGAGCATAAGAATGCCAGGGTTGTTGGGGGCTGGAGTTTCAGACCGGGCGAACTCATGGGACAGGGTGCAATTTGGAGGCGTGGGAGAAGGAAAGACCAGCAAGCGACAGGAGCACATTTGTAACAGGAGTAAGACTTCCTGCTTCAGGAAGGTCCTACCTGATCATCGTAAAATAGGAGCTTCCTAATCAAACGGGGTGTCTGATGGTATAAGATACCCAAAGGAGGCTGATCTTGATCTACGAGGCAGTAAGGAGCCACTTCAGCCTTTGATGCATACGGGCATGATAATAGTGGTATTGTGGCAGAAATGCTTCCTTGGAGGGGCTGTGATGGCCTGAAGTAATCATCCCAAGGCAGGGAGAGTGGTTGGAGGAGGCAGCAAAGTATTCTCAAGGATTATGACGGTGGAACACAAGAGCAACTTGAGGCCAAGGTCAATAACACAAACACCTATCCCTGGATAGTCTCCAAAGTGCTTTCTGTTATATTATCTCATGGGAGTCATACAAACATCCCCTTGAGGATGGTATCATTATTCCCATTGACTGAGACTCACAGGGACTTAACTGACTCACTTTTTAAAAAAATTTTTTAAATTTTATTTGTTCTAATTAGTTGTACATGACAGAAGAATGCATTTATACATTTTGATAGATCTTACATAAAGAGTGTTATCTCTCACTTTTCTGATTATACATATTGCAGGATCACATCAGTCATACAGTCATACATGTACATGAGGTAATAATGTCTGTTTCACTTACTATCATTCCTTCCTCCATACCCCTTCCCCTCCCTTCACTCCCCTCTACCTAATATAAAGTAACTCTATCTTCCCTAGCCACCATCCCCCTTGGGAATTAACTTCCTCATATCAGAGAAACATTCAGCCTTTGGTTTTTTGGGTTTGGCTTATTTCACTTAGCATGATATTCTCTAACTCCATCTATTTACCAGCAAATGCCAGAATTTCATTCTTCTTTAAAGCTGAGTAATATTCCATCATTTATATATGCCACATTTTCTTTCTCCATTTATCTGTTGAAGGACATCTAGGGTGGTTCCATAGTTTAGCTATTGTGAATTGAGCTGCTATAAACATTGATGTGGCTGTGTCACTGTGGTATGCTGATTTTAAGTCCTTTGTGTATAAACCAAGGAGTGGGATAACTGGGCTCACTCTTGCTTGCCCTTCCATTTGGATCCTAGTCTAGCACCGTGCCCTGGGTCTTCTCTTTCCCAATTCTCTGTCCCTTCCAATACATCTGACTGCTTCTTCCTTTATTATTTTATTTCTATGTCCCTTATAGAACCCGGCCTAGGGAAGTGCCAATGGATGCTCAAAAACTTTGAGAATGAACACCAGGGGAAAAGTAGAACAAGACAAAGTCCAAGTTTCTTGGAAGTAACCTGCTGTGTAATTCTACATTCTCATCGCAACTGGACTGATACTACAGTACTCTCTGCCCTAACTGCCGAGCCATGAATTTGATAAATGTATTAGCGAATTTAGAGCCAATCACCTGCCAGCCATTGCACTAGGTACTGGATGAAGGCAAAGTCCCTGCCCTGTGGAACTTAGGTTCTAGCCCATCACTGTCCAGCTGAATGTTCTGTGGTGGGGGGTGGGGGGGAATGACCAGCATGACAGCCACTGGCATCCGAAGTATGACAACTGTGATGAGGAACTGAATTTTTAGTTTTGTGTAACTTGTGGCCAGTGATTAGTACATTGGCTGACACTGCTTTCATGGATGGTTTTGCAGATAATAGTGAGGGAAATGCCAAAGGTCCCCTCACTTGCAAATACAGGCAACCACAGTGGGAAATGAGTCTCCCTGGGCATAACGGAGGCTGACTTTCTGGCATATCATCACCACTCCAGAGTGAAGATGGGCCCTTTAGCCGCCTCACTTCTTCTGCTCCAGCAAATTATCTTCCTAATAAGCTAAAACTGGCACCTTGTTTTCCTGAAGAATCATTCTCCTAAACACAAGAAAGTACAGTCAGCCCTCTGTGTCCACAGAGAGAAAGGATCTGTCCATGGAATCTAATGATCGTGGTTTGAAAATATTCAGGGAAAAAAATGCACCTGTACTGAAAATGTACAGGCTTTTTTTCTTGATATTATTCTCTAAGCACTACAGTATGGCAATTATTTACATAGCATTTACATTGTATTAGATGTTATAAGTCATTTGGGGTGATTTAAAGTATTTAGGAGGATGTGCATAAGTTATATGCAGATACCAAGCCATCTTCACCTTTATTTTTCCCCTTCTACTTTTCAGTCCTGGGATTGAACACAAGGTGCTCTACCACTGAGTTACAGCCCTGGCTTGCTTGCTATCTTCCTTTCTTCCTCTTCTTTCTCTTCTTCTCCTTCTCCTTCTTACTCCTTTTTTCTTTTTGAGACAAGGACTCACTAAGTTTCCCAGGCTATTCTCAAACTTGCTATCCTCCTGCCTCAGCCTCTAGAATTACAGGCCTGCAGCACTGAACTGGGCTACTATGCCATTTTCCTTAAGGGACTTGAGCATCTGCATATTTTAGTATCTGGGGCTGGAAGTCCTAGATCCAATCCCCTAAAGATACAGAGGGATGACTGTACTTGGAGTAACCCAACCTGTGTTACATCTGGGAGAACAGCTGGAAGGGTCAGAGTGTGTACATAAGCAGCTTGGAGAGTATGTTGTTCTCTTCCAGCTGTGACAAAGCAGAGTGAAAGGCATGAAGCTGTCACCTTGCAGAGGAGCCCAAATTTGAGGTGGCTGCTTTACCTAGCCTTTGGTGCCACTTTTGCTTGGGAATCTGGCATCAGTTCCCACCAAGGAGATGCCATAACCCCCTCACTCCCTGCAGGCTGCTTTTCATAATCAGGCTGCATCTGGCCCCCACCTCTGTTTTATCCACTCATTTCAGTCCAAGATTAAGGAAATAGCCCAACTTCCTCCCCCTGGTGGGTGGAAGAAGAGAATCCATAGCATACAGAAACTCACAGATTATTAGAACAGGAAAGAGCCCTTGAGATCCATGAATTCATTTCCCACAATCCCTGGAAGGTTGGGGGACTCACTGAAGATCACACTGTGAGTGAGTGACAGAGCTGGGACTAGAACCCTGGGTGCATTACTGCTGGGCCCTTCCACAGTCTGTGCAGGAGTCAGCCATGGGGTGGAGAGAAGGCACAGGGTGGAGTGGTGGGGACCATGGGTTCTAGTGTAAACTCTGCAGTGACTCACCATGACCTGAAAGAAGTCATTCTTCTTCTCTAAGCCTAAGTTCCCTATGCTGTGCAATGAAGAAGTTAGATGACATGATTCTCCCCCTTCTGCTTCTCTGTGGGCTTCAGTGGTGCCGAACAGCTCTTAAGCATGTTTAATAGAAGTTAATAGAAGTTAACACCCACACTCTCTCTCAAGTCCCTCACTCTGTTGATTCAGCAAAAGGACTCTGCAGCCTCTCTCCCCACTCTCAGCTTCTCCACATCCCCCCTTGTCCATAAACAAGACTCAGATCACACCCAGGTAGCAGTTGGCCCTTTGGCTTACAGCCTTCTGTGGAAAGGACCAGAACATTTTAAGTGGCTGTGTTTTATTGTTTGGTGTTTCTGCAGTAATGGAATCAAACTCAAGCATGCTAGCAATGGGAGCATGCTAGGCAAGTGCTGTACTCCTGGGCCATGCCCTAGCCCAAACCTGGACATTTTATACTTTCTTTTTTTTTTTTTAAGGAGAGTGGAAGTGAAGAAAGTGAAGATCATGTTATCAGTTGGGGAGGAGGGGCCCCTGTGGCAAGAAGGTGTGGCACTTGGAGTGTCCATCTGGCCTGTGGGGCTTTGTGCAGGATGCTTCAGAAAATCTTCCCAGGTGAATGAAGATGTTTCTGCAGAGCAGGGCATGGCCTATACTCCCAAACCCTACCCAAGTGGTCCTCAGCCCTGAGCTGGTTATCTCCCCCTCCCACTCCACAGGGAGGCTTTATCAGCCAAGAGGAAGTGAGGCAGGGGGAAGTGACTCATTAGGATCCTCCTCTGAACTGGGGACAGAACTCAACTTGGGCAGAACTCAACTCAGGCCCAAGATCCTATAATTGTCAGACTGAATTTATATTTAGAAAAGAAAATAAGCCAGGCATGGTGGCACATGCCTATAATTCCAGCAACTTGAGAGGCTGAGGCAGGGAGATTGCAAGTTCAAGGCCAGCCTCAGCAACTAAGTGAGGCCCTAAGCAACTTAGTGAAGCCCTATCAAAATTAAAGTAAAGAAGGGGACTGGGGATGTGGCTCAGTGGTAAAGTGCATGTGGGTTCAATCCCTAGTACCAAAGCGAGAGAGAGAGAGAGAGAGAGAGAAAGAGAAAGAGAGAGAGAGAGAGAGAGAAATGAAAACAAACCAGAAAGTGCTTCTGGAAAAATCTCCTGGGTAAAGACAAACCTGGTAGAAATGCAGGTCAGTTATAATCTGCTTTGCTTCTGGTCCTTACTAGTTAATTTGATTGTTTCCTGGAGCTTGGAGCTCATTACAGCAGTTTTGTATCCAAATATTGCAGTACCCTCTTTCTGTTTTATCATGGTGGGCACTGGGCACAGGTGTTACTGGGCAACTCATGTACTTGCTAAGGAAGAGAGTGAATTACTTGGAACAGAGAGAATTGAGTCTGATGCAGGCATAAGCACCACCACGTGTTGGTCTAACAGGAATCAAGGCCAACCGCATTTAGGGTGGCATTTGAATGCAACAATAAGAATGAACTGTGTGGAAAATTCTCAAGAGCTTCTTGCCTTGAAACCCACACAAAGTCATCTAGAGCTGAGTCAGATTCTCTTTGTACTCCAGAAATGTGGGACCATGTTTCCACAATTAAAGCCAGTGGCTAGGTTGGATTCTGAAGCATGCACCTTTGTAAACTGAAGTCCAGTACTGCCTCTATCTCTCTCAATGCCTATTTCCTCCTCTTTAAAACTCACCTCAAAGCTCTGGCAGCAGAATTAAATCAGATATTATTACATGAACAAAAGTGCCCACAATGCCTCCCTCACTTTCTTCTTCCAGGGATCCTGGAAAACGGAAAGGGGCCTCTTACATGGATTTCTTGGGTCCATTTCAGTTCTAATGTCCCCTGTGTTTCTTTGTTCTGAGATTCTCTTCTCCTTCCAACCACCAAGAGGAGGAAGTCGGGCTGTTTCCTTAATCTCAGACTGTCCTATCCTCTCTGCACCCCATTTATTTTCAGTGTCTTGTTCTTAAAACCAGGAAAGGGGCCATTTTTGGCTCCTTGCAAACTCAGATCCCTTCACATCCTAGACGGTCCTAGCTGCTCTGAAAGGTTATGGTGCCCCTCTGTGGAGGGCTCTGGTAGGGCCTAGGGAGCCAACAGCATGGAGGAAGCCAAAGGAGGAAGTTGGATCCCAGGCGGAAGTGCTAACTCTGAAGAAGGAGCAATCCATCTGCCCAGCCATGACCACACTGTGAGCTGAGGGGTCTCTTGCTGCTCCATATGAAGGGGGTCCCAAGGCCTGTTAGTAAATCAGCACTTGCTCAGAAGCTCAAGAGGTTGCACTAGCTCAAAAGGAAATGAAGCTACATAGTCCAAGAGGAAAAGACAGAGACACAGCACTGTCATTTGCAAGGAGCCCAGTTCAAGGAGTTGAGGGACCTTGTCACCCCACTTATCTCTGTGGATCTTACTTTCTCATCTGTAACATGAGAGAATTGAACTAAGGATTAAACTTAGTCTCCAAGGCCTGAAACTTTGTGAACATCACATCCTAAATATCTTAACACATACACTATTATCAGATCCTAAATATCTTGGCCTACACACACACACTCACACTCTCTGTCTCTCACACACACACACACACACAGAGACATATTCAGGATACTGGGCCTTCATAGATGTCATGGTCTAAATGTGCCCACCCACAAACTCATACATTAAAATCCTGACCCACTTTGGTTTAGAATTAGAAGGTGGGGCTTTGGGAAGTAATTGGAACTGAGGTTGGAGGCCTCATGAATGGGATCAGTGTCCTTATAAAAGTCTCTAGAGAACTCCTTCTCCCTCTTTCCACCAAGTGAGGATATGAAGAGAAGTGAGAAGCCAGCAAGTGGGAAAACAGCCTCACCAGGGTCCTGCTGGCACCCTGATCATGGACTTCCAGCCTTTACAACTGTGAAAAACAAATTTCTGTTCTTCATAAGCTACCTCATTCTATGGAATGTTGTCATAGCAGCCTGAAAAAAGACAGTACATATCTGTTAAATCTAGAGAATCCAGGCTGTGTGTTTTATCCCAATGGAAAGACAAGACCTTAATAAAAACTCAGCCATTCCTTTGATGAGCTTCCTCAGAGCCCCAGTCTGCAAAGGGCATTAGTGTGTTTCTGCACACAGAGCTCAAGATGCCTAGGTCCCAGAAGGAAGGGCAGGATGTGGCAAGCGGGGAGTGTAGTGAGGCCGGTCAACAAATGGCTGCCTGGAGGGTTTGGACCCCTCTTACTTCCCAATGTGTTTGATAAACTCCCACTGATCAATACCAAGTGCCCCCATAAAGGGGAAAATCGTGAATCATTTCAGGAAATTGAGGCTGACCTCTCTTAGCTCAGCAGTGTTAAAGGAGACTGGGTAAAATTTCCTAGGATTTCAGCTGGAAAGTAAAACTCCAAAGCATTCATTAAGAACTATTTTGCTAATGCACCAATAAAAAAATGTGGGGAAGAAACAACTATTTGCTAAAGGGTTCCATCCAGGAGTGTCCCAAAGCAGGTTTAATCTTAGTCTGGAAAGTTGTGGAAGGCAGTGTAGGGCTGGAGGCACCTAAGGTCTGTAGAACTCAGGCCTTGTGCTAGGCTCTGAGCTCCTTACTGCATTCCACGTAACCATGGCACGCTGTGTCATCAGCCTTGTCCACACATGTGGGCACCTAGCATAGAGAAGGTAGGTGTATAATTCTGAAGCCTATGTCCTAGCCACTCTACTCTCTCCTCTTACGTCACCAAGCTATAGCTCTTGGCCTAGAATGACCTACATCAAGTTTTAGCTGATGGTGGGAATGGGATGAAAGGTTTCATGATGAATGAATCAAAGCAGCAATTTCCATACCAACCAAGCACGGTGTCCCTTGTCACTAATCCCAGTAACCTAGGAGGCCAGGACAGGTGGATCACAAGTTCAAGGGCAGGCTCAGCAACTTGGTGAGACCCTGTCTTAAAATAGAAGTAAAAAGGGCTGCTAGGGATAAAAGCAAAAGGGCTGGGGGATGTATAGCTCAGGGGTAGGATGCTTTCCACTGGGTCTTTTCCATTGGATGGGGCTTTTCAGATCCTGCATTAAATGCCTAATTTTCTTGAAATGTTGAGCTTGCTCATACCAGCTCATACCAGCCAAGGATCAATCAACGTTCCTTTTCTTCCCATTTCTCCTACCTGAAACTCTAGGTGTATACATTTTCTATTACTCAGCACTAAACTAAGTTGCTAAAAACACATTTATTATTTCACAGGTGCTCATGCCAAGAGTCCAGGCATGACTGAGATCTCTGCCTACAATCTCCCAAAGTCCAAATCAAGGTGTCTGAGAGCTGTGTTCTCACCTGAAAGCTTGATTAGGATCCATTTCCAAGCTACTCGATGATTAGGATTAATTTCTTTTTGGGCCCCAGCTTTTTAATGTTGGGTCCTAAAGGCCACCTAGAGCCTGCCATGTGGGCCTCTGCAGAGGCAGTACACAATGTGCTGCTGCTTCAAGGTCAGCAGGAAAGTCAGTCACTTAGAGCCTCACATGTATATGGAATCACAAACCTGCCATCGCCTTTGCTATATTCTGTTGCATAGATGTAACTCATGGTCTTACCTATGCTCCAAAAGACAGGGATCATAAAAGGCATGAGTGCCAGAAGGCAGAATTACAAGGGTTCCACCTTAGGGTTTGTTTGTTACTCCAGATACATACACCTTTAACATCTTCATGAAGGTCACATTTCTTAAAGTTATCACCTACAACCTACCCAATCCTGTGCCAGCTACAAGAACTACAAAGAAAATAAGAATGGTTTCTTCTTCAACTAGTTCACAACTATAGCATTAAAGCATTACATGTGGGTGCAGCTACTGAATTTGGCAGGTCAGTTCTGATAGACAATAAAGGTATTCTCTTTATTCAAGATAGCATTTATTTTACTAATACTAGGGAAGGAAGAGCAAAAGCAAAAATGATAGGTGAGAAAGAGGAGAAAATACAATCACTCGGTCAGGGAAAACACCAACACCTGAAGTCATGCAGCTGGGGAGTCCCAGTGCAGCTTTTCAGGGTCCCAACTGGGAAGACCTGGTCAGAGCATCCTTTCCTCTCCATGAGTGAGACTCCAGAGTCTTATTCTCAGTGGGGTTTCTTAAATACAAGTTAGAACAAAGAAAGCTCTGTTCTAACAATCTGTGTGACCTAGTGATAACTTTGAGATAAACGAATGACTCTGAGTTCTCCTGAGTGAGCCAAATCCACTAAGAAGTCAGCATTCTTTTTTTTTTTTTTTTTTCTTTTGATCCAGGGATTGAACTCAGGGACACTTGGCCACTGAGCCACATCCCCAGCCCTATTTTGTATTTTATTTAGAGACAGGGTCTCACTGAGTTGCTTAGGGTCTCGCTAAGTTGCTGAGGCTGGCTTCGAACTCGCGATCCTCCTGACTCAGCCTCCCAAGTCGCTTGGATTACAGGCATGCGCCACCACGCCTGGCAGCATTCTTTATTGTTGCATCAAGGATGTACAAAGGTCATGGCAGGCACATGGGCAGGGAAGATCTTCAGTATTTTCCTTATCCCTTTAACAATCCATTGCAGAAGACATCATTTTAATAGATTTTGGAAGGGGCTAGGATACAACAGATGATACATGTGCCCAGATCAATCAGGGACAGCTTCCTAGAAGAGATAAGACCCAAGTAAATATTCAAGGAGGGACAGGAACTGGCCAGATGAGTTGACCTTGCAGAAAAAGGAATTAAGAGGAGAAAGGTTTTGCAAATAAGACCAAGCGTAGGGGCAGAACGTTTGAGGATGAAGCTGAAGAGATAGACTGGAGTGAGGTCATGGAGGGCTCAGTGTGCCATTGTGAGGAGTTTATACATGTTTCTGGAGGTGACAGTCTTCAAAATAGGATCTGCAGAGCCAGGGTACATACCTGTGATCCCAGCATTTCAAAGACTGAGGCAGGAAGACCACAAACTTGAGTTTAGCCTAGGCAACTTACAGACCCTGTCTCAAAATAAAATTTTTAAAAAGGGATAAGAATCTGGGTATGGTGGCATTACTTGCCTGTAATCCCAGCATCTTGGGAGGCTGAGGCAGGAGGATCACAAGTTCAAGGCCAGCCTCAGCAACTTAGTGAGGCCCTAAGCAATTTAGCAAGAACCTGTCTCAAAATGGGCTGAGATGTGGCTCAGTAGTTAAGTTCCCCTGAGTTTAATCCCTGGTAACCCCCCAGCAAAAGGGATCAGGATGTAGCTCAGTAGTAAAGTGCCCTTGGGTTCAATCCTGAGTAGACTGCCTACCCCCTGAACCCCAAAAAAAGGACCTTGATGCTTGCTGCTGAATCCTGGATGGCAGCAGGTGTCTAAACCAGCTTGTCTGCTTTACTTTGAATCCCTGCAACATGACTTCCTCTTTTTTGCCCCCTCATACCCACACATAACTCTACTGGTCATCTTTCCTACCATGAACTCAATGACTCCCGCCCCTGCCCCCCCAATTTGTTTTCTTTTGCTAACCTGGGTTTTTATTCTCTATGGCTAACTTTTGAGGTAAATGACAAGCAGAGGAGCAGAGTGGGATTGATTGTACAAGAGTTTTTGCCATGCCAGTATTTTTTCTGCTAGAATTTGACTTACACTTTGATTTGGAAGAGTTTCACATCTTTTCCAGAGTATCAGCTGGCAGGATTGAAGGGGGGTGGATGACCTCTCTTCAGTGGCATCTCTACTCTCCCTGAAGGCTTACCCAAGAATCTCATGACTGTAGTTCAACCTCCTGTTAGAAACTCCTCATCTTAATTCTCTAAATCCAGGTTCATTTTTTTTTTCAAATTAATATATCTTGTTTTGCTTTTATTTGTGCATTATAGTTGTACATAATAGTTGGGTTCATTTTGACATAGTCATTCATGCATAGAATTTTATTTATTCCATTTCGGTCCCCGGTGCCCCTCCCCTTTTCCTTCTCTCCTCCCTCCTCCTCTTCCTCCACTCTACTCACCCACTTTTCCTCTACCCCAGACTCATTTTTGCTTACGTACATACTCCCTATTGAAATTGACTCCAATCGTTCTACAAAGCAAGGCAGATGGGAGTGGGTGTGCCAACAAGAACATGGGTTTAAAAGTCAGATCCTTGGACAATGTTCTTGATCTTTTACCCACAGTTTGCATCATGTGTAAAATGAAGGCAGTTATACCTACCCCACAGAACTGGTTTAAGAATTGAGACGATACCTGTAAGTGGCACAGCACGCAACAGTCATCTCATTAATGCCGGCTGCTCTTCCTTCCTCCATCTGTTTAAGTGTCGTATGATGATTTCCCTTAAGGGGAAAGAGCCCCATTTCCCTTGTCTGTATTTTCGCAGCCCTTAACACAGTGTCTGGCAACAGAGCCTGGTTCAATACATGCTTTTCAAAGGAAGGTGTAGTTGAATGAATGAGTGATTGGACAGTCTAGTGGTGGACTGAGAGGCAGCACCATCGTGTTTTATAGGAAGCCCACTAGGGAATCATCTCTTCATCTAACACTATCACCATTCAGAAACGAAGCAACCTTTGCCAGTACTGACATGTGTCTGGCCCCCTGGCTCTCAGGAGGAAACCTGGCCCAGTGCCCAGTGGCTCAGCACACATAAGAGAGCATATCCTTCTCTTTTTTTTTTTTTTTTTCAGCACTGGGGATGGAACCCAGGGCCTCATGCATGCTAGGCAAGTGCTCTACCACTGAGCTACATCCCCAGCCCCATCCCTATTCTTCTCCCTTGAGCTGTGCAACCTGGCCAGGTTATATGTAATCTCTCTAGGCCTCACTTTACTTGAGAGTAAACTGAGGGAATAATGGCACCTTCTCAGAGCTCTGAGTGTTTCATACAATGCCTGGCCCTAGTAAACTCCAGGCGTGTTAGCTGTGTGATGCAAGAGGTACAATGACTTATTGGGTGGAATTCCAGGAGCAGAACAGTGGCTCTGTCTGGTCGGTGTGCTTTTCTCTGACCCATTGAGGCCATGAGTCAGACAGAACCTCTTCTGCCACTCTGGGCTGAAAGCAGTTCAGAAGCACTAAAAAATAATCTGTGTTTAAGTATTTTTAGCTGATTCTAGTGGCTCAGAGAGTGATGGGGTGGGGACAGGAGGAGAAAAAAAAATTAGTCTCTATTGTCATCTGCCACCTGAAATGACTCCTCATTATCATGTGTTTCTCCCAGATCCTTTTTTTTTTTCTTTTGGTGGGGTGGAGTGAGATGGGGGCTATTCCCTCTCCCCTTTTCAATCCCCCTTGCCAACTGATGATTGGCATCAAGGTGGATTTCATATGACTCCTCTACACCCTGAGCCTTCACCCCAGTCAGATCTCAGACCCTGAGCGTGAGGGAACAGGATCCAGGCACACCCTTACCCTACACTGAGAAAGGCTGATCAAGTCTCTTCACCTCTGTTGCCACTTTTTTCTCTTCTGTGCAATGAAAATACCCACAATGCTCTACAGCTTGCAGGGCTGTTCTGAGGAGTCACAGGAGTGATTATATAAATGTCTTTAGCGCAGCTCCCACACTACCACAGTACTGGTGTGGCACATGCTCATGAGTGAGCGCCATGCTTCTCCTGCCTGAGGGCAGCTGCTGCTTTCCTGGTGTTCTACTTCTTCCCCCAGAACACTTGCCACCTTTGCATCCTGGAGCATTTCTCCATTGAGCTGCAGGCCTTGAAAGGTGTCTAGGGATTTGCCATGGCTCTGCATTAACCTCCCACCCTCCATAGTGCCCCACAGAGACACCTTTGCCCCCAAACCAGCTGGGCTGTCCTCCCGGAAGTTGCAGTGACTCTGCACTACAGATGCTGCTGCTCCGGGGGGCCTGATTTCCATGGTGTTCTGCAGAACCTGTAACCTAGAAACAGAATTTTCTGGACTGACAAGGAGTCAGAGCTGATGCCTTAAACATAAAATTGAACCCAGTGACTTGTTATAGGACTAACCCACATTCTGCTCTCAGGGATCTCCCCGAGCAAAAGCCCAGGAAAGCCTGCAGCAATGGTACAGTCCTGGAGAGGATATAGTCCTAAAAATATGAACCATGGTCATATTTATTGAGCACCTATCACAGGCAGGAGACTGTGCTATGAGAAAACATCCATGATCTCATTCTGGGAGCACCATGCCCTTGGCTTGCTGGTGTCTTTGGGCAAGACAGAGGTAGCTTCTGACCCTCAGTTGCCCAGGCAACAATACTACTTCAATGTGTACAATTGATTGACATTTGAAACCTGTATGCTATTCTGCTATTCCCTTGGAAAGTGAACTCTGCAGAGTAGAGAATAAAGGTCCTACAGGGAGCTCTAGTGACTTCGAATCTAAGATCTTAAGGAGGAGAGGCAGCCCTAGCAAGCCTTTCCCCGGTGCCTGACGATTGTAGCCCCCCAGCACACAGCCATCATGCCTCTCTTTGGATCCTTTACTAGGCAGAAATTCACATCCTCCAATGGCAGCCTGGATGGCTATGGCTGAGGGAAGTTGCTTTCCTGTTGTCCTTCCCCTGCTGCTCGTAGCTCCTCAGTCTCTCCCCACTTTCCTCCTGATCCAATCTAAATTTCCTTGCCTGGTTCCCAACAGTATGTCATCTGCCCTCCTGTGCCATAGTCACCCTTCACTGACTAGTGTCCACTTCTGAGCCTTCCCTTGTGTGATTGCGTTATCTGGAGAGCTTTTCCTCTCTCCCCAAATCCTAAACACTCCTCAAGACCTTCCCAGATGGTCTCGGATAACTTTGACAGAGAAGGAATCTGGGTCACTCACTGCCCAGTCTTGAAATATTTCTGTTAGCATGGAACTTACATTTATTCTAGGCAAACTGCAAAGATTGATTAGGTAATATGCATAGGTGTATGTGCAGATGTTATTCTGTTCAGTGCCTAATGTTTGCCTGACACTGTGCCGAGCCCTTCAAATGCATTGTCTGCTATTAACCATCATTCTAGGTTAGTGTATTATCCCCATGTAAGAGATTGGGAAAACAAGTCTTAGGATAATTAATTTGTCCACAGCTCTACCATTAGAAAGAGTTTGGCTCCAAAGAATGTACTTTTTTTACGCTGTAACACTACAGTGTTGTGCCTCTGTGCAAAAACTCATTGATCTTGCGAGGAGGAAAAGCATTGTCTAGATCCTAGAGAGACTTACAACAGAGCCAAAGAGAAATGTGTTTTATTATGTCACCACCCATGGTCTAATGGCTGGTTTCCCAATTACAAACTGCTGCCTCCCTGCAGCAGAGGCCAGAGCTCCAGCCCCTTTTTAGCAAGAACAAAACAAGGCCTCCCATATGGGCTGCTAGGCCCCACCACATAAAAACATCAGGGGACCTAAACAGCATTTTCCCTGCTAACCACCCCCTGAGGAGATCTGCTTAATAGGCCCTTTATGGTTAGAAGAGAGAGTCTTGTTGATAGGGATGGGGGTGGCTGCAGGTTGGAGTTCTTCATCTGGAAGGTCTGCTTAAACCCCCAAATAGCTCAGTAATTTTTTCTTCTCTGACTAGCTTTCTAAAATGCATTTTCCTTCCTGTTGGCCAGCCTTAGGGGTAGTGGCCCGGCAGGCTTGCTATTCCATTGATTGTTAGATGTGCAGATCTCAAACAGGCCACAACGGCTGAAAGCAGAGGCCATTAACCCCAACTCACTGAAAGGGTTCACCGCCAGGAGACTGATTCTGAAACTGGGACTTTAGGATCAATATATCTTTCTCCATTAGGTTCATTTCCTCCAAAGGAAATGGGTAGGACCATTATGGTGGATGCTTATTGACAGGCTTCTCCATGGCTGTCTCTCTGCCTCATGGGGAGAAGGCTGGGGGTGGGAGCAAAATCTGGGAAATCAGGTGGTTAAAATGAACCACTTGGACTCTCAGCAAGCCTATTTACTGGCCTTGGTGGCAAATAGTAGCTAGAATTCCTTGTGTGAAAGTGATGGAATAAATTGTTTTTATGACAAATGTATAGAAAATGGTGGCATGAATTTGAGTACACATGGAAGGAGTTTGGATCTGTGGCAGAATTTTCTGAGAGTGAGAGCCATTCAGGGATCAAAAACCTTCGTTGGGTCTTCTTCTCTCTTCTCTCAAGAAGAGCAGAGGTTTCCTTCAAGAATCTAGGGTGGTCTTAAATACAATTTTGTCTGACCATAAGGAGGGATGGGAAGGATCGTCTCAAGATACTTTGCAGTCAAAGAATTGCTGTCTATCATTTAAGGTTGCTTCTGAGGACCTCAAAATACTTCACAGATGTAATATCTTTCTTTTTCAACTTCCCTTGTTCATCACCTCTTCTCTGATGATGAACAAACCAAAGTGACTTCCTTTGGGGAAAGGGCACCTGAAAATGAGTGTCCATGTTCTACACCTGGAAGGGCCTGTTAGGGCCTCAGTATTTTACCAATCCTAGACTTTACCAGGACTTGGCTAAATTGATCACTGCTGCTCTCCTGGTTTGTGTGACTCTTAGCTTATCCTTAAATGCTTGTCCCACACTCATTTGGCCTCTTATCATCAATTAAAAATGGAACAGAATATTATTGGCCACTGGCAGCTGAGGGTGGCCATATCAGAAACTGAATTCTCAATTAATGGACATTAATAGATGAGAGGAGCTGAAGAGCATGAAGTTAAGGAATTATGTTGGCTGCTTGGCAAGTGTTATGGTTTGGATACTAGGTGTCCCCCAAAAGCTCATGTGTGAGGCAATGAAAGAAAGCTTAGAGCTGAAATGATTGGGGCATGAGAGCCTTAATCCAAGCAGTGCATTAATCCTCTAATAGGGATTAACTGGGTGGGAACTATAGGCAGATAGGTGTGGATGGAGGCGATGGGTTGATGAGGGCATGCCCTTGGAGTTCATATTTTGTCCATAGTAAAAGGAGTCTCTTTCTCTGCTTCCTAAGATGTAAACTGCTTATTTCTGCTTCTTCCACCCTGTTGTTCTGCCTCACCTCAGGCCCCAAAGAATGGAGTCAGCCATCTATGGACTAAGACTGAAGCCATGAGCCACAATATAGATTTCTCCTCCTTTAATTGTTCTTGTCAGGTCTTGATCACAGTGGTGAAAAGGCTGACTAAAACAACAAACTTCTCCTAACTTTGGCCACTGGAGTGCATGTGATCACATTAGCTCTGTATCTCATATCTACTTGCCCATTCTCATACACAGTGTTCTGCACATGCGGGAAGTGCCATCCCTGGAACCAACCTAAGCCAAGAAGAGAGAGAGAGAGAGAGAGAGAGAGAGAGAGAGAGAGAAAGGAAGCATGCTGAATATAGTTTTGAGTGGTATTAAATCTTCATCAAAGGGTAAAGGTAAAATCCAGGAAGAATGGGCATGAAACAAAAGCCAGAGAAGCAAGTTAATTCCAAATCATAGAAAAAATGGTCAGGAGAACTTCTCTCTTTTAGATTAGCAGAGTTTGTTTGGGTTTTAGTCATAAAAGCCTTTTTCCTGTCTAGACTTGCTTCACCAGAGAATAGGTTTGGTTTTACCCACTCTTTTGGAAGATAAGAGGGAAGACCTCTTCTGATATGACTGAGATAAATGTGGGGCACCACTTACAGACAGACCAATACCAAAATTCTCCATTTCCCCATCCTTCTGCTGCCAAGAAACCCTGATCCAACCTGGAAGGCACCTCAGGAGTCTGAAGGAGGTCCCCATGATCACACACAATGAAAGGTTTATTGGCCATCTCTCTCTGGGTTTCCAGAGAAGGGAGAACTGGGAGTCCATTAGCCAAGACACTTCCCAGGGTTTGGGCTCAGTACTTCCACACTGATGAGTGGAGCTCTTGCATGAAGCTGAGACCCGAGGATGCCAGCTCATCCAAGTCCTTTAAGGGACAAAAGGGAGGAGAAAATTAGTGGGACTACTTACTGAAGACTCCAAGATTCTAGGACTCAGCATATCCAGTTTGAGTGTTCCTAATCCAAAATTTGAAAATCTGAAAAGCTCCCAAGTCAAAAACTTTCTCAGCTATATACAACACTCAAAATTTGGGGGATTTTGCAGCATTTTGGATTTCAAATACTCAACCTGTTACCAAACCCAAGTTCACTTACTTGCTTCTTGAAAAGATCCTAATGGTAGAGTAGTTTCCATCAAGGAAAAGGATTTGGTAAGCCAGCAAGACCCAGAAGATGGTGGAATACTGTCCTAAAAGACCATCATAGCACAACTTTTAAGCTCCTTTTACCTTTAGGAGGGAATGATTGATGAAACCTGGTAGCTGGCAGTCTGTTGACTTACATCAGTCTTGAAGCAGAAGGAATGAGACTAGAGAAGTTTCAGGTAAATCAACTTTATGCTGCTAGTTTTAATGATTAACAAGGCTGCATACTCAGGAAGAAAAATGCTTTTTCAAGCAAAGATAGCCATGAAGATAACTACAAATATAATATCTATGCAAATATTCCAAAAATCTAAAAAATAAATAAATAAAAGTGAAACATTCTGGTCCCAAGCATTTTGGATTAGGGATATTCAATCTGTATTTTGGAAGAGGATTGACAACTTTTCCACCTTAGAGGAGGAAGTTTATAAGATTAGAAGTGTTTGATAATTAACCACTTTGGTGACGGCTGTTTGATATGGTAGCCCATTGAATTACAGCATTCTTCATTGTAGACCTTATCTCCAAGGTATGAGTCATTTGGAAACTCTGGGAGCTCACATCTGTTTAAGTCCAGGATCTCGCACCCAGGCTGCTCCTGGGCTAGTATGTGGCCTTCAGTGTCTCTCACTTTATTTGGCTTCTCACAAGGTCACCTCACTCACATGTCACCATCTGTCACCACACCAGACATCTTCTCTTTCTCCATTTAGAACCATAGCAGGTAAGGCTTTATCTGCAGAGTGAAGACTCCTATAATAAGCACCCCATGTGGCCGGTACACTGTGGGGAGGCAATGGCTTCTCACTAAGACTTCCTGTCTTCTGTGGTGAAAGAGAAAAGTCAAAGTAGCACCTTTTCATAGAGGGTGGTAGAGGTGGATGTCTAGGGTCTTTCTCAACATACCTAAGTGGACAAGAAGCATCTCCAAATAAGACAGTAGCCTCAGAAGTCAAAAGCTGTCATGAACTGTGGATCCTGTTCTGCCATGGATATAGAAGCAGGAGTCAGATAAAGAAAAACAAGTGACATAAACAGGATATAGTAATAGGATGCTTTTAATTGGTGCCAGCATGCATTTGCATGGGCTTATTTTAATTCCCTTTGTACTCAATCATGATTCCAGTCTCCCCACCCTCAAACCATGTCCCCAGACCCTTCCCTGAAACACTTCTTCTCATGGTGGTCCAGGGTCAGAGTCAGATGTGAGTATGGAAGAGCAGAGACTTCTAGTAATCTTTGACAGAAATAATTTTAAAACAAATTAGGAAATATCCTTTCCCCCACAGTTTTATTACTCGACAGATGCTAAGAGCATTGTTCAAAGCCCCAGGATCCTTATGCTTTCTTTATACTTCAAGGAAGTTTGGGTGGGGTGGGGGAACTTGACAACAGAGAAGCAAAATAACTTTCCCCAAGCCATGCAACACAGAAGGATGGAGAATGAGATTTTCAAAGGTCTGACTGCAGTCAGACCTCATTGGGCAGCAAATGTGGCCTGCTGAAGAGAAGACCTCCCTGTGCTGTGGTGGCAAGAATCTGGTTTTGGAGCTGGTATAACTGAGCTCCCAATCTGGGGGGCCTCCCCCATGGGGGGAGGGGAGGAAGCTACTGTCTATTTATTTGCTGATTCATGACTTTTAATTACACCTCCAGAACCAGCCTTTGGAATGGGACAGTCACAGAGATGCTTGGGCATCTGGCTCTCAGGACCAAGCCACCCAAATGCAGTCAGGTCCTAACAATATGGGCTTACAAGTTTATCATGAAGCTTTAGTATCTGTTAAGTGCATGGTACATAAATATTTTCATCATTATCAATCTCATTTTTCTTCTACTAAAGAAACAAATATGTGGAGGGTCACATGTTTGTCCTTGATGCTCAGGTGGCTATCAGCCTCAAGATAGTGCAGATCAGCCTATAAAGATGGTCTATACTGAGCAGGCAATTCAGAGAGCACAGAAAAGCCTCTGACATTTCTATCTAAAATTACTTTACAAAAAAGCACTGTTTTTCAGGTACACCCTAAAAGAATCCCTCAATTTCCCTTAATGATACCAGTGGCCTCTTTGTGTAGCTGGACGCGACCACCATGAAAAACAGGAGTTGGGTTCTACCTAAGTCTCCCATCCCCCAGTCCAGTGCAGCCTGTTAAGAGCTGATTTTGAGGGAAGAAAATGACTCATCTCATTAATTAGGCCATTTTCAAATTGAATTAAAGGTGTTAGGTATAGAAAATTGTGCAATTGGCATCCTGAAGGTTGAGATTTTTTTTTAAATCCTACAGTTAGTATTAAATATTCAAAATTTTATGATGGTCTTGGCTACATAAAGGAAATATATAATTTAATTTTTATTTCATAGGGAGTTTTATCACTTGGAATATTACGTACTTGACCCCATGTATTCTCTTTTCCTCACAAATAGGTCCTGGTCACAGAGAACCAGTGCCTAGAGCAGATGGCATGCCAGAGGCCAGGAGTTAGCATTTACCAATTCAAAACCAAAGATAATGCAACTTCAAGTACAGGTTGAACATCCCTAATTCAAAAATCTGAGGTGCTCCAAAACCTGAAACTTTTTGAACACTGTGATGTCTTTCATTTTCAACCATTTCAGGGTTCAGGTTTTCAGAGTAGGGATGCCCAATTGGTAAAGGGTATGCAAATATCCTCAAACCCCCCAATCTTCAAATTCTGAAACACTTCTGGTCCCAAGCACTTTGAATAAGGGATACTCATCCTGTAATCGGAAAGCTCAAAGAATTGGTTTCCTACTTAATTGAATCAAGGTCTCACTATTTTGAGGGAATATATGTTCATTTCCACTCATGTATATATGAGTGGAATATATATATTGCCTATTATTTTTTACTACAGGTATCAGACATTGAAATTTTGTCAAGTGGCAATAATATAAGGGAAGGACTCTCTTTCTGAAGGCACATGAAGGTTCATGCTAGAAAACAAGGGGACATACCCACCTGTGTCAGGGATACCTTGAGTATTTATTGGCCTCAGTATTGAATGAGTTGGGAGCAGAAGGTGTCCTTAGACAGGAAGTAGGAACTCAATGATGACCCAAAAGAAATGTCTGGATCAGAAAAAGAACGAGACAAGGATTCATAGTCAAGATAACATCCCAGGAAGGAGATGCCTAGCAACAAGGTGAATCTATTCATGACACCTGGAGTAATAACTACCATCAGCTGCCCAAACCTGCCCAAACCTGCACTCTCCCTCCTCTGAATGTTCCAAAACCCAGAACTCCACCATCCACACAGAGCGCCAAGCTACAGTCCCAGGACATCATTCCAACATCCCTACCTCCACTGTTCTAGTACACACTCTCCAGGCACCCTTCTAATCCGCAGTCAGGCCTTCTACAATCTCCCACCACACAGATGGGGCTTCAGGGAGCTTTTTTCCCTTAAATTTATCCCTCAGTGCAAATCCAAGTGTGCTGCTCTGGCTGAACATCCTTCTCCATTCCCACTGCAGATGCAATCAGATTGAGCTCTCTTTGTGGGCTGACCCCAGCCTACCTTTTCAGCTTCATCTTTACCCACTTCCAGCTCTTCAGTTTTGCCCTAGCATCACCTAATTCTTATTTCCCTCTGCATACAGTGCTATCTCTGGCCTTCCTTCATTTGCTTACACCATTCTAGCTACTTCAAAGGCTCTCTTCTTTTCCCTCTATCAAGCTAGCAGCATCATTTCTTCTAGTTCATATTCCAAAACTCTCAGGTCACAGCATCTTTCGTGTATCAGTAATTTTTACACAGAGCCTGTGTCCAACATAAAATACCTAATGGTTCTATTTATTTAGTAAATTCAAACACCTTAGTAAGTATTTATGTCCTAATAACAGGGGACCCATTTGAAAAGCATAACACATAAATTGAAAAAAATAGTATTTTTCATTCTTAAATAATCACCACTATTTATTAATGGAATGTGTGTGTCTGTTGGGCACTGTACAATGCTCAGATCATGGCCACTCTCACTTTGTTTCTGGATTTTTGTTGGGTAATTGCTCGGAGACTGAGGCAGGGGGATCTCAAGTTCAAAGCCAGCCTCAGCAACTTAGTGAGGCCCTAAGCAACTCAGTGAGATCCTGTCTCTAAATTTAAAAAACAAAACAAAACAAAAACATTTTTTTAAAAGGGGCTGGGGAGGTGGGTCAGTGGTTGAAAGCTCCTGGGGGGAAAAAAATTAAAAAGATCTGAAGGCACCTCTTGTGTTTGCCTTGGTGTCCAGGCCTAGGCAGCGTTGGATAAAATATGAGAACCCCAGACCTTGAAACTCTCTACCATGGAGTTAGATCCCTTGTTCTGAGTTCTCTTGGCACCTATGCAGCTGCCCTGGCCCTCCACATACTGCATTATAAGAAGCCGCTCGCTCGTGTGATTCTTTCTTCCTCTATGCCGACCCTCCATGAACAAGGCCCAGGCTCACCTACTCTTTGTACAGCCTGTGATAACCCGGGCTTGGCTGGTGTCTAACAGACAGGAACTCAACCAGCAGGAGGGCCAGAGCCACAGTGGAATGCCAGAGAACCAGGGTGGCTCGGAGGGACTCATCCTACAAGAGTTAAACAGGTGATTTTGTCAAGCTCAAAATCTGTGGTTCTGTCAGAGTAGGAGAATCCTGCTGGACCTGGAAATAGCACTAGCCTGACTGAGCCAAAGAACCAGTGGCTCTTGTCCCTGAAGAGTGCCAGCCAGTCAGAGTGTAACACTCAATGAACTCATGATTTGGTTGTAGGCTTTCCTTGGTTTCCTGGTAAGAGTTTCTTAAGAGTAAATGAAAAAAGGAAGGAAGAAAAGGAGGAAGAAGAAGGAAGGAAAGAAAAATAGGAGGGAAAGAGCGGAAGGGAAGGAAAAGGATTAAAGGAAAGGGTGCTATTTATCTCTGGCAAGCTCAGGGGAAAGGGATTTGCCCTTTCCAAGTCGTGTTCAAAGGCACAGGAGTATCTCTGTGACCCTGAGACAAGACCTACCTCCAGTCCTAAGATCACTGGAGCTGAGTGACCATAATTGGGAGGAATTCCATCAAAGCCAACAAGGCCATCCATAGGTGCGGCTGGTTCTTCCCTCTTTGGCTAATTTCCTCAGTTACTTGCCTGATTTTTTTGACTAGCCATTGTTTTTGTCTTCTTTGTGCTGTTTTTCGCCATCCCTGGTAGACATGAAAGTTTGCATTATTTCCTTCATAGTCTGCTACTAATGAACCCTAGACATAACTGAGAAAGTTAGGACCAGGATCAGAAGTCAAATTTGTGTCTGTATGTTAAAGAACTTCCATGATTCACACGGCCCACTGATTTTAACGGAGGAGATCCCATTGAAATCATCCATTACTTTAATCCCTTGCTGTAATCTGATAGCAGGGCTACTGGTATCTCAATTTAAAGAGATGTCCTTCTAACAGACATAGTGACATATGCCTGTAATCCTAGTGACTGGAGAGATGGAGGCAGAAGAATTCCAAGTTTGAAGGCTGAACAATTTACCAAGACCCTGTCTCAAAATAAAAAATAAAAAGTGTTGGGGATGGCTTGGTATGGCGGTGCATGACTGTAATCCCAGTGGTTCAGGAGGCTGAGGCAAGAGGATCACAAGTTCAAAGCCAGCCTCAGCAATCTAGAGAGACTCTAAGCAACTTAGTGAGACCCTATCTCAAAATAAAAAATAAAACGGGCTGCAGATGGAGCTCAGTGGTTAAGCACCCTTGGGTTCAATACACAGTAGCAAAAGAGAGAGAGAGTCTTTTATCTGCTTGAGGTCTCAGACAGTCTCTGAAGAAAACCCTCAGCCAATTTCTGAGTCACTCAGAGGGTAGCAGATGTTCCGGCTCGGCATGGGGTTTGGGGTCCACCCCACACACTCCCACTCCTCTTGGCATGGCCCCAGTGGATGTCCGTGGAGGTGGTGCTCTATGGCAACAGCCTTTCTTCAACTAGGTGGAAAGGAGGAGCTTGTGCTACTGATTCCAGTGTTGGGTCTGTTCTGTGGGCAGAGTTCTGGGAACAAACTCAACCCAAATCATCACCAACCTGATGGTGGTGAAGAGGCTACAGGGTCTGCCTGGGGCTCAGGGGAGAAGGAAATTTTACCCTTCCTGCATCCTGTCTAGGAAATTTTACTCCCCTATTTCAGATTGACAACTACTTTCTAGAAATTTACATATACACACAGAAACATTCAAGCATATGATTTCCAGAAAGTTCTTTCTGGAAAGTTCTTTCTAGGTAGGTAACTTGAACCCTTTGTCCTGTTGCCAACACTTATTTTGGCTGATCCTCACTAGGGAGGGTACATTGGATAAGATAACCCTCCACAAAATTAAGGCCCTTTCAGACTTGTCTTCTTTAGAAAGAATTTGGATTTCCTTAACCTTTTACTACAGCCTTATCACACCTCAACCTTTAATTATCTCTCCATTTTTTTTAATCCTTTCCAAAACATGTCTTTTGAGTTACAAAGATCATAACTTAAGTAGATCTTTCATTTCAAGAGGATTTTCCTAGTTCCTCAGAAGAAATAAGTTAAATTTCAGTCAGATATATTTCATGGAGGGAAGGGCGTAGGAAAAAGAAATTGGATGGTTTATATAAATAGCACATTGTCTGCGCCACAAATGAGTTTTGCTTTTCCAATTGTTTTTTAAACAATGGGTACTTTTTTTGGTGAGTTTAATCCCGCAGAGATTCTAACCTCTAACAGATCGCGGTTGGCCTGCCTTTGTGGGTTTGTAGCTTCTCTAACAACAGAAGCGAGGTCCCGGGCCTCGGACTGTCTGGTGCAGCTCAGTTGCAATGAAGCACCTTGTCAAGGCAGGGGAGTGAGAGTGGGGGTCACTGTGCTGCTGTTCTGTGGGGACCCCAGGATCTGTCTTGCTTTTGCATAACTTCATCTTGCTGTGAGTAGGCTTGCCTTTTATAATGCTGTTCTAACTAACTGTCCAGATGTCTTTATCCTGATCTCGGGTGAGTATTTGCTCGAATTTTCATGGGGGAGAAGGAAGATCTTTGAATGACTTTCAGCTGTGGAGCGGAGCTGCAGCGCCTGGCCTTCACCCAACTGTCACTTAACCAGGCTGCTTTACAGCAAGTTTCTTCACTTCTTTCCACCTGAGTTTTTCCTTGTGTAAAATGAAGAAGTTGGACTCATAGATGATTTCTGAGGCCCCTTCCCACTGTACCCGGAGATTTTCACAGCCCCAGTCATTCTAATTGCTCCATAGAAGGGTATGGAAAGGAAGGAGGGTTGAGTTCTGGAGCCAAATGGGAAAAGGAGGCTCAGAAGGAGTGTCAGTTTAATTTGGATTCACTCCCTGCTGTCTCCCTCCTGAGGACCATGGATCATTAGAGTGTAAAGGAGTGAGAATGATGTTTCCTGATCACCCACGGTGTGTGGTCCTCCAAGGCTCCACATCCACTAGCTTGTTTCAACTTTCCATCTCACCATAGGGTAGATGTACTAGGTGTCTTCCACCATCACAACCAGCAAGCAACCCCACCCACCCTCACTCAGAGGACTCTACATCCTTTAGGTCTCATTTGAAATGCCACTTCCTCAAAGCCACCCTCCCCATGGCTCTCTGTGCTTCCCCTCCATTGCATCTACCACCCAAGTGTTTAAACAATTAACAATGAATGTCTCATGCCTACTCAACTAAAATCTTCGTGAGGACAGATACCATACAAATCCTGTTCCTTATTGTACTCCTAGTGTCCAATATTGTCCCCACAAAAACATTTGAGGCTAGGATGGAAGAAGAGCAAAACAGGATCTGAACCCTAATACCTGACTCCTGCGTACATGTCTAAATTTCAGAAGACTCCATTTATAAGCTTGTGCACAAGGGCCTCCCTGTGACAACCATCTTGTGACTACTGACCCACCAGTAGTGGGGCTTTTGGTTCTTCTTCCCAAGGTGGGAATGTCAGCATTGCTCTGTCCATGCTTTTTCCCAGTGCTCTGTTTCCAAAATGTCTGTAAAATAGTCAGAGGAGATGGATCAGGCTCTTGGTGGTGGTGGTGGTGGTGATAGAAGAGCAGTGAAAGTGGGTAATGACTTTATCCAAACCCTATTATCCCGGTAGGCATTTAGCCTCACCTCCATACTAGGGATTGATCCCAGGGCAACTCTACCACAGAGTTACAACCCCAGCTCTTTTTAAAAAACAAACAAACAAAAAATTTAATTATGAGACAAAGTCTCACTGGGTTGCAGAGGCTGATGTCGAACTTGTGATCTTACTGCCTCAGCCTCCCAAGTAGCTGGGATTACAAGCATCTACCACCAGGCCTAGTATAGCCTGATGTCTGAATAACCTTCTAACCCATTCTGCCAATGGACTGCAAATAATAATCTGCTCTGTAGGGGATTTGGGTCAGTAAAAAATGAGTGGGTGAAAAGGGAGGAGGAAAAACCAAGACATGACAACTTTTAGGAAGCAAAAATAAAACTCTAATGTGGAGACTGCTGAAAATAGACTGCTTGGGTGTCAGGCTGCATGCAAATCCAATGCTAATTACATGGAAATTAGTGACAAGTCCTAACTTCCATGTGCCTTGATGTGACCCTTGGGGAAAACCTGCTGCAGGTGTCTCCTGCACACCAGAGGATGGAGTGGGACGTGGGCTTTGATGTGGCTTCCTTCATCTGCTCTTGTCACTGCATTGAGGAAAGCTGAGAGGTTGCTAAAAATACTAACAATAGATATTTGATTTCTTCTTCCAGACAAAAAGCCTTGGCATCCACGGGAGGAAGAAGTGTTCAGGCAGCATGTGACTGGTTGGTATGAAATAAATAAATTGAGAAAATAGCATATAATTAACTCTGAGTGTGTGTGGATGAGTGGGGATGTGCAGGCTTTCTCTAAAAGACCCTTCCAGAGGGGAAATGAACCAGAAGACTGTGTAACAAACCCATTTTTCAAGTCAATTGCCTCCTCTGCCCTGGCCTCAGGGTGTGATTCTCCTTGGAGGTGTTTAAAGACATTCAAAATCTTTCCAAATAGTCCCCTCTCACAATATCTGCCCTTCTCCAGCCACTTAAAGATTCACTTTTGGTGCTTAGATGCTGGGCAAATCAATTTAGAAAAATATCCTCCTTACCTCGAGGACATCATTACCCAGGGAAAACCCTACTAGATGACCCTCGTGGGAGTTCCTTCTTCCTGCGAGGTACTTTGGGCTCAGTCAGAGACTAAGAGGATGCGTTGGAATGGTATTGGTGGAAGGGGAAAAGATTTGGAGTTAACGCGAGAAAGCTTCCTGAAGAGCAGCTTTAGGGCTTTTTTAGGGAGTTGTGGGATGACATGCAGGAGAACAGAAGTTGATGCATCTGAGAGCTGGTTAGGGTGAGATTCGAGAGGTGGTTTTTTACAGCACAAATGAAAACCCTTCATTCACCACAGGGAGAACCCTGTGGTGCCCAGGTTGGGGAGCACCTTGGAGGGAGGGAGGATCTGTCTCAGCTCTTTCTTCTCTTCTATTATCCTCCATTGAGGCCTTGGCTCTCTTCTCTCTTCCAGGTTGTTCTCCCATGTCGGTGACCCCTTCCTGGATGACCCCCTGCCCCGGGAGTACGTCCTCTACCTCCGCCCCACCGGCCCCCTAGCACAGAAGCTTTCTGACTTCTGGCAGCAGTCGAAGCAGATCTGTGGGAAGAACAAGGCACACAACATCTTCCCCCACATCACCCTCTGCCAGTTCTTCATGGTGAGCTGCCCCTTCTCCCTGGGGGAGCCTGGCTCCCAGTTTCCCAGCCAGCCCTTGAGGACCCGGAGTAAGAGTGGGAACTGCTCAGGAAGATTGGAAATAGTCCCGGCCTCCTGGGTGGGGTGGAGCAGGGCCAGGTTCTCGCCCCATTCCTCTTCCGTTACATCTGCTGAGGTCCAGGAGTACCCTGGGTTTGGAGTGGCTTCTCAAGACCCTACGGACAAGCCTGACCCTCTGTGGATGACACACTGGCCTGGAAGCCAGAACAGTCGCTGATACTGCTTCATTCTTGCTCCATCAGCCCTCTACCTCCCATGACAAGAACACAGAGCAGGGAACAAGAAGTGTTGTCCACAGACCAGGCAAGCTATTTCCGCCTCATGGGCACTGCCCACAGGGTTTTTTTTACTACGTCTTTCTAGAGAAATCAAAGATAGCTTTCACCTGCCAGCGTGCCTTCTGTCAGGAAGCGTATTTAATGATACACTAAATCCCCATCACTACAATAAACATTAAATACACGTACCTACTTCTGCTTTCCGTGGCAATGGAGATCCGTTAACTTGTACACATAAATGCAAGATAAAGCAGAATGGGAGCATTTTAAGACAATTTTTAGAAAATGTATTTTGCTTTGTTTCTTCCAGATATTATCTCTCTCTCTCTTAGGTAAAAACATGTTCCTAACACCTTCCCTTTTACCATTTACTCTGAAAATTAAAGCAATTATCACTTCCTCTTAGTCATCCCAGGATCTTTCTTGAAAACATTCAGAGTTGAAGAGACACTCATTCTTCCTTCCAATGCTCTGAAGAGGGTAGGAGGATGATGTCACAGCTCTCAGAGCCTCGCTCTTCCCAACTACCATGGGGGTGGAGGGAGAGACTACTTTGCTCATCTAAAAGGAACTGAAAAGGTACAGATGATGCAAAAGAGTACAAATACACAATTTATCCTGGGATGCTGTGCTCTTTCCTGTGATGTTCCTCCTGGGGTTTGTTGTTGTTGTTGTTTTGGGGTTTTGTTTGTTTGTTTGTTTTGGTTTTTGGTTTTGAGCAAAGGAAGCTTTTTTTTGGTACCAGGTACCAGGGATTGAACCTAGGGACTCTCTACCTCTGAGCTAAGTTCTCAGTCCCTTTTATGTACTTATTTATTTATTTATTTATTTTTGGTAGTGGAGATTGAGCCTCAGGACACTTGACCACTGAGCCACATTCCCCAGCCCATTTTATTTTTTATTTTGAGACAGGGTCTAATGAAGTTGCTTAGGGCCTTGCTAAGTTGGTGAGGCCTCAGCCTCCCAAGTCTCTAGGAGTACAGGAGTATGCCACCACATCCAACAGAACATTTTCCCATTAGTTGACAAATAAAAGTGGTATGGATTCATGGAATATGGCATAATGACTTGATATATGTGTACATTGTGCAATAAATAGTTAAATCAAGCTAATTAATATGTGTTACCTCACATACTTACCATTTATTTCTGGTGAAACACTTAAAATCTGCCCTTCTATGTGTTTTTTTTCTTTTTCTTTTTTTTTTTTTTCCTTGTGGTGCTGGGAATCAAACCCAGGGCCTTGTGCATGCCAGTCAAGTGTTCTACACCCAGCCCCAAAATCTTCTCTCCTAACAATTTTCGAGTATATACTACATTGTTATTAACCACAGTTACCATCCTGTACAAAAGCTCTCTTGATTTTATTCCTTGCATCCAAATGAAATTTAGTGTCCTTTGGCCAAAATTTCTCCAATTCTGACCCTCATTCTTGCTCTCTGCTTGACCAGTCCTGCTGCATTTTGTTGGAGTTGACAGTGTCCACTGCAGAGCAAGGGAAGGAGGAAAGCGGTCACATAGCTTAATTTGCCAGTTGGATAATCTGTGTCCAGATAACTGGGAGCCTGCGGTTCTTCTTCTGCCACACAGAAAAGAGCATTATTAGCCTCCAGTCTCTGGGAAAAAGATATCCCCCGTCAAGTGGCAGCAGCCCTCTCTGTCCCCTAGACTCTGAATGAAGCCTGCTTGTTTTCCCCTTCCAGTGCGAGGACAGCAAGGTGGACGCCCTGGGAGAAGCTCTGCAGACCACTGTCAGCCGCTGGAAGTGCAAGTTCTCAGCCCCCTTACCCTTGGAGCTCTATACTTCCTCCAACTTCATTGGCCTCTTTGTGAAGGAAGACAGTGCAGAGGTCCTCAAAAAGTTTGCCGCTGACTTTGCTGCAGAGGCTGCTTCCAAAACTGGTGAGCATACACAACTGCCAGCCCAGTCCTGGCTCCTGATATTCAGAGTTGGGAAGGATAGGGATGGGAAATGATTATTAGGTTTTCATCACTGTAACAAAATACCTGAGAAATCAACTTAAAAGGAGGAAAGATTCATTTGGACTCATCGTTTCAGAGATTGCTATCCACAGTTGATTGGCTCTGTTGCTTTTGGACCTGTGGCAAGACAGAGCATTATGGCAGGGAACACATGATAGAGTAAGTTGTCCATCTAATGGCAGCCAGGAGGCAGAGGGAGAGGAATGACCAGGGTACTCTATCCCCTTCATCTAAAACCTCCCACTAGGCTCTGCCTCTTAAAGGGTCCACCACTTCCCAAAAACTGGGGACCAAGCCGAATTACCTTTGGGACACATCTCAGATCCAAACCAGAATAGCCATAGAGAAGCAGGCTGGAATTAGGAAGGGGAGGGCCATGTAGGAATGGGCACACATGGCAGAGACCCCCACCCCCATTCCCCTTTGCTCCCTTGTAAAAATGTCTACTTTTGTCTGCTAACCTCCTGGAGAGACTGACCAATGCTTACTCCTGAACACCCAGTTGAAGGTGCAAAAGTGACTACTCAATACTGAACTATAAATTATACCACTGTATTACCAACCACCTCTTCCCAGTTCAGAAATAAGGAAACTTCCTTTCTTGCTCCCAAACTCCTCTCCCCTACAGGTGTCTATCTAGATCTCACCATTTACTCTGTAGCATAGGACACAGAGTAGAACCACTTCATAGTGTACCATAATAAAATCCACCAAACTAGTACCCTTCAATGTGGTGAAACCCAGTAGAGGAGCCCCTGAGCCTCAAATGTCTGTCCAAAACTGTAACCCCTCCAAGATGTTTCCTGCTCTTTTCATGGAAGCTCTTATTAAAGTTTGGTTTCCTGTGAAAAGATTTATCTTACGGGGTACTCAGGATGTTTATGAACAAGAGGGAGAGGTTTGCAAAGTTCTCCTGTCTGACTGCTGGGGCAGGCAGGCTCTCTTAGCTAACGACAGCCTTTTGCAGTAGGGAATGGGCACACAATCCACAGTGGGAGGGGGCTCTTGGCTCCCCCCAGAATGAAATCACAATCAGCAGATATTTATTGGGCATGTGTGTTTATGCAACAACGAAGAGAATAAGAAATGGTTTTTCTTAGCCAGAAGCAGTTCCACATGCCAATCCCAGTGGCTCAAGAGGCTGAGGCAGGAGGATCACAAGTTCGTGGCCAGCCTCAGCAACTTAGCAAGACCCTAAGCAACTTAGTGATCTCCTATTTAAAATTTTTAAAAAGATCTGGGGGGGTAGCGGTATAGCTTAGTGGTAAAGAGGCTCAGTCAGGAAACCTGATTCAGGCACTATGTGATACCTGGGCATTGAGGAGAGAGAGAAGCACTGCAGAAGAATGGTTCCATCTTCAGAGAAGAGAGGGAGCTGGGAAGATGTTGATCAGGAAAATGAAGGAAAGGCCCCTCCAGGGGGCAGGTGGCCCTAGGGCTGGCAAGAAGGAGAAAGGTGAGGGGAGGAAGGGGGAGGGTGTGAACAGCACAGGTGAATCCTCCCATTGAAGGCAAGCTGGAGAGACCAGAGCTTGCCAGCACCCACATCCTATGGAAGGACTCGGAGGAAAAGCCACCAAGTGTCAGCCTCGACCCTACACTGTGCCTCACCGGCCACTGTTCCTTGCTGCTTATTTTCGTCCCCAAATTGGGCCCTCTTGCTTGGTGTTCCTCTTTACCACAAAAGCCCCACATAGGGCTTGGACCTGTGAAGAATGTGGTCAGGGGTCACTGCAGGATCTCAGTTCATCTTTACTATCAGAAGCAGCTCCAGACCTTTAAGACACTTTCTCAGGGCTCATTTGTAGGGCATTTGGCTAGCATGAGTGTGACTCTGGGTTCGATCCCTAGTGCCTCGCTGTACTTTGGCATCAAGCCTCCTTAGGCTACCCCATCTGCCTTCAGGCGCTCCTTTCCTCCCAGCCACCAGCCTTGAGTTTCTAGCTTCAGTGCCTGACATTTCACAGAAGCTGAATGTTTCAGAGAAACAGCATAACAGGGAGGCAAATTATTTCCTGTTTTTTCCCTTGACCTCAAGGAAATGGCTATTTTTTTTTTTAAATCCCTCAGTAGCTATTGTCAGAACCACTAAATCCCCACAAAAACCTAAACTAATGTACCACAAGACCTTAATCCTGCACAAATCAGAAAAGTGGGTTTCAGCCAGGCCTGTGGCGAATTCTTAGAGTGCATATGGAATGAGAGGCAGTCAAGGCCCTCATTTTCCACATGGGAATGGGGGAGCGCCAGTCCCTCTCCAAGAATCTGCTGTCACTAAGAACTTGGCCCCCTTCATTTCTCTGCCCCTGCGAGGCCTCCTGGTGGTGACTGGGGGAACTGCATGGCCTTGGCCCACATGGCTGGTCCGATCTTTAATACCTGTCTCTGGAAAGCAGGTCATTATGTCTTTGCCCGACAACTTGGCATCCTAGAGTTGTTGGCACACCCAGTTTCTTTCAGCCAATAGATTGTCATTCTCCACTCTGGGTAGCTTAGGGAGGCTCACCAACGGGTACTGAGAAGGTAGATAGCACAGCAAGTGGAAATACAGAGTGGATACGAGGCAAAACACCTTGTCTTATGGGGTTTACTCAACAGAAATGCCATGCAGGCCAGACACGGCACTGCAGGCCTGTAACCACAGTGTCTCGGGAGCTGAGGCAAGAGGATCGCAAGTTCAATGCCAGCCTCAGCAACTTAGTGAGGCCCTAAGTGACTTGGATGTCCCTAAATAAATTCTTTTTTTTTTAAGGGCTGGGGATGGGGTTCAATGGCTAAGTACCCCTGGGTTCAATTCCCAGTACCAAAAAAAAAAGTAAGAAATGCCATGAAGCATAACAGGAAAAGCACATAAAACCTAAAGACACAACCTCTAGTTCTACCTTAGCCACAAATTCTCCGTGTGACTTAACCAAGTGCCTTATTTCTCCAATTCCCTAATTTCTTAAGTTGCATCTTCTTCATTATTAAGCTTGGAAAGTAGATATCTCTCCCTCAAAGTACAAAAGATAAATTAAAGCCATTCCCACATATAATAGGTTTGTTTTGTTTTTAGAGTGTCTTAAAACAACACATATTTTAAATCAGTGGTTTTTAACCAGGGTGATTTTGCCCCCTACCCCCAGAAGACAATTGGCCATGTGTGGAGTCATTCTCAGTTGTTCCAACTCAGGTGATGCTGCTGGCATCTAGTGGGTAGATGCAAAACACAATGATACACAGGATGCCCACTAGGACAAATAATTATTCTACAAAAAATGGTAGGGAAACCCAGCCTTAAACTTTAGAGGTATCCTCCTCCTTTTCCCCTCAGATCCCCACAAGACTTACTCAGAAGCTAAGACACTTGATCCCAAAGTGAAGGCAATACAGCCCTGGGAATCACACAATTACAAAGCATGCTCTGTATTTCTACATAAATTATTTTATCCCTTTCGCTCTCCATTTCCTCATCAGAATGGCAGGACTGGTAATAATCAGTTGGAATTGTGAGGACAAGCCAGCCCCATATGTGTGGCTCCTTATCTCTTAATTAGTACCGTTCACTCTGGTGTTTTGAAGGAAAGGAAAGAAATGGCTTTCTTCTGACCAAGGGACTCTCCACTATTTGGGAAGCAGAATTTATCAGGGTGTTCTTCTGTGTTCTTTTTTAATTCTCCACCTTCGTTAGGATCATCACATTCTTCTCAATGACCTTTTTCTTCCTTTTTCCAGAAGTACACGTGGAACCTCATAAGAAGCAGCTACACGTGACCCTGGCTTACCATTTCCAGGCGAGCCACCTATCCACTCTGGAGAAACTAGCCCAGAACATTGATGTCAAGTTAGGTTGCGACTGGGTAGCTACCATATTCTCTCGGGACATCCGATTTGCTAACCATGAGGTAATGTCTCACTGCAGCTCCTGATGCTACTAGGTACAGGGTTCTGATCAGAACCAGGAGTACTTGCTTCTGGCCACTTCAGGGAGATGGGTGCCAAAGGGGAATAGGAAGCAAGCACCTGACCAAGGGTCAGTTGACCTCAGATTTTGCAGACTCCTTGGGAGGCTTCGAGGATGCATCCCTCCCCTCTAGGTCCTAAGTGGTTCATCCAGGTAACATTCCCAGGGTTCTTTCTGCTTTGCCAAACATTGAAAGAAAATAGAAATAAAATAGAAAATAGATAGAAAATGTTGGAAAAATTTTAGTATTATACATAAATTCTTGATTTTGATAGAAGACAAAATGAACAGATGTTTGCTGATATCGATGGCACGCAAAGTATCATGGAACATACCAGACATTTTTAAACATAGTCCTGCCCTCAAGGAGTTTTGAGTTCAGCAGGGGAAAGAAGACAAACAAATATGAAGGAAAAAAAAAGTTGTAGGAGCATTTGTGTGCATGGCAATGGCAGCGCAGGTGGGACAGGTGATTCCTGTTGTCGACAGACAGATCTTAGCATCCCTCTTCTGAGGAATCAGCATTACTTTCCACTTAGGCATGTGCCATCTTAGAAGAGTCATATTGTCCTTTATGTCCTGAAGGAGAATATGAAATACAGATTAAGTTTCTGGTTCAAAGCTAAGGAGCAATTAAGAACCAGATCTGACTTCAGAGCCCAGGTGTTTTGACCAATAAAGATGGGCAACCTCTCTAGAAAAGATGCTACATACAGTAGTCCCCCTTCATCCACTTTCCCTTTCTTTGGTTTCAGTTACCTGAAATCATTTGCAGTCTGAAGTCATTAAATGGAAAATGCCAGAATTAAATAATACATTTTAAATTACTTTTTATGACAGCATATTGGTTGTGGTTTTGTTTTGTTTTAGTTTTTGTGGCAGGATCTTGCTATGTCCAGGCTAGTCTCAAACTCCTGGGCTCACGCAGTCCTTGGCCTCGTCTTCCTGAGTAGCAGGAGTACAGGTACAGGCCAGCATGCCCAGCTTGCAGCATATTGTTATAATTGTTCTATTTTATGATTAGTTACAAGTATTGATCTCTAACTGTTCTAAGCTATGAATTGAACTATACCTACATACCACAGCTATGTATGTATAGGAAAAAACATAGTCTACATCAAGTTTGGTACTATCTGAAATTTCAGGCATCCACTGGGGGTGTTGGAATGAATCCCCCATAAATAATGGAAAACGTACTCTAGTTAAATAAATATTTGTCTTCTAATTTAACATTTATTAAACAGTGTTTACATTTGTCTCCCAATTTTTCAGCAGCAAAAAGAACAGAGATTTTTTTTGTTACTTTACGAAGCCTTTTACCATTCTTTGGGTTTTTTTTTTTTTTTTTTTTTTTTTTAACATGAAAAACAGAACGTCCAGGTTGAAACCAGGCAACCTCCTTGTTTTGGAAGTATTGGGAAGAGCCAATTCATGAATCAAAGCTTCAGGGCAAGGTGTGGTGGCCGATGAGTGTCAGGGACTTGCAGTTCCTCCTGACTTTGCTGATCGGAATGTCATGTCCTCCTTTCTGGTCATTTGATGCAAGTTTCTGTAAAGATGAATTAAGCAGACTAGGTCTGATCCTCTTTAAGAATTCTAGCATCTCCTGGGATCGCTTCAGATCAGTCCTAAAGATGAAGAGAAAAGTGTGGCTGATTGGAGACTTCCCAAAGACAAAAAAAAGTCAAGGGTTGCTTGTGATGGCCTCTGAGAAGTCACCTTCCTGAGAGGAGAAGGTGGCAATGGAATTTTACAAGGCACATCCTCTAATCAACACTGCCCTCCAGTTAGCTCAGAGGGTAATTGCTTTTCTGTCCGACCCACATTCTGCCCAATTGGCATGAAAAGAAAGAGGCAGCAAGCACCCACATGAATTATTTTCTAAAAATAACTTGGCCTCTTTTATCTCTTATTTGTAAAAGCTCATTTATTACTGTTCCTTCTGATAAAACTCTCCTGGTCTCCTTGGACTGGACCCTCCCTCTGAAATCTTTTGGTTTTACCTGCAGACTTACCTGTACCTTTCTGCGTATTGCCTTCCTCCTCCTTCACTGTCTCCAAGAAGCAGGTTTGACTGATTGTTCCAATGAGCAATCAGACGTCTGAAGAAAGAGATTAGCAAGGACACTTGGCAAAGCACAATGATGCTTAGGAAAACTGCAAGGTCTCATCCCTCTGCTACTTTTGATTTTCAACTGATTTAGTCTTACAAATGCCCGTTTGTACTTCACATGTGCTCTTCCTCATTAGCAATGGCATTGGACTACACAACTTACATGCACCAAGCAATAGAAATCTTGAGGAAGGACAGGGTTTTATAAATGCATTAATTTTAGAGCCTTTCATCCCTGGCTTGGAACCTGACTCCCTCATTTCATCAGTGGTTAGATTCACTTTGACAACTTATATAACCCTCCAGGCCTTGGTTTTCTCATCTGTGAAATGGGGATAATGTTTTGCTGAACTGTTGCAAGAACTAAATAAGAGGATGTATGGAAAGACCCTAAGGTAATACCTAGCACAGGGCAGATGCAACAAAGAAACCACTGCAGCTATTATTGTTCCTAAAAATAAAAAGAACTCCAAAGGCAATGCTGTTCAGTTGTTATTGTGACATGGAGCTGCGATGGCCCTTCAGTCAGCAAACTTGGGGTTTAATTTCAGTGTAGAAAGGAAGGAAAAACATACCCAAGATAGACTCTAGAATTCTCAGAAGCAGACACTAAGCATAAAAGAATTAGCATAATGTGGTACAAGCTAGGCATGTGTCCTAATATCTTACATTGAGACTGCTTTTCTGTCTGCTTTTGGAAGGTGGGAAAGGGCAGAGGGACATGGTTCCCAGTCATTATTTTGTTGTTTAATTTGATGATGATGGTGGTGGTGGTGGCGGTACTGGAGATGGAACCCAGGAGCTAGCTTGTTAAGCACACATTCTATCACTGAGCTACATTCCTAGCTCCTAGCTTCCTAGATTTGCTGCAGTACCTTAATTCTTACTTTGTTCATTCCATAAACGAAAACTATTATCATTCAACTACTGTATGCTTCTGCTATATTGTCTCCAACCTTTCCTGTGCCTTGATTTTTCTGAGAAAATCCTAGAGAGAGAATACTCAACCCTCTTCCTGATGGGACAAAGGAGGAGTTCTCTGAGTTGCTTTGAGCCTTTCAAAGGAAAGGTGCTGCTGGGCTGAAGGTGTGGCTAGCCATACCTGTGCTGTGCTGGAATAGGAGAGGCTGACTTTAGACTTGTCTCACTACGACTTGCCACCTCCTTCCACCATGTTCTGGGAAAAGGAATGTTGCTTTTTGTGGGGCCTCACATACCCAACTTTGAGATTTGATTTAAGTAATTCCTTGTGAATTCTTCTTTCCCCTCCACCCCCAGTACTGGGAATTGAACCCAGGAGCTCTTTACCACTGAGCTACATCTCCAGTCCTTCTTATTTTTTATTTTGAGATAGGATCTCACTAAGTTGCTGAGTCTGGCCTCAGACTTGAGATCCTCCTGCCTCAGCCTTGTGAGTCACTGGGATTACAGACTGTGCACCTCTATGCCTGGCTTTTTTAAAAAAAATAAACAGCCAGCATAAACCTTGGTTTGCTTAGAAAAGCAGCTTGAGTGTATATAAGGCAGAGGGTGCAAGAAAAGGAGAAAGGAGGCAATCTAGATGGAAGATCCAGCCCTGAAAGGAACTAGAATGATACTTAGGGAAAGAGGGAAAAAAAGAAGATCAGACTCACAGCTCAGTAGAAATAATTAGGCCCCTTCTGTGTACAGGGCTCCATCCTAAGGCATTTTTTACATTATCTCATTTA
>JAJEJO010002714.1:114685-130605 GCA_020662805.1 Glaucomys volans | reverse complement strand
TGTGTACAGGGCTCCATCCTAAGGCATTTTTTACATTATCTCATTTAGCTTTTATAGTCCAGGTATTATTTTATAGTTGAGAAAATTGAGACTAGAGTTAAATGGGAACTAGAATGTGTGGCCTGTTACTAGCAGTGTTGGGACCGCTGGAGGGAAGGTGGGAAAGCATTCACCATCTTGCCATCCCCTGTGAAACAATAGGATAGAGGATGTTTTCCTTACTATTGAGGTCTCCTGCTATTAATAAAAAAATCAGTAATGTTTTCTAAAGTACCTTCAGGCCTATCCCTACGATGTTAATATACCAGGAAATGAGGGCCCCTAAAGTGGAGTCAGCCAGCCAAGTGGCATGGCTGTGTGCTGGGTCCTGGAGACTTTTTCTGTGCTCAGAGAAGGAACATGTGGTCTCCAGCTGCTCCATGATGAAAACTGGTTGCACGCCAACCCACACACTGATGTCTGTGAAGAATAGTTTCCTTCCAGGGTCTGTATTAAAAATGTAGGTTTAAAGAAAGCTCCTTGAAGGCAGGAATTAGGTCTTGCTTAAACAGCTGAGTTGGGGAACCCTTCGCTCCCAAGCCCTTGCTATAGAAGCAATTCCTCACCCAGCCCTTCTGTGACCCCCGTGTGGAAGTCTCGCTTTCTATGAGCTGAGTTTCACATGTCTGCTCTCGTGCATCCCACAGCAGATGGAGCAGGGGAAACGGGGTCCAAGTCCATTTGTACGGCAGTTGACTGGAGAGCCTTCCAGCTTTCAGATAAGTTTCCAGAAACCATGTCTGAATTCTGATGAGAAGTGAAGACATGCCCGAAGGAAAGTCTGGAACCTTACAGGAACACAAAATGCCCATAACGTTTTGAAGAAGTGCTTTCTGATTAGAATCTAGGTCTACTCAGAGCCTGCCTGACCCCAGGGTCTCCTGGACATATCCACACCTCTGTGGTGTGTGCTGAATGCTCCGGCTTGCCCTCCAGACACTCAAACAGTGGGTAGACATGGGTCTCACACATCCTCTCCTCTTCTTTCAGACATTACAGGTGATCTACCCCTACAGCCCACAAAATGATGATGAACTGGAGCTGGTCCCTGGAGACTTCATCTTCATGTCTCCCATGGAGCAGACCAGCACCAGTGAGGGCTGGATCTACGGCACCTCCCTAACCACTGGCTGCTCTGGCCTCCTGCCCGAGAACTACATCACCAAGGCTGATGAATGCAGCACCTGGATATTTCATGGGTAAGCAGACTCTAGGACCTCAGCCTGCTGTTTCTTGAAGAACATTGCTATGGCAGACTCTAGGACGTGGCAGGGAAATGAACTTGACCTTGGACCCTTAGGGTGGCAGTGAGAGCAAATGGTGCCCATGGGGAAAAAGACTTATTAGTTTCACACTTCCAGGAAATGAGCTGACCTGGGACATGTGAAATTGAGAAGCGGATTACTCTGCTCACTCTCCTGCCCCTTTTGATGCCAATGAATCTCAGGCTGCCTAGCTAACCCTAGTGCTAGGTCTTCATTGCTTTGGGGCATCTGTACACCTGTCCTGAGTCTTTGCCCAGACTGGTATGTCTCCCTGCAGCAGCCAGGCAGATTCTTGCTATGCCTACCAGACCTGTAGTGGAAGGGGGTTCAAGGATCTGGAGCCCTAACTGTACTCTTCACTTTCTATATGACCCTGAGCAAGTTCTCAGACTTGGCACATGCATTGCCTAGACAGCAGAGACAGCAGAGAACTGAAAAAGGGCACATTGCCTGCCCACCCCATTCTTCTTTATAGTATGACTTCTATCATCTCTCACTACTGCCCCTCCCCCATACTGGTCCCATGTTCAGAGTGCCCTGTATTGTGCGGCCAGCTTTGTCCTAATGGGGGGGCGGGGGAAGGAACAAAAGTTACCTTCTCTTTGTTAATCCAAGCAGCTCAAAGGCAGCCCTTCCCTGGCATGTCCGGGCACCCAGCCAGAGTGTGCATGCTGGTTTGTTGTTTCTCTTGTTTTTGCTATGTGGTAACATAGGCTGAGAAGCAGAAGCCCTGAGCACCAGCTACCTGGTGGCTAACACTATTATTACTGCCATTAAAAAAAAAAAAAAAAAGGCAGAGGGGTGATTTCTCCAAGTATTTTGCCTGGAGGAAGAAAAGAAAAGAAGGCACCCTACCCTGGTGAGCAACAACAGAACCACAAACCCATAGATGGGAAAGAACATTTTCTTCCTCAATAATCCCCACCAGTAATTCCTTCCTCTCCTTCTTTTCTCTTCCTCCACCCCAGCCCATGGACATCCAGCCTTAGAAGGTCAAAGTTGCCTCATGTTCCCCAAGCATTTGCTTTTTCAGAAATGTTTTTGGAGATCAAAATACATGAGTTGGGTTTCTAGAATCACCATCTCATCTCCATAAAAACAAGGAAGGTAAAATAGAGTCAGGCACCACATCATGTTTCAGTTAATGATGGTCTGCAAATATGACCTTAGTCCCATAAAGTTACACAGTTTGTACAGTGACACTTTGGGCTGCTTAGTTTAGATACAGTCTGTGATGCTGCACAGAGACCAAGTCACCCAAGGACACATTTCTCAGAATGCATCCCCATGGATAAGTGATACATGGCCTTATACATGAATAAACTGAGAGCTGAGAGATTATTTGCTTGATGAAGCACCATCCCTAGGTTTCTTAACAGTAGGGCTATGTGTGGAAAAAGAGTATATGTGAGAAGATCTGCCAACCTGTTTAAGATCCCTCCATCCAAACCCCTTCTTCCCTCCATTAGAGCTCAGACCAAAGCCCAAGTGAACCCAAGTGACTTCAGGCAGTGGGTCACACCAACGTTCATGTGTCTTCATCTCCTTCTATTTTGAAAGGTTATTAGTGATGTTTTTTCCTAGGAAATGTGTCTGAAGGGCACCAATCATCATCCACAGCCAACCCTGCTAGAGTGGAGAAATACTAACGTTAGGCACAGAAACACTGTAGTTAAGAATTCCAGTTTTAATTCCAGTAGTCATGGACTCCCTCTTACCAGCTATGTGACCTTGGCTCTCTTACCTTACCTCTCTGAGCCTCTGTCTGCTCACCTATAACATGGGGATAATAATCACATTTACCTCATGGGGTTGTTGTAGAGGGTGAAAAGCACTTAGCTTTATACACATTAGCACTGAATATAAAATAGCCGTGAGAGTTATGATTATTCTTTTTTCTGTCTTGTGTTTAACAAACTTATCAAATCAAATGCCTCTTCCACAAAGATGATCCTTTAGACACAAACTTCTCTAGGCTATTTAACTCCAGAGGTGACAATGACTCAAGGAGACAGAGCTCCATTCTAAGAGAGGCCTTCCCTGGCTCCTAACAAAGATAGATGGGAGGAGGTGGAACCATAGGGTGGAGGCTCCAGCATGACCTGGCTGGTGATGGGAAATTGGGGAGGGAATCCAGGCAGCAACTGGAGAGTTGGCATCACTGTCTTTCTCACCTATCGGTAGCCTGTGCTTCTCAGTTCTCAGGGTCCCTCCTAAGGAAATGTTTTCTCACTGCTGTTATGGGACTGTCTTGCCTGGTTCTGATTCCCCCCTAGGGGCTTTCCAGTTGATGAAGCATCAGGGTGTCTTCTTCAGTGGGGCCAGCTGCCTGGCCCTTCTGAGCCTACCACAAGCCTAGTGTGTCCTAGGGAGGAGCCAGAGTGTCAGGCCCAACCCTCTCTACCCTGTTCTTAATATAAAACATCTGACTGTTGTCCTTTGGGAACTGATAGCCCCACACCCATCTCAGAGAGAGTCAGGTCCTTTGATTCCAGTGACAGTTAAGAAGGGAAGAAGGCTGGCATTCTCCTTGGGAGAGAAAGGATCCTGTCCATGTCTTCCTAGGTGCAGGAATTAGACAGGGACAGGCAAGATGTCAGCATGATTCCAGGGAGCCAGACATTTCAGGCTCTGAAGATTTGATGAACCAGATAGGAAAACTGAATTTTCTTTAACTGCATAATGTTCAGGAGGGTCTCCATTTAAAAATACAGGAGAGCAACTGGCCTATTAGACTGTGTGAATGGCACAAGATATCCTTGAGCTACAGTTACTTAAGTTTCACCATAATGGGATTCTTTTGACTGCACATCAGTCTTACTGATACAACTTTGTTAAACTACATGTTCCTGGTTCCCACCCCACACCCACCAAGTCGAGTCACAAGCTACAAGAGTAGGACCCAGGTGGGGGCGGGAATATTTTTCAGGGTTTCCTGGTGATTTTGATATGCACAAGGTCTGAAAATTACTTCTTCAGGGCATGAGGTTTTAAATACAATGAATTTTTGCTTTTAAATAGAATATCATTCCTGGTCTGCAAAAGGCCACTTTTCAGAGCAAAAGGAGTCCCAAAATATTTAAATCTTACAATTTTTTGAAAAATAAAATTGAATTAACACCTGGTTAGCTTAATGATATTGGGGAATATAACAAGTCATTTTCAAAAATAAAATTCTAATAGTAATGCTGTGTTAAAAATGAATAATCAAGAACAGGTACAAAACTGAACAGATTGCTGGGTCCACAGGCATCAATCAGGTCTCTACTGGACACAGGGGTATGGCCACACACATCATAAAGATGTGAGAAATCTGATTTAAATGTTCCCCCTTAACACTCCCCAGTGACACAGAGGGAGATGTTTGTTGGATTTGCCTAACCATATTTAAATAACAGTATTTATTAGCTAAAGCTTTTGGAGTCTTACTATGCACAGTAATTTAAATGCTGCATGTTTTGACAAGCTTCCCTTTAGCAAGATCTCTTTTGGGCCTCTGTAGTTACAGTGGTACATGCAGAAAGGAGAGTTCTTGGCTCACAATTCTAAACATCTGGTGAGAATGGTCTCCTCTGAAATACTTCCATCCTTAATCATCTTGTCAATTGAGGTTGGGATAGGGTTGGAGACTGAAGAGGTTAGAATAGAGGCTAATGGCCATAAAGTTTCATTGACCCTAAAGAGCCACTGGCAAAGTAGTGGAGATGGTTATAACTTTTTTAAAACTCTCACTCTTTCCTTCAGATGGAAATTGCCATGGAAAAGATGAAGGGCAATGGGATTGTTTATTTCATTTGAACTAGAAAAATAGCTGGAAACAGTGGTACATAATTGCTACTCATTATTCTTTAACATGCCTTTGGTGCCAAGCATGCCTGTGGCATCCTAATCATTGGACCTCATCCCTGCCCAGAAGGATGGATGCATCTGTTCTGGGTACAAAAGTCCATCCACTCCAAACTTATTAACTGCAGACTTCAATATTAAAAAAAAAAAAAAAAAAAAACTCCTCCCCAGGAATGGAGGCCCTGTGCTCATCTTTCCCAGCCACTGTCCTACCCAGAGTGCGATATGCTAATTCCCACTCCTGGTAGGCCCCCAGGAGTTAAATCTTCCTCATCTTCCTTTGCAGTTCTTATTCCATCTTAAATACGTCATCGTCAAACTCACTCACATTTGGTGACGGAATGTTAGAGAGGCGGCAGTATGAAGACCAGGGACTCGGGGAGACCACGCCTCTTACCATAATCTGTCAGCCTATGCAGGTAAGGCCAGTTGTTATGGTTACATCCTCCAGGCTAATCAGGATACACTGAGAACCTGTTGTTATTAAGTATGAGCATAACCCTTGCTGCCCCCAAAGGGTCCCTAATCTCTTGAGGAGAAGCACGTGCACAAGATTATAAAATATGGTCAGGTGTGGTGTCACACATCTGTAATCCCAGAAACTCAGGAGGCTGAGGCAGAAGGATCACAGGTTTGAGGCCAAAATCATCAACCTAATGAGGTCCTAAGCAATTTAGCGAGACTCTGACTCAAAATAAAAAAGATAAAAAGGACTGGGGATATGGCTCATTGATTAAGAATCCCTGGGTTCAGTTTCTGTACCAAAAACAAACAAACAAACAAAAAAGATTATAAAATATACTCAGCAATTCAAGGCTGAAAGAGTCACAGATGCTAACAGTGACCATTAGCGTGTAAGTCTGGCCTATAGAGAAAAGGAGATTTTATCCCTAATATAGGAATAATACCCAAGTTGTATTAGCTTTGTAGGTTGATGTGAAGACCAAAGGAAATAATAAAATAGGATTCTTAGCACCATAATTGGCATATAGTGAGTGCTTAAAATATGTGAAGTTTTCCAAGAAAGTTGGGAGGTAAGAGGAGAACAAGAGTTGTTGTTCAGTATTATGGACAGAGTCCAGTGGAAAGGTTGAGCTTGCTGACCTTTGCAGCTCTTATTAGATCTTAAAAGAGATCAAGAGAGTAGAGCACTTAGACTAGAGCCCAGGGTTTGAAATAGGGAAGAATAGGAAAGGAGATGGGGAAGTCCACATCTCCAATCCACATGTTAACCTTGTTAGACCAACTAGAAGCTAATGAAAAATGCTGGCTAATGTGGACCTGGCAGCACTGAGGAAACTGGGAAAGAAGGAGTATAGAAATATCTGGAAGGATCCACCAGCATTTGTACAAACCAAAGTCACTTGGATATGCCTTTGACAAGACTGGCCTGTTTCATCATTGAGAAGTGACAACTGTCCTCCCTGAGCCATTTCTGGGAACACCAAATTGCCCACGGGGTCAGACCGGAGCCCACATGATTACTGGAATAGAAGAGAGCAGGAACTCCCTGCTAGAGCAGAGAGCGCTGAATGTAAAAACAGGCATTAACATTAGGACTACTCCTTTTTCCTATGGGACCGTGTGGTCACCACCACAATTTAGAGGTGAAGTGAGCATATTTGTGACTACAGAAGTCTTTGTTCCCTGAAGAAGCTGATGAAGCATCCCTTTTTGGGAGAAAGATTCCTGCTGAATGACAGTCTCTTCATTAATAGCTAGTCTCACCTCTGAGCTGTAACTCAAGTGACCTTGATGTTTTAGTAGCCGCCAAATGCTACTCCCACTAAAAATAGCACCAGCACCATGAAAATACCACTTTCATAGCCCTTCTTATCTTATTTCACAAAGCACCTGCAATTTCTTTCATTTGAGCCTCAAAATAACTTGTGAGGTGCACAGAATGAGTCTTACTATCCTCATTTTACAGTCAGACCAACCTAAATCCAAGGTAGTTAAGAGGCTTGTCCAAGTCATGTGTTAACAGACTTGTCCTGGAGCTCAGCTCAGCTGACTCCAAGACATGTCTACTGTGCTATGTTTCCTTACTGTTCACTTTTCTTCCTCTGCAGCCCCTGCGGGTCAACAGCCAGCCTGGGCCTCAAAAACGATGCCTCTTTGTTTGTCGGCATGGGGAGAGGATGGACGTTGTGTTTGGAAAGTACTGGCTATCCCAGTGCTTTGATGCCAAAGGTGAGTACAGTAATCCCACTCCCCTTTTTCCACAGTTTCGCTTTCTTTGGCTTTAGTTGACCACAGTCAACCATGGTCTGAAAAGATTAAGTGGAAAATCCCAGAAATAAATAAGTCATAAAATTTAAATTACACTCCATTCTGAATAGTAAAATTAAATCTCAGTGTCCAATTCCATCCTTCCTAAGTAAATTATCCTTGTTCAGTGTATATACATTATATATGCTATCCACCTGTTTGTCACCTAGTAACTGGCTTGATTATCAAATCTACTGTCATAGCATCACAGTGCTTATGTTTGAGTATTTCTTACTTACTAACCTGATGCTAAGTCTCAATGCCCACATCTTTCACCTCACTTTATCTCATCACATAGATATTGCATCATTTTACATTACAAGAAGAAGGATGAATACAATACCGTATAATATTTTATGAGATACCACATTCACATAATTTTATTTATAGTATTTTTACAACTCTTCTATTTTATTATTAGTTATTATTGTTAATCTCTTAATTTATGAATTAAGCTTTATCCCAAGCACGAAAAGAAATAACATAGGATGTGAAAGAAATAACATAGGATGCATAGGGTTCAGTACTATCTGTGATTTCAGGCATCCCCTGGGGGCCTTCTAAAATCTCCTGCCTGTAAGGGGGACTTATCTCTATGGAGCTGGTTGGCTTGCTTAGCATTGGCATACCTATCATGGCCTCTAGGGGGCATAGTCAAGCTATGTAATTTATGTATATGGCGTTATTTATGAGTTTGGATACTATTCAAAAATGCATGTTATCTATAAGTCCTTCCTGATTGTCTTGAATTTTAGGAAAGAGGTAAGTGTTCTTGTCTCTGCTCTATAAACTGAGAAACCAAGGACCAAAGAGTAAATGACTTGCCTATGGTCACATGGCAACATCTGTTCAAGAAACATAGTGATTCCGTGGCCAGAGCTTCCCCCCTTAAACTCTGTGTGTCCAGTATGGTGTAGCCCTGCAAAGTAGGTCTGTCTCTTCTGTTTCCATTTTCATTTGAGTGACATTTTAAGATAGAGACTTGCCTGTCAGAAAAGTCCACCTACTTAGAATGTCTAGATGTTATTATCACTTAGAAACTATCTCTAGTCACTTCTGTTAACAGAATGGAAGAGTGGGTTCCAAGCCAGTCTACTGAAGAGAAAGTGTCAGATTCAGTGTTTTCCATCAGCTCCAGAGAATTTAGACTCTTTGACTTAGAAGGAGGATGTACCAGGATCAACAAGGGAAGTCCTCAAGAAACAATAAACTCATGTAGCCTTTGTTTGACCTTTTTATTTTCCCCAGGCCGCTACATACGCACCAATCTAAACATGCCTCATAGCTTACCTCAGCGGAGTGGTGGCTTCCGGGATTATGAGAAAGATGCTCCCATCACTGTGTTTGGATGCATGCAAGCAAGATTAGTAGGTAAGAGTCCTGGGGCAATACATAGTATTTCCTGGCCCATTCTTCAAAAGACTAGTACCAAGTATATGCCAGGACACTTCCTGGAGTTTTCTGTAACTTCCCTACATGTGATCTATTTCCTCAATTGAAAAGGGATTTATTAGATAACTCAGGACACTGGCTTGATTTACCAAAGTGAACAAGACATGGTCCTTACTGAGGAGCATGGTAGGAAAAGTGAAGCTGTACTTACATCATTGGTGTGTCAGGCAGGTCAGATTCTCGTTTAAGACAGCTACATTTGTCAACATACCTGTAAAAAGAGGGTAAGGCTGAGAAGGGAGGGAATCTTGGGGTTACTGAATTTATAGGGCCCATTTGATGCTTTGAAGATGCTCACCTCTTTGCAGGCCTGTTCTGTATGGGCCATGCAGAGGCAATGCCATGTTCCATTCTTTCCTTTAACAGACATTGATTATTTACTGAGCTAGGTGTTGGTGACCCGTATATGAAGGTCCCCACTCTAAGGGAAAACAGGATATGTGGATAAATATCATAGCATAAGGTGATCTGAGTAATGGAGCTATGCATCAAGTATGGGAGCTCACGCGCGCACACACACACACACACACACACCACACAAGACATGTAAAAGAAGAGAAATGAGCTGTGATCTGGAGTGGAAGTAGCTGAGTAAATCAGCAGGAGGAAGAGGAGGACATTCTCGGTAGCCAGGACAGTGTAAACAAAGTCACAGAGGTTAATAGCATTGAGAGTGGGGGAAACAGGCTGTCTTGTTTCCAGAGCATAAATTCAGAAGCAGGGTGAGAAGTAGACTGGCAAGATTAATAAAGACAAGTTCACGGAAGACTTTGACCACCATATTAAAGTGTCTGGAGTTTGCCTAGAAGAGAAAAGAAGTGGTTTTCATGAGAAAAGAGTTAAAGCATCAGATGTGCTTTATCTCTGGTGTGCAAGAACATGACCAATGGAGAGTTTGGTTAACACAGAGTGACACTGAAGCAAGGTCAATCCTCTCCCTTCTATCACAAGGTAGAGTTTAGAGCATAAGCCTGTTTGTAGGTCTCTCACAGGAGAACATTTTACAACTTGTGGGCACCAGGGAGAAGGAAAGGAAAGGACAAGAAGGGGCCTGCCTGTTGCTTGGCCTCCTCCACACAAACACTGATGAAGGGGTTTGTTGGAAACAAGGATGGCACTGCTGGACTTACATGAGCCCCCACTAGGAAAGAGAGGTCTGTGGAGTCTTCCTAGCAACCAAGTAAAAGCCAAGTGAATCTGTCAGACTGATTCTCCTTGGATTTTCTTTGCAGGTGAAGCCTTATTAGAAAGTAATACCATTATTGATCATGTCTATTGCTCCCCATCCCTACGCTGCGTTCAGACTGCACACAATATCTTGAAAGGTAAGACTCTGAAGTTGAAAGTCAGCTAGTCCATCCTTCTGTCTCTAGGCACATAATTATCAGAGGATAATTATCATTATGGGAAACTCACCAATTATAAGCTTTGAATCTGAAATTTTTAGTGAAGATTCTTTCACAAGATGACTGATCTTGCACTAATCACAAAATCATGCTGGGATAGCATAAACCAGATAAAACAAAGCTTACCAGTGACGTTTTTCCTGAAAATTTAAAGCTCTTTTGTTGTGAACCCAGGGACACTTAACCACTGAACCCCATCCCCACACTTTTTATATTTAATTTAGAGACAGAATGGACTGTGAACTTAAGTTAAATAAACAAATGAACCATAAGTGGACAAGCCAGCAGGAATTTGACACTATATTTGAGTCTTTAATTCTTTAACCTATGTAATTCTTCCGTGTACTACCATGAAGCATTTATATATTAAATGTGCATAGAAAAACTGAACTAAATGTAATATAAAGAGAGCTAAGCTAATAGATAAGGAAAATTCCTGAGAGTAATCACACTACATTAAGATCCAAGACTTGTGCACTGGTACTTTTAAATATTCAACATTAGATTTTCTGATAGGAAAAATGAATACTTTACATGATATTCAAATTCAATGGAAGCTGTTGTATAGTAGTGGATGCTAAAAGAATCACAGTAACACAGTCATGGAATTTATTTTGGAATGAGGAATTATAGTAGTCACAGAATTGAACAAATTACATGGATAATGATTTGTGGTTGTTGTCCTGAAATCAGACACCATACATCCTTAAAGCCAGCATACATTCTGGAGGTGCAGCCAGAGTATTAAACTCGTGTGTCGGTAAAACACAAAAATTATAAACCTTGCCTAAACCCACAGGTTTCCATTCCCTCAGCTACATGTAGCATCTGGGAGAAAGAACAGGTGCTTTAACAGAATTGTGTAATAATTTTGCCTATAACTTATTTTTCCATGGAGAACATAATAGCACTTCTTTCATCTTCATTTTATTTTATCTCTAGGTTTACAACAAGAAAATCACTTGAAGATTCGTGTTGAGCCTGGTTTATTTGAGTGGACAAAATGGGTTGCTGGGAACACGTTACCTGCATGGATACCTCCTTCAGAGTTAGCTGCAGCCAACCTGAGTGTTGATACAACCTACAGGTAACCCTCTAAAACTTCTGCTTCTTGGAGTCAGTGTGGAAACACTTTTCATGCTATCACCAGACCAGCCTAATCAAGTGGATGAATGGCAGGCATAGTCTGCAGGTAGATGTCCATAGGTAGGAAGACTAAGCTATGATTTGAGAAACCAAATCTGGAGAAAAGCCAGCATTCCCTTGCATTTAGGTATGTTAGTCATCTTTTCATCACTGTGATTTAAATACCTGACAAGAACAACTTAGAAGAGGAAGTTTATTTTGAGCTCATGGTTTCAGAGGTTTAATCCATGGTTGGCCAGTTCCATCACTCTGAGCCCTAGGTGAGGCAAATCATTGCAGAAGGGTGTGATAAAAGAAAGTTGTTCAGCTTATGGAAGCCAAGAAGCTGAGAGAGAGAGAGGAAGGGGCCATACACCTTTACAGTCCAGACCATGCCCCAGTGACCTGCTTCCTCCAGTCATGCCCCACCTTGGTTGCAACTCATAATCTAATCATTGCATCTCTGAATATTTCTGCATTGCCTAATAGATGAGCTTTTCTAGGAACATTAGAGATTCAAACCATTGGGCTGGGGTTGTGGCTCAGGGGTACAGCACTTGCCTATGGTTTGTGAGACACTGGGTTTGATTCTCAGCACTGCATATGAATAAATGAAATAAAGGTCCATTGACAACTAAAAGAGTATTTAAAAAAAAGATTCAAACCATTAGCATTAGGATAGTGTGAATTATATTCTTCATCCCAACCCATATTAGATTTTCCTGACTTTATTATATTTATTTCAGTATAATAAAAAAAAAAACCATTTGCAGTCCAGGAATATGTGCCAGCTAATGGTAATGCAATCCAGAAGGTTGTTGAGAAATAAGGGAGGTGACAATGTCCCACCTTGGATTTTTACTTTTAATTTTCCAAAGTATTTCTAATTCTCCTTGTTATGTTCACTTGTTAGGGCTATCATCCTAGAAGGTTAGCAAGTCACTTTTTTCTTTTCTTTTCTCATCTTTCCTATTTTTTACTGTTCTAGGAATGGAAGGAACCCAGATCTTCACACATGCTAGGCAAGTGCTGTGCCATTGAACTACATCCTGAGCCCAGCAAGCCACTCATATATGAAAAGTTCAAGTGGCTTACCTAAAGTTATATATATAGTGACTGGCCACACATAAAAATAATGATGACAACTAACATTTATTGATGAATTTCTACATACCAAGTGCTGTGTACTCTTTACAGTCATTCTTATTCCTATTCTGTTGCTTTTGCCATTAGACCAGTCTGACTGTACTGGATTTTTTTTTCTTTAAAGTACAGACTGCTTCCAGCTGATAATCCTCATGCGCACTTAAGAATCAACCAGTGAGTCAGGCATGGTGGCACACTCCTGTAATCCCAGCAGCTCAGGAGGCTAAGGCAAGAGGATCACTAGTTCAAAGCCAGCCTAAGCAATTTAGTGAGGTCCTAAGCAACTTTCTGAGACCCTGTCTCTAAATAAAATATAATGAAGGGCTGGGGATGTGGCTCAGTGGCTAAATGCCCTTGGGTTCAATCCCTGGTACCAAATTAAAAAAAAAAAAAAGAATCAACCAATGATAATACAGTTACATTGACTATTAAAAAGCCTCTCAAGCTATATAAATGCTCTTTGAGGAAGGACACAAGGCACAAGCATAATAGTAGGCAATTAAACTCATATTTCTTAGGGCAGAATTTGGAACAAGTGATGAATATTAATGCCAACTCTCTTCCCTAAGGTATTTGTTGAACTTTCATTTCAAATACATACCCAAACCACCAAGGAAGCAATGTGAGTTTTTCTGGCTAAGATAGGAGAGGTTATCCTTTTTCCACACTAATATTTTTACTCTGCAGATAAGACATCAGATAACCCCTTCTTTAATTGTGTGTTACTTCTTAAAAGAATTAGCATTCCTCAAAAATAAAATTATGCCAGGAGCCCTGGTGCACACCTGTAATCCCAGAAACTCAGGAGGCTGAGGCAGGATGATGGCAAGTTCAAAGCCATCCTGGGTAACTCTGGAGGCTGAGGCAGGTTGATGACAAGTTCAAAGCAATCCTCAGCACCTTAGACCCTTTCTCAAAACAAAAAATAAAAAGAGTTGAAGCCAGGTACTGTGGTGCATCCCTATAATCCCAGCAATTTGGGAGACTGAGGCAGGAGGATCATGAGTTCAAAGCCAGCCTCAGCAACTTAGTGAGACCCTTTCTCAAAATTTTAAAAAATTAATAAAAAGGGCTGGGAATGTGGCTCAGTGGTTACGCACCCTGAGTCCAATCCCTAGTACTACATAAATATGTAAATAAATAATAAAAATTAAATCAATAATCTGATCCCCTACCACACTTGACATTTGTTCTGTCTCCTCTCTGGTCACTGTTTTTCTGTCCTTCAGGAAGCAGGGGAGATTGCAATAAGTCTTTGTCCCCACGTCAACAGGCATCATCCATCTAGCCAGAAAAGAGTTTGAGTACTGCCAACAATGGCAAAGTGACTTTTGTCACACTCCATCCAGCCCCAGCCTGGCTTATTTGGGCCATCAGTCTCCTCTGTTTCCCCCTTTGGAGTGTTCTGCAATGCTTCTCAAGCTGACCTGCGAAGTTCTCCAAAGTCACTCTAGCTGAACCTTCTATGCACTCGGAGAAACACACCCAGGCACCCACAGACCACACAACCACATCAGCAGCGCCAGCAGGATGAATGCCAAGAATTTGGAAATCAGGACATGGTCCTTATTCCAGATTTTCTTTTCCTTTTCAGTAAATCAAAGTTCAATTCAACCATTTTCTGTTTGTCATGGGGGGAGGGAGATGAAGTCTCTAATTCCTAGTTATTGGAGAAAGCCAAAATTAAAATATGTGAATGACACCACCCCCAAGTTAAAATCCCCATGAGATTAATGATGCCAAATTGAACAGGCCTTTGAAGCAAGTAAGTGAAACCAAGGGACTGAAGATACCATGACAAAAAGAGGAGCCCTCCCTGGGAGCCAGAGTAGTATGAATTAAGAGCACTCAGCAAAAAGCCCTATCACCTTGCAACAGGGGCCAGCATGAACAGGAGGGAGGGGGACTGGAAGCCAAATTAGGGGAAACTTACTAGACTGGTGACTCATACCTAAGCTTCATCCCTGGCCAGCAAGAGGAGCCTAGAAGGTGGGGATAGCAAGCAGCCCCAGGCTTAGCAAGCTGGGCCAGCGCAACAGAGCAGGAAAAACAAAATGCTTACCAACTGGGCAGGGTCAGAGCAGGGAACAGGGCCCTGACACCTGAGGAAACAGGACTAGAAGAGGGCATGCATCTGGAGTGCTAGAGAGGCAGGCAGCAAATCAAGATGTGGTGGGGCTCAAGGCAGAAGCATGCTCTACAGACTGGACCAGAGCAGCAGGGAAGTGGAGAGTTGATGAGGGAGAACACTGTTCCAAGATGCCACCCAAGAACCTAGAGGACTGAGTTCCAGGTCCACTGGATGGTTGGAAGCCCACCTGACTCTAGGAGAGTTCAGGACCCTGCCGGTGTGGCTAACAGCAGGATAGATCCTGCTGATAAGAGCAAGAAGTCTTCCCATACCCATCAGGACCGGTCAGATAGTGGACCCATTCAAAGGTTCTACTTCAAGGTGAGAGAGGCCACAGGCAAGAACTGATCAGGAGAAACTAGATCCCAGCATCTATCCTGGCCTTCACTCACATAAATCTCACACATAACAAAGTGGTCTAACCCTTGAAGTGACTCCTTGGGTCACATGAAGTGGTCTGTTGTCCCAATATGAGGGAAAGGGAGCATCTCCTAGGAGACCCAGTGATGTGAATGGTAGTAGAATCATGAATGAGAGGTGGGGTTAGGGAAGAAGAGGAGGAGAGTTTGCTCCAGAATAAGCAGGTCCAACCCTTTCAGTGGTGATTTGTGTCTCTGCCAATTGCCCAGGGTAGGGTAAGGTTTTTGCATGCTGAGAGATGATTCCATAGGAACAGGTTTCCTTCAGATGGAACCACAACAGCCCTGACAGTAAAGCCAGGTGCACAGAAGGGCGACCCTGACAAGGACACTGTCAGGTCTCCAGTGTGGACAATGTGCCTACAGTCCAGGTCTGAGACCCAGATTCAAGTCTAGATTCTAACAGTTGTTAACAGCCCGAGCAAGTCATCTGTGGATTTTTTGAGCCTTGGTTTTGTCATCCAGAAACTTGGGATTTACAAAAGCATTACTGGGAAGATTATACTGAAAAATACAGGCAGGGTGCTTGCAAAGAGCCTGATACCTGGGACACCTCAGGAAATATTTGTAGTACTAATGGTTGTAATAGTAGTAATGCATTCAGATCAAGATGCCATATGGGGGTTGCAAATGTAGCTCAGTGATAGAGCACTTGCCTAGCATTTGTGAGACTCTGGGTTCAATGCCCAGGAGAAGGAAGGAAGGAAAGAAGGGAGGAAGGAAGAAAGGCAGGAAGGAAGGGAGGGGAGAGGGAAGGAGGGAGGGAGGGAGGGAGGAAGGAAGGAAGGAAGGAAGGAAGGAAGGAAGGAAGGAAGGAAGG
>JAJEJO010002714.1:53233-114675 GCA_020662805.1 Glaucomys volans | reverse complement strand
AGGAAGGAAGGAAGGAAGGAAGGAAGGAAGGAAGGAAGGAAGGAAGGAAGGGAGGGAGGGAGGAAGGGAGGAAGGGAGGGAAGTTTCTATGCCTAGCAAAGAAAGAGAGAGAGAAAGGGAGGAAAGAAAAGGAAATGCCATGTGACTTCACTTTGAGAGGTTATCACCTGCACCAGGCACCAAACACCCATCAGTGAAAAAGAAAACAGGAAAAGAGAAAAAAATAAAGGACATGGTGATACTCAAGAGCAAGATAAACATCTCATGGACCAGAAACAACCCAGAAACTCTGAATAGTAAAGGGAGGTGGAAGCAGGTGGAGGTGGGCCCCATGGGCATTGGTTGACTGGGTCACCAGGTCAGTCACTTTGATCTTTCTTTTAAATGTCTTTGTAAATTACATCATAGTTATCATTTGCATCAATAGCCTCCCCACCTGGTCCACACAGAGAGCTCCTCAAGCCTGGAAATTGGGCTTTCCTCATCTTTGTGTCTTCTAGGCTTCTCCTAGTGTCAGCTGTATGATCTACTTTTTAAAATAAGAGGCAAAGAGAAGGAAAAGGCTGGTGGAAATTGTTATAAGGTCATAAATCAGATGGACTGAACATCTGCTTTTAAAACCTGTCCTTGCAGCTAATTGTGTATAAGTCTCCTGAAAAGAGGCTTGGGGCCATCTGAATAGGTAGTAAAATCTAATCTCACCTTGCTTCCTGTAAGGTATATGAGTAGGTCCATTAATGACCAATAATCAGCAAAAGTAATCTAACTGTGGGTATGTCATCCTGTACATGAAGCATGAACTAAATATCTCATTTTTAAACAGTTCACAGTGACACCATACAGGTAGTCTTTGTTTCTGTACATTTCAACCCCATGTCCTTACAGCGGAAATAGTCTTCTCTTTACCTCCCTTCTTTCTAGGGACATGGATAAATACATGGGAACTTTAGAAAAGTCCTGAAAAAATGGTTCAGAATGATATCAATTGCTTCATCCCAGGATCAAAATGTTTTCATTTCTTTTGTTCGTTCTTCTGTTCCAGACCTCATATTCCAGTCAGCAAATTAGTGGTTTCAGAATCCTATGATACTTATATCAATAGAAGTTTCCAAGTAACAAAAGAAATTATAAGTGAATGTAAAAGTAAAGGTAGGTGGTATTATTTTGAACTCCATATTTAAATATGTCACCATTTCTCCATCGTGGTTAATAGGGCTACTCAAGATGCTTGCAGTTATTTTGACAGACTTGCTTATGAGGAAAGAAATATATTTCTGGCTCTCTTCTGGATTCTTTGACTGAATTTGTAACATTCTCTAAATACCTTAAATGGTAGGAATCCCAGGGGAACACACTGGACTTAATTACTTATACTTAATAACATATTCTGCACTGTAGCTAGTCATCTTACCCCCTATGAAGAGGACTCCCTATTGCAATTTCCAAAAGGTCTCTAGAATAACACTGTTTGCATACAATTGATCTGAGAGCATGGACATCCACACATAAAACCATCCACACAAGCTTGGTGAGGTGGCACACACCAGTAATCCCAGCAGCTTGGGAACTGAGGCAGGAGAATCATGAGTTCAAAGCCAGCCTCAGCAATTTAGCAAGACCCTTAGCAATTCAGCAAGACCTTATCTCTAAATAAAATATTAAAAAGGGCTGGGGATGTGGCTCAGTGGTAAAGCACACCTGTGTTCAATCCCTGGTACAAAAAAAAAAAACACACATAAAAATCATATACGGTAATACCTACTGTTAAAGAAAATGCACTCAGAATTTTTCCTTATTTGGACTATTTTATACTCACTCCTTTGTTCATTAAAAATTGACCAAACTCACTGAAAAAAAAAAAATCTACACACATACTAACCATGCTGCCACCAACCAAGAGAATGGTATGTAAGGCTCAGGTCGGTTTGCTATTACATTTTCCAAAGACTGGGCTCAAATATTTAATGATATTTCAAACTGAGTGTTGGCTGTAAATTTTAAGATAATATATTTACATTCATAGAGCAAAAACTATAATTATGTGCACACAAAAGTTGGCAGCAGATAGCCCTGAGCAACAGTGGATGGGTTGTCCATCTCCTGTTCCAGTTGTCCCTCATAAGCTGCTCACTACCATGAAGATAAACAGCACATGCTAACAGCCAGGTCTCCAGTGCTCACAGTTCTCTAGTAGCAGCATTTAACTCTGTATTAGAAGGGCTGACAACAGGGGCCCTGTGGATGTAGAGGAGTTCTGCCTCTTTTTTTTTCTTTATCTTTATTTTTTATTTTTTTTATTTTATGTGTTCTAATTTGTTGTACATGACAGTAGAATGCATTTGTACATTTTGATAGATCTTCTGGATTATGGTGGTGGTTATATAAAGCTACACATGTGGGAGAGCTACATAGAACAATGTGCATAAACACTGTGAGTGCTTCTCCACCTGTTGAGACAGAATAAGCCAGGCAGATTGTAACAGTGTCCTTCTCCTGGTTTTGATAGGGTAGCATGGTTATGAAAGATGTAACCACTAGGGAAGGCTTCATGAGACCTCCATCTGTATGTATGTGTTTGTGTGTGTGTTTGTGTGTGTGTGTGTGTGTAACCTCCTGTGTATGGATCCATAATTCTATAATTTTTTTCTTTTTTATCCTTCTTTAGTTTAATTTATTTGTTTGTTTGTTTATTTGGTACTGGGAATCGAACTCAGAGTTATGTGCATGCTAGGCAAGTATTCTACATTCCCAGCCCCTTTTTAAAATTTTCTAAATTGACATTTAATAAGTGTATTTTTTATGGGTTATAATATGACATTTCAATACATGTATACAATGTTTAATGATTTAATCATGGCAATTTACTTTTTCCCTCTCCTTAAACATTTGCCATTTCTTTGTGTTGCATATAATTATTTTAAGATAAAAAGAGTTTTTTAAACAGATTTCCTTAATAATGAAACATATTCAAAGTATTGCTTGGTTGGGCAAATTACCTTTTTTTTCAGTGCTGAGGATTAAACCCAGGAGTGCTTTAGTACTGAGCTACATCCCCAGTCTCTTTTATTTTGAGATAGGGTCTTGCTGAGTTGCTGAGGGTCTGGCTAAGTTGCCTAGGCTGGCCTCCAACTTGCAATTCTCCTGCCTCAGCCTCCTGAGTCCCTGGGATTACAGGCTTGCTCCACCATGCCTGGCTTTGCCTTCTTTTCAAGAATGTGTCTCTCCCCAGAACATGAGTCTTCTAGAATTTACAAAGTTTACATATGTCTTTATAGAAATGGTCTTCCCATTCTTTGCCTTTGTCCCCAGGAAATAATATTCTGATTGTGGCCCATGCCTCTTCCCTTGAAGCATGTACCTGCCAGCTTCAGGGCCTGTCGCCTCAGAATTCCAAGGATTTCGTACAAATGGTCCGAAAGGTAATTCAGTTTTGAATTCAGTCTTGAACTTGTGGGGCCCATGGTGCCTAGTAGTTTAATAACAGTTCAGTGACTGGCCAATAACTCATTTATTTGAAGCATGTATTTATGCTGAGATAGGAAGATTCACTTACTGATTTACTCAGCCAAGATGCATTGAGTGGGACTCCGTAAGGCACTTTATTAGAACTGGTGAAGAGGAAAAGATGTGTTAACAACAGTTCCAGCTTCTTAAAGCTAAAATTTAGGAAGCAGTTAAGAATCACAAGCAATGAGGGACCTTGGAGTGGACAAGGAGAGGTGAGTCCAACACAGCTGAAAGCTTAGCTAGATGAGTGATTCTAGCAAACCAGCAGGCCAAGGAAAGCAGTGAGTGACAGTGATCAAGCTGCGAGGCAAGCCCAGCAACAAGACAAAACCCCAAGAGGTTGACCTTCACATCTGGATTTTTCCTTTTCATGCCTAAAGAAAGGGGTTTTGGTCAGTCCCCGCCCACACAAGGCAGCAACTTCCTTTCTGTGCTACCAGAGATCTAGTTCAATTCAACTGCAATCTCTTCTCATTTTTAAACAGGTTACTTATGCATCTGTCCTTCCCATTAGTCTGTAAGCTGGGGAGCGCAGGGATTCTTATAAATGTAGCTCTGGACATGTAATATGAAATAAATTTTAAAATTGCCATAACAACTGATAATAGCAAGGGTAGAACTTCTGCTTTGATTGTCACAGATATGTGTGCCCCTCCCTCACCAAAAAAATAAAGCAAGGGTGAAACAAATTATTAAAAGTTAAATGATCTTTCCCATTGTGTTCAAGTATAATTTCAAAAATGTTCAAATAAAAACAAAAAAGAAATGTTCAAGGTGCCTTTTTAACTTGACAGTGTGATTTGGGATTGAGGTGTAATTAAGGATTAACTCCTGGCACCTCAGCCTCCTGGTAGCTCCCGCTTATCCAAAGTTTCACTTTCTGAAGCTGCAGTTACCTGTGACCAAACACAATCTACAAATACAATACTGCACAGTAAGATATTTTGAGAAAGAAAAGGACCACATTCATAAAACTTTAATTACCATGTATTAGTCTTCCATTTTATTATTGTTGTTAATCCCTTACTGTGCCTAATTTATAAATCAAACCTTATTATAGGTATGTAATATAGAAAAAAACAGTATATACAGGGTGTGGTGTTTTCTGAGGTTCTAGGCATCCACAAGGGTTTGGGAACGTATCCATAGTGGATAAGTGGGGGACGAGGGAGGGGGGCTACTGTATATGCTTTGTTCTCTTGTCTCCCACCCTAACAGTCAGCAATCTATAAACAATTACTCACAGCAGGGGAATTCACCATTGGATAGATCCTTCTGATGAACACTGTTGTACTGTAAATACTCTTCCCTCTCATTTATCAATTCTATTCATATTTATTGACTTTCAAAGAGAATGTATTTCTACAAAGCCCCTATTCTATAGCCACTTGCATAGTTTGGTGTCTAGGTGAAAGTTTAAGCACTGACCTTCTATCCTCTCTTTTTCCTTTTTTCACTACTTTTACTTCAGATCCCATACCTAGGTTTTTGCTCCTGTGAAGAACTAGGAGAAACTGGAATATGGCAGCTGACCGATCCCCCCATCCTTCCCCTTACCCATGGACCCACTGGGGGCTTCAACTGGAGAGAGACCTTGCTGCAAGAGTAAGCCACAGGAGGGAGTGAAGAAAAGGCCTTTTGGATAAGTCTTTGGGTGTTTAGTAACAGTGGAAAACTCCACACAGCATTCTAAATGGACAGCTCAGAATAATCTAGCATATTTCTTTTCATGCTTAAGGTTCTAATGATAAGACTGTAAATGAAAGAAAGACATGATTCAGGGAGAAAAACAAAATCCATTCTCTCTGGACTCTTGCCCAGCTAACAAGGCTTTGGAGAACTGTCTTCCTAAATTGGGGCACCCGCTGCAGCAGATGCCGTTGTCCCCCTTCCGCCCATGCATGGCTAAGGAACCTCACTCCTCCCTGAAGGAGCTGCCAGCCTGCTCTCTGGAAGGATGCAAGAGGAAGGAGTATGTCCAGGATGAAGTATGGGGATGGGATTTTCTTTTGAACTCCATTTTCAAGATAGGCAAAGCCAAGCTGCGGAATCCTTTTAAAGGTTATTAGAAAACATGCCCTACAGAATGGTCCTTTGGTCACACATCAAATTCCACGCTCAGCAGACTCCATACAGCAGCACTGCTGGCTCAAGACACTTGCTGGAGGACTTCAACATTTACCCTAGTACTGCCACATTTTCTCCAGGCAGCTGTCCCTTCTTGTGTCTATCTGTGAAATGGGGAAACAAAACCTTTTTGCTCTCAAAGTGCTTTTATTTCAGGTAGAAAATAAATAAATGTGTGACATATTCAATGGTAGGTGCAGAAAACTTGCAAAATTTAAAACAAATTGGAATTCCCATACCATAGCCTAATGAACCACAGCACTTCTACATCACCAAGACTTGCTAATCTTTGCCCCTAGACTTTAGACTGTGCTAACAGGTTACGGATGTTGATTTTGAAAGAATATATGTTCAATAAATTATTTAAATAAGGAAGAAGCTCATTCTGTGCAATATGAACATCTTTATAAACCATACCAAGGGTCAGGTTGTTGGACACTTACAGTACATTTTAACCATAACAGAACTTCGCAAATGCACCAGTTATACCAGGGATATATAATGAAGTCAGGGAACTAATTTAAATGCTGACAGTCACAATGCACTGCTGCTTGTACTGCCCTCTTTTTGTTTTTCTGTGGTAATTTAGAACCTATAGGAGGTAGGGCCACTTGAAGAAAATTGAAGAGCCACATCCTGTGGTTTCTCATTACACCTATTTCCTATGCTTAAAGGGAGTTTATTTAAAAGAAAAATAAATGACAATCAAACCAAAACATCAATTATCAATGTCTATTTAATTGTGTGAGCAGCTGACTGTTAGGGCTGCAGACAATGGTCTGGTATGATACAATTGATTGTGTAGAATTTGTGTACAAAGTGAAATCCCAGACATTTGAAGGGACCATTAGTGTAAAGCAAATCTATACATATTGTAGAATAAGTTTTAAAACCCAGACACATAAAACATATGGTATATAAAAATAGACCTAGGCTGGTAATTAAAATTGAAATTCAATGACCTCTGGAAAGAAAAAGAAGTGAAAGGTTGCTGGCTACATGTGTTAACCAGGGAAAAGGTGGTTGTATTTTTAAAAGACACTTAGAGAAATATGTCATTAATTCTACATTTGAAGAACAGATTGTGATTTCTTTTAGCATTGCACAAATACCTATCAAACTTTTAGACACAAAAATAACCCTTCGCTGACATATTAGTATATTTTAACCATAAAACATCTGGGAGGGACATATTCCATTACAGTTCTTAAAAGAAAAGTCACAGTATAGTTAATGTAATGTCCCTGCCATTCATTCTTCTGGTATTTGTAATGAAGCGAATTCACCATTTAATCAGATCTATAATGTTTATTGGATTCACCATAAGTTTTCCTGGGCCTTGAGTGCCCAGAATAATGCTTGAACACTTCACATCAGATTTCCTTGACACTTTGAAGTGTGTTCTAGACAGTGTCTATAATTGTGTAAAATCGAGTTCAGAATAAGTTATCCTCTCTATCTCTCTCGGCTGTCTTAGTCCTATGATGTCCTGATAAATCAGTCTGACTGGGCTGCATTCTAAAGTCCTTAGTCCAATACAGACACAGCCTTAGGCAACTGCCTACATGAGCCAAAGAAAGCAGAAATCTAAAACAATTTTCTGAATAATTTAGGTAGAAAACCCTGAGTACAAGAAAGAGTTGATTCCTCTGCTTTAATTATCCAAAATGGCTGAATGATCTGAATTCACATTAAATTCTTTTTGCACAGTAACCTATTAAAAAATGTAACTGTGGACTCCAACTGAGGAATTCTTTGAAAATTGTATTGAATCTATGTGTAATAAAAGAAACAACAGTATTATCAGATTTCACATTTGTACAAAAATTCTAAGTTGACATTACAACCTGAAGTTGAGGCTGGTTCTTTTTGATCCACGACGTTGATGCTTATTAGGATAAATGACCTGTGAGGGAGGGATAAAAAAGAAAAAAAGGGAAGGAAATGCCAGAAAAGAAGAATTGAATGGATTTCTTATACAGAGGAAAAATATTTTTTAATGTGGAAAGCTATCTGAAATAAACTAGGGGAAATGAAACTAACTAAAGGATTTAATCTGGAATTGCAAGTCTGAAACAGTTTCCTGCTTCTACAAATGTGTCACATCAATCTGCTAATGCCCCAGTATTATTCACAGGTAGGACTTTGTTTTTCTCTGATTTTAAAATGCCACATCTATTCCTCCATGGACTAGAATAATTGGCACGTTTTAATGCATAAACTGAGGGCTCTGTTTTCCCAGGCTCTCTCCGCCATCACTGCTTTCCTAGTGAGGAGCCTCTTGCCTTGCCTCAGTATGGAGTTGAGATTACAGTGTTGCCCATTACATTTAGATTCATGGAATCTGAATGGCCAATTAAATAGCCAGCTGATGGCTGAAAGAGGGGGTATTTTTCACCCTGTAATGAAAGGCTTGGAGGAGTTTCTACTTTTTATTTTGATTATACTTTTAACCAAAGAATTGTTTTAAAGTTATCTTATATTTGAAAGATGATTTTGCAAAAAATAAAAAATAAAAAATAGACTTTCTGGAGTGATATCAGTTTGGTAAGTCATCATTGATCATTTTCTTGTCTGTAGTGTTCCAGACGCACATAGATTGTCTTCCCGTTGTGCATCGCATTACCATAAATGTATCTTTTCCACTTAACTAGCTGTATTCGTATTAAAATGAAGTTTCTTACTTCAATTACCTAGTGTCACTGGAAACTAATTGAACAGCTACAGGAAGAGAAGTTCCTATCTTGTTGCCTTTGTAGAAAGGCTTCACTGTGTGGTAAAAGGAAAGCGTTCCTCCGTAACCTAGGCACTTGGCGACGCCAGTGTTTAATTTAAAAGCAGTGATGAATTGCTCTTTTGAATTTGTTCTGAGTAATGCATGTGTTGGAATACAGATGAACCTCCGTTTAATTTTCACAGAAATCAGCACAGTCAACTGTACCGAATCTGCACGAAGTTAGATAATGAGGCTGAAATGATTTGCATTTAAATTGTAATCCAGCACATGTGTGAGAAAGAAGAGGCACTCAGCTGACAAGGCTGCTAGAGGGGAGGGGAGACAGGCGGAGGAGGGCAGGAAAAAGAGCGATTTAGCATCTATTTAAGTTAACGTTCATGTTACAAAGGTGATGGGGGATATTTTGGTAGGTGATGGCAGATGCTTCCATTTTTAAATGTAGGATTAAAATTGGATTTACTTCTCTTTAATATTTCAATATACTGAATTTTCCTTGGAAAGTGACTAGCTATAATGAAAATTCAAGGAAAGGGGGAAAAGATTTCCTCTAAATACAAAGAAAATAACGATTTTAAATACATGTAATGTTAGGTTTGGTGTAAGTAGGCTTAAAATTATAGTGATGAGTAGTCAAGCTTAATATACAATCATTCCTTAAAAATATTTTATCCGGTACCACTTAGCTGCCATTACTCACTCAAAAATCAGAATTTTGCAGCTGTTCAACTATTCATGGACTCTGTACAGGATACATATGTATAATGAAAAATGTGTACTGGTTCTTTCTTTGACTGCCACTCAAGATGGGAACAACGTCACAAAGTCTTTTGGTTAATGCATAGACGATCCTAAACCTGTGATTTTGGGGAGGCATTTGAGTTCTTTCTCATTTATAAAACTATTGTATCATTTTTTTCTATGTGATTCAGGTGTATTTATTTGAAAAAAGTTTGTACTTATAAAAAAGAAAACCACATTTAACTGTATTGCCAAATTTCTTGTTCACTACCCATGGCACAAATGCTTTCCTGGCTGAGAGCTGTCCCCTCTTGATACAGCTATGGCACTGTTGTAATTAGTTCTTTCCATTCCAGGAGCATCTCCGTTGAAATGGTTCATAGATGATTTAATAAAAAGAAACTGTGTCCTCAGTCAATCCAGAGCAATCTCATATTAAATTCTGAGTGGCGTCTATTTCTATCCTATTCTCAGATGTTCTTGTGGTCATTATTATTTCAAAAGTGTCCATTAAGAGCGTGATTCTTCTCTCACAGGGCCTTGGAGACACTTGCTGCTGACTGAACGGTGAACATGCGTCAGCAACTCTGAGGTCTCAGGTCCCTTTTGGTCAGGCCTTGAGTCTCTGAGTCATCCAGACTGGCAAGGTGAAAACCCAGCCATGATTGAAAAAGCAAATTCCAGTATGCTTCCACTAGAGCCCACAAATATCTTTCCTTCTACAATCCTAGGTTCACGGTCAAGGGCCCTTAAGCAAAAGGCAAATTAGCAAGAGAAAAACATACAGATTTATGTTTTCAACAATATGGAAACTTCATGAGGAAATAAAGACCCAAAGAAACTGTTAAGCTTGAATGTTTTTATGCTTAGTTTGATGAAGAGTGAGCAACCATGAAGAAATATGATAAAGAGTATGATCTAATGGTAACAAACTTGGAAAAATAGTAACGCCTATTTGGATTCCTCCCAGTGTCCTTTTATCTTAAGAGATAAAGGTGCTTGTTTCAGCCAGGTATGGGGAGGGCACCTCTTACAAGATGGTCTTATGACTGCTTCAGGGGAGGACAGGAGTGGGTTTAGGAGTGCAAAGGGACCTTCCTGCTTCTGCCATTGAGTCAAATTCTTTCAGCTTTAAATATACACTGTATCCGGGCACCATATTTTGGGGTAGCAGGTCCTGAATCCCATGGGAATCTTTATTCCACTCCAACAGCCACCTCAAGGAGGCTTACCAGGTCTGATTCATACAGCAAGAGTTTGGGTAAGAGAGAGGGCAAATCCAACTCAAACTTGGTTCTACACCACTATAATCCATAGACCCCATAATCAACATAATTATATGTAAAGTTAATAAGATTTTATAATAAGCCTGGAATGCAAATTTGAACCGGGACATGAATACAGATTTTCATTGTCATTACAACCATCTACTGCCATGGCAGGGTTTGCTTCCTGAGGAAACATAACAGCTAATGCTGGTGTATGACAAAAGACCAGGCTGTGTTTAGCCTTCTGGCTGGTACAGTCATTCTCTGCTTGACAGATTCCCAAACTCATTTCACCCTTTGGTGATGTACGTGAAGGCTGCTTACACATCCAGACAAAATCAGTCAATGTATTTTCGATTTGTTTATGCTTAAATCATCAAAATGTGTTGTGTTGTTGTTCTTAAAAGTTGTTTGAGGCCAAAGGGAAAAAAAATATATATATATAGAGAGAGAGAGAGAGAGAGTTCCCCTGAAGAAACGGAATACTTCAGTTTACCAGAACTACATATGTGAAGTGCAGAAGACTTGCCTCCAGCCATGGAGAGATGTCATTGCTTACTTATCTTTCTGGTGGCCATTGTGTTCTTAGGGCAATACACAGGGCTGTGTGTCTCTGGAGGATACCATGTTGTAGTTAGAGAAACACTCCTGAGTCATAGAGCTGGGCCGTGATCCCGGTTTGGCTGCTTAGTACATGCCTTCAACTCATTTCACCTGTAAAATGGGCACAATAATTTTTTTTTTGCCAGTGTGATTGTAAGAATCAAGTGGGATAATGAATATAAAATACCTAGTACTACATACTACTAATAATAAGAGACTACATATTAATAAGTAATTCATTTATTTGCTAAGGTCAAGATAAGATAGCACGTAGAGCCATTCCACTCTGCTATGGGGACTATCAGGGATGAGAAATAAAATTGGCTTCTTTCATATGGTTATTCTTTACTCTTCTCTGCTTAAGTGAGTTTCTGTAGTAAGAGAAGAATGGTAACAGTGGGTGTGCTGGATGAATTCTGTGGTTTGTTTAGAAAGCTGCCTGACTGATTAACCTTCCTTTTGTATAACTCTTTTTAATTTAAAAAACAAATTGTTCATTTGCTCCTCATAACAACTGTACAAGGTAAGAAGACCAGGCATTATTAACTCAATTTATAAAAGAAACTAAGATATTGAGGCAGTGGACTTGTTCATCATTCTGTGATCTTTATTGGATGCTTTATCTTAGCAGGCTAATGGACTGGAGCTACAGGGGCAAAGAGGAAAGCAGGGTACTTGCTCTTATGGAGTGGAGAGAAATATATATAAATGAATAATTATAGACTTTGATACATGCTGTTTAGGAAGTAAACTAGGTACATGAGAGAGAGGGTAACTTTGGAAGGGATGGGGTAGGGGGAACTCCCTTGGAGAGGATGGTCAGGAATGGTGTCCCTGAGAGGTGACCATTAAACCAGCTGAGCAGGAGCTAGTCATGGCAAACTATACAAGGAGGGTTTCAGGAAATTATGAGTGCAGAAACCCCCTGGTCTGAAGGAAGTGGCTGGGTAAGAACAGAAGAGGTTGGGGACCTGAAGCTTAGTGTGCATGACAGCAAGTGGGGGGAGACAAGGCTAGACAGGTGGGCTGATCCAACGACATGGAGTCCTACAGACCAAGGGCAGGAAATTGAATCTCACCCATAAGCAGAATCTGGCCTATAGCCCATCTTTGTATAGTCCACAGGCTAAGAATGGAACAAAAGAACAATAGTATTTCATGACATGATAATTATATGAAATTTGAATTCTAGGGCAGTTTGGTTGGAATGCAGCCGCCTTCATTCATGGTCACATTGCCTGTGGCTGCTATGAGGATACAAAGACATAATTAAGTTGCAAAAATATTTAAAATATTTACTACTTTGCCCTTTACAGAAAGAATCTAATGCAGACCATGATAAAACATTTGGATTTTAGTCTACATCCATAGAATCTGGACACAAACCAGTGTACTTGGCATAACAAATTCATAGATTAGGGGTGTCCAGGGACTGGCACAGTGACAGCCAGCATTTTTGAAGCACTTGCATTTATCAGATACTTAAGTACTTTACATGTGTAAACTCTGATCTTTTTGACAGCCCTATTCAGTTGATTCTAGTTCCTGATTTATGAAAGAAGAAACTGAGTCTTAGAAAGATTCAATAACTTGCTCAGAATCTCATGACCAAGAAATATTGGAACTGAGATACCAATTCATCGTCCCAGTTCCAGAGCCTAATGTAAAAATTTAAAATATTTTTTTAAAGAAGCCACCTATGGTGGTGCACGCCTGTAATCCCAGTGGCTGGGAGGCTGTGACAGGAGGATGCAAGTTCAAAGTCAGCCTCAGCAACTTAGTGAGGACCTAAGCAACTTAGCAAGACCCTACCCTATCTCAAAATTTAAAAAGGGCTAGAGATGTGGTTCAGTGGTTGAGTGCCCTGGGTTCAATCCTGGAACCAATGTGTCTGTGTGTGTGTGTGTGTGTGTGTGTGTGTAGTGTGTACCTATTTTTTAAGAAAATTTCATGAAAATATTGCAAGAGGCTGAAGCACCTGGGAAATGCTTGGGTTTTCGGAACACAGGTGTAAAACCCAAATTTCCTCAAACCCCCTCATTTACAGAGAATGCCACTAAGGTTGGCCACCTCTCTTGGTAGAGCTCCATGAGCTGGTACCTGAAGGTGGCCTTTGCTGTTATGTATACATTTACCTAAACCACAACTTCCTTCTGAAATCATTTCTTACCTGAATTGTTTCCAGAATGATTCATTTGATTAGATTACAGTTTCCCCATTCCATGATATCCCAGGTTCAAGATTGTTGGATTTTTAGATACAAGCTTTAAGAGCAAAAACCTTAGTTGTCTCTTTCCTTTTCCAGGCAAATTCAACCAAGCATGGATCCTGTGGGGCTGAGATGCTATCCAGCCATCTAGGTCTGTAGTTTTATGTAGGCTCCTATAGGTACCATGCAGCAGGGTGCTCTGGACTGTGTTTAATTCAAACCTCCCAGTCACCTTAGGCTGCCTACCTATTTTGTAAATGAGGAAGATAATTCCAAGAGTTAAGTGATGTGCTAAGCTACACAGCTGTGAGTGACAAAGCCCAAGTGACCAGCCCATCTCTGCCTCCCACACCCACATTTATCCCACTAAGTTTTGCTGCTCCTAGGAAAACTTTTTTTCTAAATCAATAACTAATTTCAAAAGCTGCTGGTCCTACTTAGAAACTCCATGGTAAGTTTTACAACAGTGCTCAACAAATCCCACCCCAGGTGTGAATTAGCAGTTGCATCTGCTGGGAAATGAGGTGAGTCCATCTCTCTCCCTGGCCTTGGGAAAGGCCATGATTCTCCACAAGAACCATGAAAGGTCAGGAAGAAATTTTAGGCCCCTCTTGTAATTACAACAAAAACCCCAGTGGCTTCTACACATGGGGAAATCCCCTATTTATTCTGACCCTTAAAACACTGTATCTCTAGCCTCTTTAATAAGTATCTCCTTTTTCAGTTATTCCCCTCTGGTAACCCAGGTGGACCAGGGTGACCATGGGAAATAAGATATTTGCTTATTTCTCTAAAACATGACCTTCTTCCACCAACAACCACCTATTATTTCCTGTTGGTAAATGAAACATAGGATCTCACGGAATAGGATCAAAATGACAACTTGGCAGTCAGTCAAAGGGTAGCAGAATATGCCACTTATAAAAAAAAGCAAGATGTGTAATTACTAAGGTGTCCTTCCTCTCCTCTCTACCAAGGACAACTTGGTACAAAGGACTATGGGAGTTGATTTTAGACCTTGATTAGCCTGGAGAAGGCACCAGAGAAAACTTCATAGCAAGTTTTACTAATCAGCCATTCTGGACCAAGAGTTCCCCCACATGTTTGCCTTCCCCAAACTTGCTACGTCCTTGTCCATTGTCTAGCCACTTCTCTAAAACTCCACTCTTCTTTATTGAAAATGTCACATAAACCAGAATTCCAAGTCATTTCCTTAAAAATTATTCATTCTCTGGGTATCTCCCATGCATAGATGAAATATACATGATAATAAACTTATTGTTCACTTTTTCTCATATTACTCTACCTATTGTTATTGAGGTCCCAGCTAAGAATTCAGAAGGATAAAGGAAAAATTGTTTTTTCTTCCCCTACAGAGTTATGAGGATTCCCACCTACAAGGTGGTCAGTAGACACTGTTCCATTAGAAAATAGGTCATTCTCTGACCACTGTACTCCAACCTCATCTTTTCTCTCCACCCTCTGAGTAGCCACAGTCTGCTGCCCTCCCCCCGTTGAACACACTGTGGGCTTCAGGCTAACAGAGTTTAATGAGAGTAGGAAGGACTGTGCAAACCACAGGGGCATATATTCTGCAAACCTGCTTTGCAGCATTTCCCCAGGTCTGTTTTTAATCTCTGAGTTCAATGGAACTATTGTGGCATTAGTCAAGGTTTTCAACCATTGAATATCATACCTGTAGGTGAATAAGATACAGTCACCATTGACCAAAATACAATTTAAAGTGAGATCTTCTTTAATGTTCTGGAAAAATGATAAGTCAAACAAATTTTTAGGATTCAGAACAAAAAGAGTAGTGTTTGCTTCCCAAATGGCAAGTCCATTCATTCTTCCATTCACTCACTCTGACACCCCACTTCAAATGAAAAAAGAGATAAAGTTTATCATGACCAGCCCAATAAATGAGAATTAAATGAGCACCAAAATTGTATTTATTTTCTCACCCACCAGATCATAAAATCCTTATTTCTAAAAAACAAGGATGTTAATCTTTCATATTTGATCATGTCTTAGGTTCATGCTACTGATTGAATAAGTTGAGAAATGGATGGACAGACAGATGAATGGATGGATGGATGGTGAATGGTGAATACTGGATGGTAAATGGATGAAAGGAAGGATGGATGGGTGGATGAATGGATGGGTAGTTGAGTGGATAATTATGCAGTTTTCAAAAGTAAATGGATTGAATGGATTTGTCTCCTGATAACCATTTGAAGTTGTTGCCATATTTAGAAATATAAATTATTTACAAAGATTGAGTAAAAATTACCTAATTATCTAATGAATTAGAAAAGTAAAAGTAGGGGTGATGTCATTACACAGGGCCATTTTGATATCCCCCGCAACTCCCAGACACGTTGCAGTTAGTGGACTTACCAGTACTACCCACTTGTGGTATAACAACTTTAATCACCAACATATCATTCACACCTCTCCACAATCAGCATGACAAATGTGGTCCCCAAAATGTTCCACCAGGAGGTGTTTGGGGGCAGCTAACTAGGAGGGGGCTCCCAGAGAAAACAAAGGAGTTGGCACCATGAGGTCACGGAGCTCCTACCTCTCCCCCTTCAAAAGAAACTTGTCTCCTATATTTACTTCAGAATCTAGAGGAAGCCAACGAAGTGTTACAGCAGCACCACACACTATGTGGTGGCGAGTCCTCAGCTTGCTGTCTTGGTTCCACTTGCGAGGTAAGGACTTAGAGCGAATGCTTTTATTGCTCAGCTGACTTAATCTTTTGCCAAATCACCCTATCAGTCTGCCAACTGCATGCATCGGGGACCTAGTGTGGAAGACAAGGCAAGTAACTTTGCTGTGGCTTTTCAAGCCACACTGGAATCACAAACCCAAGGAATATCATTACATTTGCTGAATCTCTTGTTCAATTGCTAATGTAGATGGAAAAGAACATGTTAGTGTGGGTCTCTCTGGGATCTCTGTCATGATAAAATGTAGCAAGCTTACTAGGCTCTGTATTTAAAGGGCTTACCAGTGAGAGCATCAGTTTTGATTTTAAAGACTTCCTGGCTATATTAGTCCTAGTGAAATAATTCAATTTCTCTAAAACTCAGTTTCTGCATCTTGAAATGAAGATGATAACAATATTTGATCTATCAAACTCCCTGGATTGTCATAAGGATTAAATTTCAAATGTGAAAGCACTTTGGTAAAGGACTGCCTAACTTATATTTATTTTAGAGGTAATAATAAGCCCAGTGAAAATTAGGCTTATTTTATATAAATCAGTTATATTGTACATTATTAATATGTTTGTTTTTGAAGTTTAATTCTAATGTAGCACTGTGAAAATTAATTGACTTATATTCCATAGAACACCTGTGCCTGTAGAGAACACTGTTTAAAAATAAATAGTACAGCTGTTTAAAAAAGAAAAAAGAGTAATTCAGTTACCTTTTCAGCTCAGGTCAAATTATTCCTCCCCAAAAGTGGAGCCAAGGATATAGGACATGGCTCCTGGTGACCCTGAGTCTGACTGTACCTTGTATCAGATGCATGCAGAGGAAACCACTTATAAATCCATCGCTAAGTATTTATGTGTTTGTTTCCAAATATTGAAAATGAAGTTTTGTTTGGTGAAACACACTTACCCTTCTAAATTTGCATTTACTGCAGAATGGCATCTGAAAGATGCTATTGCAAAAAACTAGATACCCTATTTTACATAGCATTTTAATTCCCTGTTTTATGCACTTCAATTCAGTGCCTTCTTTTCTGGTCCCTTTACCCTGAGGCACTAAACAAGGATTCAGTTTAGTAACGAATAATATTAGTTTCTTCAGTAAGTGGAATAAAGAACTGACAGATTCAGAAAGAGTAAATTTAGACAGCTAAATTTAGAACGATTTCAATTATTCCAATGTTTAATGGCCTTTAACTGATCTTAACTTTTTTAGGTTTTAAGTAATTGCCTCATTTAAAAAATACCTCCTAAAAATAAGTTTTTAAATAAACAGTAAAAATGGTGTATTAAACTAAACCTAGGACAAGTTTTCTAGAATATAAGCTATTCAAGTACTTTTTATATAAAGATGAAAAATATTTATTGTGTCATGCACAGTGCTAGGCACATTGTATTACATTTAACCTAGCAAAAATACTGAGGTAGGTATTGATATCCCCACCTTACAGAGGGGCAAATTAGGTTAAAAGAAGTTAAATAACCTGCCCACATTTTCATGGCCAGTGAATAGTAACTTAAATATCAACCTGTAAAGCACATGGTAAATGTGTTATCTCATGAAACTTTGAATTACGGTATGTGTGTGTGTGTGTTGTAATAAAAAATGTGTTCTCCACGTGGATTCAAATTTTGAAAGCTACCTAACACAATTTGAAAGATCCAATACTGAAAAACATCCCCATTTGAAGAGTCATTCAAGGAACCATCCCAGGGCACCTAGGCTCAATGGCATTTGAACACCTACTGTTCACCCTAAACCCAGTCAGGCCCATCAGAGTCCCAGATAGGGAAGGTGCCAACCATGCTTTCTTGTCAGTGAATCGTCAATTTTGGCAAAGCTACACATTGTCAGCCTATTTCAGCAAACTAAGTGATGGGAAGATCACCATGACTGCTTCTATGTCCAATTTTTACCACTGCCAAGAATTTTTAGGCCAAAAAAAGTCCCCATAATCTTGGACCTTGCCTTCTTTTCAAAGTTACTCCAAGAATACATAATATCTAGGATGGACAAAACACAATAAGAACAAAGTTTTCAAAATTAATTTCACTTACTTACATTGTAGACAATGAAAATATCAGATTCATCAAATTTTCATCACTCTATTCTGACTACTTAGTGTAAGGTAGGCTGCAGGAAATGTAAAGAAAACTTGCAAAATGGAACAGTTATTTTGTTCTTTTGTGGTTGAGGCAGCTTCTTTCAAGCCATACTAGAAATAGTTTGATTTTGAAAAGTCTCAATTTTTTCTGCACTTACAGTTTTGTTTATTGATTTCATCTAAAAATAATTACAATCTCTTTTTGTAATGATCTGAATTGGAGCATGTTTGTTTAATACTTTATAACAGTCATGTAAATAAGATTCTGGTTTAAGAGTTAATTCATTGTGTATTTTTGGTTTGAATTTAGTTCTAGTGTCTATTATTTGATATAATAATTACAAAGCAAAATTAGCATCCTAGGGTGGGATTGTGGCTCAGTGGTAGAGCATTTGCCTTGCACATGTGAGGCACTGGGTTCAATCATCAGCACCACAGAAAAATAAATAAATAAAATAAAGGTATTGTGTCTATCTACTACAACAACAACAGCCATATATATATATATATATATATATATATGTGTATATATATGTATATATATAGTCTCTATATACATACATATAAATATATATATAGTCTCTATACATATACATATAAATATATATATAGAGAGAGAGAGAACATATGCTTTAAAAAATTAGCATCCTAGTAAAATATTTACCTCTGAAGTTATTCATTTATTTATTTTTACCCATAAACTCAACCAATATCTAAAATCTTATTTTGTGCTAGGCCCCAGTAATATAAAATGGATGGATAGCAAACAATTTTTCCATGAGAAGTTTTTAATCTATCCAGAGATGTACCTGTAATGAAATTAATATAAAGCCTTGTGCCAAGTGCTATAATAGAAGTATATGCAAAGTCTTTTGGCATCTAAAGGAGAGAATAAGCCATGGTGAGGAAGAGGGACGCCAAGGACTGGTTGGAAGTTCTGATGAAAGTGGTGTAATGTGAGTTCATTCTTCAAGTTGATTCTTAGAGGAGATAAGAAAGGCATTCTAGGCCAGGAAAACAAAACAGACAAATGCAAAGTGTCTTTGGAGTCTGGAAATTTTAGGACACAGTAAGTGGTCATTTGCTTAGAATATCTGGAAGAGAATATCTGTAATGATATTGGAGGAGATCACAGGAGAAAAGTCATTGGGAATTTTGTCCTGATTCCTACAAGTAATGGGAATCATGGCAAATATTTTAATGAAGGAAGAAACATGATCAACTTTATGATTTTAAAATTTAAAATTTTTAAATTTTAGAAGCAGATGAGGATGATGAATTTGAGGGAGGAGAGAGTAAAAAGTGGTTTTGATGGTCCAGGAAAGAAATGATGGCAGCCCAAACTATGACAGCAACGATAGTGAGAAAAGGGGGAATAAATTGATTAAAGAGATGTTTGGGAGAGACAAAAAGCGAGGGTGCCTGTCAAATGTCTGTTTGCAGTGATTGATGATGCCATCAATTAATATAAGGGACCACTGGAACAGATATATATTTTTAACAAGTATGGGAGGACACAGAGGGCAAGAGAGAGAATGTGTTCCACTTGGACATGTTTCTCTGCAATTGTTTTAAATTTTACTTCATGCAATAATCATACTATTAAGGCAATAAAAAAAGAATATTTTATTCTTTTTTCAGCCTACTATGATGACCTATAATAGAAGTAAAGATCATATACAACAACTTCCAAAATCCTGGGAAAGACCAAGAATTCTTTAGAATGTGCTGTTTTTGTCTGTGTGCTTTGGTAGGTGGCTGTGACTGCTGCTTGCCCTTTTGGTTAAGAGCTGGTCTCCTGTGCTTTGGCATGAAGCCACCCACTTACAGAATGAATAGTTCATGGGACTGGGTGCAGAGATGATGGTGAAGGTCATAGCTTCCATGTCTATATTGAGTTGTGCATCACATAATGATGTTTTGGTCTATAATATATATAATGGTGGTTCCATAAGATTGTAATATAGCCTAGGTGTGTAGTAGCTATTCCATCTAGGTTTGTGTGAGCACACTCTATGATATTTGCACCATAATGAAATCTCCTGATACTTTTCTCAGAATGTATCCCTATTTTAAATCATACATGACAGTATAAGCCAGTAACAATCTATAACCCCAAGCTCAAATAGAACCCAGCACATGGCTGTGCAAGGCTGAATGCATCCAGTCATAAAAATAACAACCAAGCCCCAAAGCCAATAATCCACCCTGTCAACATGACCCACCAGTAAGAGGTGGTAACCCCACAGGAGAGATTCCACATCGTTCATTGTCAAGTTCTGTGTGGAGCCATGTAGGGAAAAATTGAAGGGAAGAGCTCTGAAACCCAGGTACAGAGGACTAGGAAGTAGGTACATGGCACTCAGGGTCTACCTAAGAAAGGCTAAGAGTGAATCAAGATACTGTGCAAAACTGTGGAGTTACAGAGGAGGAAGTGGTGAGCACAAAAATACCTCATACCTCAAAAAGGTGAAAGTTTGACTCCAAACTTAAGTGGAAGAAAACTAAAAAGACAAGTTCCAATTTAGTCTCCAATGGTAATGAGAGAATCATGGGGAGCTCTGCTCAGAAGAGGAGTCAACCAGACTTGAGCACAGCATGCCCCTCTCCCACCCTTCAACAACACCTGCGCACACTGAACAATATTTTTAAACACTACAGTTAAAGGAAAGTTGGGTGGGCCTGTGGCTTCTTGGTGAGGCTATTCTTTCTTTCTACAATGATTTCCTGTCACTAACTCAAACACGGGGTCTACATGATAAGATGGCAAAAATATAGGCCTGTACAGCCAAAAGCAAGCCTTGTAGCAAGGTGTGGAGGAAACCTCTAAAATTCTCTGCTTCAAACCCAGCCTCTTCCATGTACAGCGCAGGCATCCATAGATGTGGGCAGTCTACTTGGCAGCCTGAGACTAAATTCTCAACAGCAAGAGCAAATACTAATCCTAGGATGTACTGCACTTTAGAGTATGCTAAAAAGCCATACTGTGTTTCATCAAGATTTTCAAGAGTTAAGACACAATTTAAGTCAGGTGTAGTGGCCCATGCTTGTAATCCAAGCAGATCTTGAGTTCAAAGCCAGCCTCAGCAACTTAGTGAGGCCCAAGCAACTTAGTGAGACTGTCTCTAAATAAAACATACAAAAAAAAAAAAAAAGATTGGGGGATGTGGCTCAATGGTTAAGCACCCCTGAGTTCAATTCCTCCTACAAACACACACACACACACACACACACACACACACACACACACACTTTAATTCCTAAACATACATCCTAACAGAAAGACTAATGAAACTTACATCTTTAAACTGGGAGACATTTATTCCTAAATAGGTCCCTATAAATCACACCACTCTCATACCAAATGCAGAATTTCCGAGTGCACATTTTATAAAAAGTAACATTGGCAAAAGTTCTAAGTGCCTACTTCTGGACCCAAAGGATTAAATTAGTACATGTTTCTTAACCCCAGTTTTTAATCTATTGTTAATTCAATGTGTAACTTTCTTCCAGGAACTTGCCTGTTTCTCAGTATTCTTTTTTAAATTAATTTTAGTTGGAACATTATAATTATACATAACAGTGGGATACATTGTGATATATTTGTACATGCACCTAACATATTTTGGTCAATTTCATCCCCTAATACCTCCCATTTCCCTCCCCTCCTACTTCCTCCAATCCCCTTCCTCTACTCTACTGGACACCCTTCTGATTTCATGTGTTTCTCAGTATTCTTATAACCCAAGAGGGCAAAGATCTGTCCATTGCCTGTATTATAGTGCTATGATGAAAACTGACATTATTTTTCAAGCTACACTGTAATAGATTCTGTTAGGAACTAATTTTAGAGAAATATAAAACATAGTCATAAAAATACAAATACTTCTTTGTGTTTCTGGGAAGCAAAACTATGCATAAGAACTGTGCATAAGAATCATCAAAACCATCATAATGCAATGGAAGTTAGTTCTAAATTCAAATCTTGGCTAGGAAGCTGCTTAGCATCAGAATTTTGATTTCTTCATCTATAAATTGGGAATAATGACACTTTCTCCAGAGTTATTGGTTTTTGGTTTGAGTAACTGGACTTGCTATTTGTTGATTGATAAAATCTAGGAGAACACATTTCAGGGTAGAAAATCGAGAGTTTGCTTTGCGAGTATAGTTCAGTGGTAGAGTACTTGTCTGGCATGTGCTAGACTCTGGGTTTGATCCCAAGCACCACAGGAAAAGAAGAGAGAGAGAGTTTAATTTTTACTTGTTGGGTTTGAAATGCCTTTTAGACATCTAAATGGAGTCACTAGCAATATAATGAGGCCAGATGAGATGATCTAGGGAGTAAGTGAAAGATGGAAAAGAAATCTGAGTCTGACCTCTATGTGGACAGTGCAGATGGATGAGGAGAACCCAGGAATGGAATTTGGAGAATAGGGAACCCGAGATCTAGCGAGCCAACACTGTCCTAGGAAGCAGTGAGTGGTCAGTTACAGCAAAGGCACACAAGAGGTTGGAAAGGTAAGTTCTGTGAATGGATGGTTGGTTTTGGCAATGGAAGTACTCTGGAGACCTTGACAAAGAGCAGCTTCAGTGGACTAGACCTGATCAGAAAGGGAAGGGTGGAATGAACGATGTAGATAATTCTTCAGAAAACGTTTTAATAAAAGAGAGGGAAATAAGGCAGTAACTGGAGAGGAAAGTGGCATAGCATTTTGGTTTTGCTTTATCATATGGGAGAAAAAGCTCATTTGTGTGCTGACAAGAAGGATACTATTAAAGAGAAAAAAACTGAGGATACAGAGGAGGTGGGGCCATGCAGGAAGGAAAGCCTTCAACAAACAAAGAGGGATGGAGGCCATGCCCAAGTGCAGGATCATGGCTAGTCCCCGCCAGTAACACAAGGCATGTGGAATGCACAGTCTAAAATTTTTGGATTTGGGTGGGAGCACACAGAGGTTCCTTTTGTGAGCAGCACATCTTTAGAGCAACGTTGGCATGCACATCTGCAAATAAGTTAATGTTTCCACAGCAAATATGTATGTGATGAAGAAAGGAGAGAAGTGGAAGGGAATTTCATAACTGTATTATTTCACAGAGTTTTAACAATGTTCTCTCTCTCTCTCTCTCTCTCTCTCTCTCTCTCTCTCACACACACACACACACACACACACACACCTTTCCCTCTTTTTCTCCATCAAATAATGACAATTTGCCATGCACTAAGTGATATGATTAACTTCACTCCTGGCACTTAAAGTTCAAAATAAAAAGAACACATTATCACTATATGGTCCCCCAAATCCTTAATCTTCCTGAGCTGTTCCAGTTACAACAAGCATATTGTCACTCTAATGACTTCTTTTAACACCTACAGAGGACTTCAGAGTATCCAGGAAGGAACAGTCCTTCAGTCCTTCCTAGACTTCTCAAACAGTCCTTTGAGAAGGAGGTCTTAGGTAAAGAGTTGCAGAGCTACAAGGCTACAGGGCTTTGTCTTTTGACACTGACCCTTTCAATTTTTCTTTTTAAAGCAAGAGTCAAGGGTCACCTCAGCTCCCCTACTACTTATTGGGAACTACCTACAAAATAATAAAAGTACATGATGTGTACTATGAACTCAGTATCATTCTATTTTCTTTACTTATCTCTTGAAAATCACTACAACTCTATGAGATGAATAACATATTTTTTTAATGGTAAGAAACAACTTGCCCAAGTTCATACAATTAGTGGAGGAGCCAAGATTCCAAACCAGGCTAAGGGTTTGTGTTTATTTTTTGTTTGTATTTTTTTCAGTGCTGGGGATTGAGCCCGGGCAAGCACCCTGTCACTGAGCTACACTCCCAACCGGAGTGTGTGTGTTTTCATCTTGTTGTCATAGGTCACTCGTGTTAAGGATGGAGATATGAATACAATATAGCTCCTCTTCCGTACAAGGTTCAGAGGGTACCAAACCTAGGGGACCAATGATAGATAAGAGAATCAAGAGTTGGAATGTTCTCAGAAAGTTTGAGCACTCAGTCCAAAGTAACCAAATGAACTTGACTTAGGGAGAACATAAAATCTGAAATTTGCTTTCAAAGTAAAATGTACCAGCACAACTGAGAGAAATTTGCTGTGACCACAAGTTCTCTGGAAGAAATCTGAGTGTTTTTGATGACCACAGACTCGGCATGAGCCTGGCAAAGTGTTATATATAACTCAAGGGTAAAACACTGGGCTTAATAGTAAAAGGGAGACCAACGGTTCCATTGTGTGGCAAGTGAAAGTCCCCCTGGACTCTGGTCAGCTCAGAGGACATCTAAGTCCATTCCTTCAAACATAGAGTAATATTTTGGGGGGAACACTGACAAACTATAGTATATTTAGGTATGGCAGATGGGGAAGGGTGAATAAATGATAGAGAAACTAAAGACTTATCCTCTTTTACTATTTGGCCATGCCATGGAAAGAAAAGTCAGGGTATGAGTTAATCTTCAGAGGACAGAAAAAACCAAGATCAAAGTGCAAAGTCATAAAATGACAGGCTCGGCTCCTTGGTCCTACCAACCACCCCACTCCAACCCCATAGTCTGTCTTCAGAGGTAGATGACTTCAAGACCAGGGTCTCCCTTGGCCTACTTTTTCTTTGGTTGATATTCTATTCATATCTCTATCCTTAATATGAACGACATATGATGATATGGTTAAGACACATACTCAGGCTGGGGGTGTATGTAGCTCAGTGGCCGAGTGCTTGCCTGGCACATGTGAGGCCCGGGTTTAATCCCCAGCACTGAAAAAACTAAAACAAAGACAAAAAACAAACACAAATCCTCAGTCAAATTGCCTGATTTGGAATCCTGGCTCCTCCACTAACAGTAAGAACTTGGACAAATAATGTGTCTTGGTTTTCTTAACATAAATATATACAAACACACATATATATGTATTTGTTTCATCTCATAGAGATGTTGAGATTTTTCTAGTGACATGTGAACAACCTAGAAGAGTACTATAGTACTAAGTATATATGACTTCCCCAATTTTTATTATCAACAAAACTCCCTTTGGTGAAATTCCAGTCATTTCAAAACATCCCTATTAATATTATCTTTATTACTCAATTATAGGTTGATTTTATAAATGAGAATATTTCCAAATAACCAAAGACCAAACCTAAGCAGAATTCTGATTTGAGGACTCAATGCTTTTTATGAAAATGCAATTCATTCCTCTCCCCCCACCCGAGTCCACACACCCTAGGAATAGAACCCAGGGCCTCTGGCATGTTAAGTAGGCTTCACGCCAAATCCCATAGATCTCTTTTTATTGATTCATTGTTCACTATAATATTGGCTGGTATTATGGATATTTTTCCCTTAGGATTCAAGGAAACTGTTTTCTCATGAAAGTCAACATGAATACAACACAGTAGTTCCTGGTAATTACCACTGGAGGCTAGACTGAAATTCATGACTTAGGAATGGAACACACAAAAAAGGGCTGCATCAATTAATTTCCAGAGCTCCCCAAAGCACTTTTCCTAATACTTAAAATCTATCACAAGGAAATAAACTCCCTTCTTGTTTCCTTTTCCTCTTTTGGAGTTTAAGATAATGCAGTAAAATATGCTGTATTTGTTATTCATCATTTATAACCCTGTGGTATTCTTCAGCTTATGAAAATGTTTTATACCTTCATTGATAAGAATTGTTCTCAGAAAAAAAAATGTTCTTAATTTAAAATGTGAAGAAATAATTAAAGGAAGGCCTGGTGCAGTGGTGCATGTCTGTAATCCCAGTGACTCAGGAGACTGAAGCAGGAGGATCACAAGTTCAAGGCCAGCCTCCAACACTTGGTGAGGCCCTAAACAACTTAGTGAGACCCCTGTCTCAAAATGGAGGGACTGTGACTCAGTGCTAAAGCCCCTCTGAGTCCAATCCCTAGTACCAAAAAAAAAGAAGAAAAAAAGAAAGAATGAGAGGAAATATATGTGCTAAATTAGCAGTTAAGTCAATTTGTTTTTCCATCATTTTCTTTCAGGGAGGATAAGTTTGCAGCTACTTAGAACTAATTGTTAATTATTTGGGGGGGCGTGATTCAGAGGAATTGGACTCTCAGGTTTACCTGGAGAAAGTGCTGCTGTGGCAGATTGAGTTGGAGATCTCAGAACATCCTCACTCTGGGTAGAAGCTCCCTGGCAGGCAGGGGGTTTCCCTACCTCAGTGAAGCGCCATGATTCATGACAGCACTGTTTCTTTGGTCAGTGCTGGGGATCCAGTTCAGGGCCCTGCCCATTTTAGGCAAGCTGTACTGCCACGGAGCTACACCCCAACCCCAAACAATTTATAACCCTGTGGTATTCTTCAGCTTATGAAAATGTTTTATACCTTCATTGATAAGAATTGTTCTCAGAAAAAAAAATGTTCTTAATTTAAAATGTGAAGAAATAATTAAAGGAAGGCCTGGTGCAGTGGTGCATGTCTGTAATCCCAGTGACTCAGGAGCATTTGTTCACAGAACTCTAGAAAACATGACTTACACTTGAAAGTACAAGTTACCCAGTTTATAAACTGAGGCCAAGAAAGCTGAATCTTCCTGGGTCTCATCGCTTAGAAAGGATGACTTAGTTATCGACACATGCATTTTGATACCCACAGCCCTGGGTACAGAGTCCAGTTCCATGACCTCTGTGACCTTTAGCTTCTTGCATCTCATCTGTAAAGAGAGCAAAACGATTCTTCCTTTATAGGGTTAGTTTGAATATTACCTTTAGGCCCTATAACCTGGCACAGTTTCTGGTCTGTGACAGAGCAAGTGCCCAAAACCCGTCATCTAACTTCCCTTTCTTGTTAGACCTCACTGCGCCCCTCCTCCTCTGCCAGGCGTCTCTACACTTCCCCCACATGGTGCTGGCTCTCTCCTCACACTTGTGGGTATTTGCTTGTATTTCGATTTCTACAAACATATGCAAAAAATGATTGAATGACTGAGGGTGGTTGTGTAGAGACAAAATCGCTGCCTCCGCATGGCGTGGCCAGGCACCGACAACTTGGCCATCTAGATTCTCTTCCTCCACAGAGGCCTTTCTGACGAACCACACGGAAACCATCACTGTGGAGGAAGGCCAGACGCTCACTCTGAACTGTGCCAGTTCTCCGGGGAAGAACGCCTCCCTCCAGTGGCTGGCCCCCTCAGGCTTCACCATCTTTTTAAATGAGCATCCTGGTAAGTGAATGAAAGGAAAAACAAAACAAAACAAAAAAAAATATAAATATATAGATATATGTACATATATCTATATTTTAAATATATATGTATGTGTATATATATAGAAAAACATATATATATATATACCTTGACCTAAGGGATTTTCCAGCCTGTCTGGTTAGTGGGACAGAGAGCTGCATGAGTCACCCTAAGGGTGAGCTCAGCCCACCTACTGCACATGTGAATCACAACTCTGAAGCCCATCATTTGACACATGACTGCTTTTCTGGGGACAGGAAGTCTGAAATGGAAACCCCACCGAATGGTTGTTAAAGGGAGCTCAAATTACAAAGCACCTTTCCATGTCCCCACCTCACCCCCACATCACTTTTTGACTCTTGATGACCATAAAACACCCACAGCAAAATGAGAAGCAGGCAGTGGATTGACTTGAGGGTCCTAGGCCTCACGTAACCAACATTATCACCCCACATCTGAAGCCAGCTGTTTTGTTATCCATCTGAGCAATCAAAAGTCACATTACCAAGCCCCCTCTCAGAAATCTCTTTTTCCTCTTGTTGGTCTGAACACAAAATCAAGACTTCTAAGAAACAGAAATTGACAGCCATTCCTCTCTTCCCAAGCACACATTCAACAAGCACTATATGCCTGGGGTGGAAGGCAAGTCTCAAAAATCTGTTTTATTCATCTCTTGGACTTTGGACACAATTTTACTAAAGCCTTCCCTTCATCATGAGATCATCTTATGTCTCATTTAATATTCCTAATTGCCAGATACTTGAAAAAGTATCCAGAACAGCAAATTCCATTCTTGTTTACAAAGCAGAGCCCCTCAAAAATATATATGCTTTGAAAACATGAAATATTGATATATTAAATATAAAATATCCAAATACATCATTTCAAGTTAAACCAACTGTTAATACCAGATTCCAATAGAATAAGAAAGTACTAATTGTTAAAATTTCTAGAGAAATAAACTTTGAGTAGAGATACTTCAGTTAAATAATGCTTTCTGGTGTTTTGTTTCATTTTCCTTTTGGGAAATTGGGAGAGGATGGATATTCTGAGATTTCTGCTGCAGAATGGCTTGATCTGTCTCCATGGTTCTGTACCTGCAATGGTCTTGTCCTCCAGCAGACTGGACAATGTCTGGAGACAGTTCTGGTTGTTAGAAAAACAGCAGGGGGTGCTTCTGGCACCTGACAGGTGGAGACCCGGGATGCTGCTGAACATCCTACAATGCACAGTGCAGTGTCCATCACAAAGAATTATTCACTCAAATGTCAACAGAGCAGATATTGAGAATCCCAGAATTCTAGTTCAAATAATATCAGTATCCCAGGACATACGACCATTGCTCCAGGTAAACAACATCTTTCTTCAGCTATTCAAGGTTCAACTGTTATAGGTTTGTTCATATTATATATCTCAACAGTTAAAAAAAAAAAAAAAAAAAAGAAAAGCCACTCATTTCCAGAGTCTCTGTTTGTTAGGGGATCTTTGACTTCAGATGGAAACCCCAGGTCGATCACACTCAAGAAGAGAGCTTGTTATCAGTTGGAACTCCTTAGAGCTTCCTTTTTTTGCCATTGGCTAAACACCTGGAAGAGCTAAATCATAATCTATGGGAATCTTCAAACAATAATGAACATTTCTAAATTAAAAAACACTTAGCTTTAAAAAAAACAGCTGGTGCATTTATCAGTGCATATATCTTCATTCTTGAATTCACTGTGACAATATGACCTCCAATGAATCAAATTTCAAAGAGGTAAATCAGTGGAGCACGTGCCTTGGAAAACAACTAGAACCCTCCTGCAATCTGAATCTTTCTTAATTCTTAATTTCCTACAAGCACAAACAAAGCAATCTGTTTATTTCACAGATTCACTATCAAATTATTTTATTTCCAAACTATCTTTGAGAAGCACCCAGCTGATCACACTAGAATTTGGAGGGCAGCTCAAACTAAGACAAGACATTTGTTCCTTTAAAGTGTGAATATCAAAAGCTATTCCTGTGAATGATCAATCTGTATTCATCTGACACCTTTTCTCGTAACAGCTCTGTTTTCTTCTTGTACAGCTTTAAAAAATTCCAAGTACAAGCTTCTTCATCACTCTGCCACTCAGCTTTCCATCAGTGTGCCCAACGTAACCCTGCAAGATGAAGGAACATACAAGTGCTTACGTTACAGCGACTCCGTGAGCACAAAGGAAGTGAAAGTGATTGTGTTAGGTGGGTACCCCAGCAAGTAAACCCAGGCAGGGGTCATGCAGTTACCATTTTTAAAACTTGACATTTCAGTCTTAAAAGCGTTCCTAATAAGAAAGCATTTCCTGGGGCACCTCTATTCTTTTGTTAAAAGAAAACAAAATAGAGTATTTTGAGTGGCAAGCTCTAGATTAAACTGTGAACTTGTGAATTTATTTGCCTTTGGCATCAACTGAATTTTCTTTCTGGGAAACTAAAAGGAAAAACAATTAAAACTGGATGAGCTATGACTATGTCCTGGGTGCCTTGTGAGACTCTAGGGGATTCAAGAGGAATTAGGCACAACCTCTGCCCATAGGGATTCACACTCTATTTAGGAAGGTAAACTTGTGTGTAAATAAAATACAATCTGGCGACAGCAAATCCTAAGATAGGATGGAGCCACGTGTAGTTGAACTGGATGATCTGCTCACATCCTCTCCCAAAACAATTTCTCTTTTCTGTTGGGGGGTGTACAGTAAGTGACAGTCTCCTGATCATCAGGGACTAGCTCAGTTCTGTGGATGGTCAGTTGTGGCCAGTATATGTCTTACCATCTTTTGGTGGCAGAACGAATCAATTAAAAAACATTACTTCATATAGATTTCTAACAAAATCCCACAACTCACATAAAAGAATTCCTCAGACCTCTCTTGTTGAATTACAGTATGATGCCTGTCATAAGGGAAAGGTACGGTGGGTAAGTAACAGAAGGAGCGACTCTCTGAGCACTTGGAGAATCAGTGTGACTCAGCTCGGTGTCTTCTCCCTAGTGACTGGCCACCTGTGGTGCCAGCCTGGTTCAGGCTGGTCATGTGACAACTGGGTTGTCAAAACTTTGCTATCATTGCCCTCAATATATAATCTTTTTTTTTTTTAAGTTTTCTGGAGCTGGGGATTGAATCCATGCCCTCACACACACTAAGCACCTGCTCTACCACTGAGCTACAACACATGATCCTTTAATTAAGAGTTTGGGGCTCAGCACACCACTACACTGTTAGCAACTCAGTGTTACCAGCATGTTACACATCCAGAGCATGCTTGGAGCCCATGAGTGCCTTTACAGTGCCTCGATGACAGATAAGTTAAATAAAGGTAGAAGAGCACCGTTCTGGACCAAAGTAGAAGTGGAATAGAAAAGAGAAAGAAGTAAGCCTAACTAAAAAGTATTTTCAAGACAAAAGCACAGAGAAAAAGGACCAATGGGTCCTTTATAAGAGAGATGTGCCTTTGATGTCAAGAGGGGACAGAAGTAACTGACTTTGAGGTAAATCATAGGCTCAGGAAGTTTAGAGCCGAAAGAGCCAACTCATTAGCCAACTCCTTCATGTCACAGGTGAGAAAACACTGGTGTGCCAAAAAGCTGGGGGACTTACCAAAGTTTTTACAACCAGCCAGTGATAGAGGAGGTCTAGAATCCAGATCTCTCCCTCACCTAGTGTCTACCTACCAAATATAGTTGTATATCACATTTGAATTGCTGTTATGAAATCTTCTGTTTGGAAATTTTCAGGGACTAATTACACCCTGAGTGTCAAACATTTTGACTTCAGCTAAAGGAACTTTGCAGGCACATAACAGCCCTTCAACATGATTGTATATAGAGAAAGACAAAGGGAAAAATGTGCCCATTCATTGGACTATGTCCTACAACAATCCCTACAGAATCTTAGGCTCTGTTCTTTGCTGAGATATGATGACCGACTAAGCATAGAAAAATCAATTTCCTTCTAGCAACTCCTGTGAAGCCAACCCTGGAAGCTTCAGTTATCAGAAGGTTGAATGGAGAAGACCAGGTCATACTTAAATGCTCCACTATGAGAAGCAAGCCCCCTCCACAGATAACCTGGCTTCTGGGGAACAGCATAGAGATACACAGTAAGGAAACAGGTTCTTTGTTTTCCTTCCTACTTAGATTTCCAATGAAATTTTTAAATGTTCTGGTGCCCTCTGGTGGCAGGAGGTGTCAAAAGATACCATTCAATAATTCATCTGTTCTGTTCCCAGAGAAATTATTCTTTAAACCAAACCAGTGTTATGCCTTGATGCTGAAAAGCTAATTGCAGATAGTAAAAATGCTTTTTGCTTAAAACAAAGTAGATATAAAGAGGAATATTTATAACATTTTCCTAAAATTTGACAAAAGTTCCTGAAGTAAGGGGTGTGATATAGCTTTTGTTTCTGAACAGAAAGTTTTTGCAGGCTTAAAGTTGAAAATGTATTTTATAAATGCCATACATGAGCAGTATGGAGATTCCTCGAAAGACTAGAAGTAGAACCATGGTATGATCCAGCTATTTCACTGTTGAGCTAAAAATCAGCATAGTATGACACATGCATACCAATGTTTCTAACAGTGCAATTCACAATAGTCAAGTTATTGAACCAGAGTAGGTGTCCATCAAGAGATGAAGGGATGAAGAGACTGTGGTATACAGAGACAATGGAGTTTTAATCAGCCATAGAGAAGAATGAAATCATGTTATTTGCAGGTAAATGGATGGAATTAGAGCACATCATGCTAAGTGAAATAAGCCAGACTCAGAAAGTCAAGGGTCAAATGTTTTCTTTCACATAATGAAGCTAGGGGGAGAGAGAGAGACAGAGAGGAGAAGGAGGAAAAACAGAGCATTTAAAAAAGAGGAGGATCTCACAAAAATCAAAGGAAGACCAATAGAGTATCAAGAGGGAGGGAGGAGGAGAGGGCATGGGAACATACTAGGGAATGAAATCTACCAAATTATGCTCTATGTATGAATGCACCACAAATAATTATATATAATATATATAATAATATCTGTATATGATTAGAATACACTAATTAAATAACAATATCTACTAGAAGGGAGGTCAGTAGAGTAGAGCCAATAGATCAGGAGAGGGAAGAGGGGAGGAAAATGGAAGTTACTAGGAAATTAGATTGTTCAAATTATGTTGTTTTCAGATATGAATATGGCAGGAATTCCACTATATGTTTATTAATGCATTAATTAAAAATGGTAAAAATTTAAAAATAATTTCAAAATAAAAAAATACATATATGGATGCTCCTTGACTTACCATGGAGTTTCGTCTCAATACTTCCACCATAAATTGAAATTACCTTAAACTAAAAATGCATTCAATACACCTAACCTACCAAACACCAATCATGCTTTGAACACTTATATTAGCCTACACATGGAAAAAATCCAATACAAAGACCATTTTATAGTAAGTGCTGAATATCTTGTGTAATTTAATAAATAATGGCCATATGGTATGCTTTCAATCATTGCAAACATGAAAAATCTTAAGTCAAGCCATCATAAGTCAAATAAGATCTTCCTTATATAATGTCACACTCAGGATGACAGATTAAATATTATAAGAACAAAGAATCTAAACTTTGACCTTTAACTGAAAGACTAACATGAACACGGTGGTGTTGGGAACTACTTACGTCTGCTTACATTTCAATATACATTGCCTTTCATAGCTAAGTAATCATCCATCCTTGAGAACTTCGAGGACCCCGAGTTGAGAATCCTGAGGGCCAAATAGAGTTCTAGAGAGAAAAGACCTAAAACCCAGATGCTATTCTCAGTTCAGTGCCAATTCTACTTTATCACAAGGCTTATCCTTTAATTTGCCTTATTCATACAACTTGAGTAAGCTCCTGGTCCTTGTATCCTTCTTGTGAAATCACTGTAAGTTTTGAATTTTTTCTCCAGTAGTGAAGGTTTAATAGAAACCCATCCACTCTTGGTCACCTGTTTTCCTTTGTGACCAGAGCCCCCCAACACACACACAAGGCAGCTGGCTGAGGTTAGATGGATATTAGGTTGCCACAAAGCCCAAGCCATTGGTCTCTAACAGAACCAAATCCATCCAATAGCATTAAATAACCATGCTTTTTATCTCTCTCTATTTTCCTACGTAGGCAGAACCCACCGTGAATTTGAAACTGATGGGAAGAAGTGCAACATGACTAGCATCCTCGTAGTGCACACATATGGCAAAAACTCAACAGTGGACTGTGTTATCCGACACAAGGGCCTGCAAGGGAGAAAACTGGTTGCATCCTTCTGGCTTGAGGATTTGGGTAAGGGTTAATGATTGTCTTCGGTCATCTTTAAATTCACCCTCATATTGCAATTCTCAAAGTTAAATGAAGTGAGCAAAGTTCTTCAGAGTGAGATTACTGTCAACTAAGCTCCCCTTAATAGCATGTTTCTGTAATGACTGAAATTTCTCCATCTGAGGACAGGACTGTGTTTCAGCTGGGATAAGGCCTAGGAGAGAGCCACATGCAAATAGCACCATTCTTGCTTTTTGATAATGATAGCTAGCATAACTTGACTACAGATAGTTTTACTGCATTTGCATTGTTGGAGAGACCATGTAAAGTATACTGCATTGTGTACTTGACCCAAAAGGAGATATTAACTGAAATTTATTTATACCTGTCAATGTCATTTTATGTTCTTACAAAATACTTGCATGGTTACATTGAGATGATTGCTCTTTAGATTTACTTTGTTGTGGCTGTTGTAAAGATTCCCCCAAAGTCCAAGAAATAATTAAAAACTCCAAAACAACTCTTCAAGCCAAGGATGCTATAAGAAGCTGCAGGAATCACAGGCCTGTCAGTAGTGGAACTCTGAGTTTCTTTGTTTTAGAAGGTATTTCTTGCTAGAAAAAGAGATTCCTGGGTAAGAGGAATGGCTCACATAAATGAAAGCAGAAAATGTTGGATGAGGATACATTATTGAAAAATCTTTTATTAAATGAAATTATTTGTAACAAAAGGCATTCCTTCAGGGTAAGGTCGCTTAGAAGAACCTTCCTAGGGAAGGCTGCCATCTGGTCTATGCAGGCTGTTGCTGTGATCAACAGGCCTCCTTCAAACTGCCACATGCTTTCTGTGGGCCCCTTTCTCACCAAACCAAAAGCAGTTTATTGAGGAAGCTGCAGTAGAAGACTTAAGGCCCCACAAACAAGATTACACTGTAAGCTTGTGCACATACTCCTACCCCTTGATAATTCCTGCCTCCACTTCCCCCTCCACAGTGGAATTGGAGCACAGAATGTGAGACTCTCAAGGTACATGCTTCTTTAAGACATTCAGATTCTTAAATAAGAGAACTAACAATGTTGGGTGGGAATGTATTTCTACTCTTCAGCAATGGTTCAAGACACCTACGGAATGTTTTTCTTCCTCTTATGCTATAGTTCTATATGTCTCAAAATCACATCCATAAATATTTATAATAGGCTAAGATGACATTTATTTGTGATCTATTGACTATCTAGCACCATTGTCAGAGCTCTAAGTACTGCCAGTGTCAGCTGTGGGTGGCTGCCAGTGTGGGTGGCTTTCATTTGTTTATCACCTTCCTTCTTTGGTGAGCTACGTCTAGGTTGACATAAAGATATTACAAATATTTTGTTCATCCAACTAGGTTAAAACATTTACTAGATGAGAATGCTCTAAAACACATTTATAAGTTAGAGTTCTTTCATCTCTGCCCTCTCTGGAGGTAGGACCTCTGGGAAAATGAAAATGGCACCATGTCCTCCAGGTGCCACACTAGCTGAGAAGAACTCTAGATTAGATTCTCTTCAGAACCACTTATTTCATCTTCTTAATATTCCAAGTGAGGAATTCTAATTTCCTGTTATTTATCTGTGGATTTTTAAAAAGTTGAACAGTTGTCAAACTTTTTACTTCAGCACCCCTCTACATGCTTAAAAATAATTGAGGACCTCAAAGAACTTTTATTTATTTAAATTATATGTCAGTATTTATCTATGAGAAAATAAAGTTGAGAGAGCCAAAATACCTACTTATTCATTTATTTAAAAATAACAAATTCACTATATGTTAACAGAAATGACGTTTTTATTTTTAAAACTATATTTTGTAATACCAAAAATTAGTTTAAAATGGCATTGTTTTACATTTTGAAAATCTCTTTCATGTCTGGCTTGATAGAAAAAATTATTAGGTTCTTGTAACTTTTGCATTCATTATGTTGAACTATATATAATTCAACTTCACGCAAATAAATAATTGGAAAGAGAAGAGCATTTAATAGCCTTTACTATTTTTATAATTGTGGATATTCTTCATTAAAGTTATACCAAAGCTCAACAAGATGTAGCTTCTTAAATGTCAGTTGCTATGTGGACCCTGGACCCTACTAATGAACTTTTCATACTGTTTTATTAAAATCCTTTTAATTATTTTGCACTTTGAATGAATCTTTTACCTGGGCATGATTTTCCTAACATTATGCCTTGGTCATTTGGAAAATACTGAATTACAGAGTTATACTGCTCTTTCAAATGTTGACACATTTCGATATCAAAATCATGTTCTGTAATACTGTCACTAATCTCATCAGAAGCCTCCAAGTATTTGAAAGCTGCCAAGTTCACTGTAGGAGACATGAGTTGTCATGAATTCTAACTTGAAAAGCTGCTACTACAACTGAGGAAAAACATTTTAAGTACTATTCAACTTTAATTAATTAAAATTTTTAAAGGACAGTGCGGTCCATGGATACCACAGTGCAGAGCAGAGGTCTATGACATTCTGACCCACTTGGGAGGTAAACATAGCTAGAATCCATCCAATCAAAACAACAGTCTAAATGCAACTATCCAGCAGCTTATGAACTGAGAGGATAAATCAAAGTATGCACACACTTTAGTTTTAAATATATATCACTAGTTCAAATATACACAATCTGCAAGTTATACACATATAACCTGTATGCAAACATATGATTGTCTGAATTCACATAGTAATTACTATGTTAGATACCTTCCATCATTATTAATAAATTGTGTTCTATATGTCCCCCATACTTCCCACAGCATGCCACTCTTATGATATCCTTCCAGCATTTCTGTTGACTAGATTTCAAGCTTTTGCCTCTTTCCATTGTCAATAGCTCTGTTCTCTTAGACTCAATAGTGTGTACAACAGTCCCTTGTCTGTGGTTCTGCTTCCTATGTTTTCCGTTACCAGTGGTTTAGCAAGAAGGCTGAGTACAGTAAATAAGATATGTAGAAAAAGACCATATTCATATAACTTTCATTACAATGTATTGTTATAATTGTCCTTTTTTATTATTTGTTGCAACGAATATCTTCCTGTAACTAACTGATAAATTAAACTTTGTCATAGTTATGTGTGTGTAGGAAAAACCACCACATATACAGGGTTTGGTAATATCCACAGCTTCATCCACTGGTGGTCTTGGAGCACAACCCCCATGGATAAGGGGGGAACCTGTATTACTAGTTCTCTAAAATTTCCTCAGTAATTCTTTCTTTTCTCAGAGTCTTAGGCAATACTCAGGCTTTTATACTTTCACCAAAAAATTATACATATTTCATTAATAAGGTACATTTTCAAAATCACAGAAAATTCCTTGATTAAATAAACACTGAGAAGCAAAAGAATTTCTTGGAGACATTACCCACATGTCACATATTAGTGAATTGACAGGTAGTTGTTACATGCTTCCTGAATGTGGGCTTGTTTACTGATGGGTGAAATCCATCCTAAACTGAACCTTTGGAAACATCTTGCAGTAACTCTTAATATTATACAATAATATTTAGTAAGCACTGTGCTCCAAAAACAGCAAGACATTGTACTAGGTTGTTGAATGAGCTTCTAAATTCTTATAAAAATACCCAAAAAGGTAAATGCTGCAGAATTTCCACAACTCAGAGAAGAAGAAGAAAAAAAAAATGAGTGTTACATAAATTAAGCATCTTGTCCAGCAAATAGCAGCATTGGAATTCAACCCAGGCTTAGAGGGATTCCAGAGCCACCTAAGTGAGAAATAGGAAGATAGATGTGTGGTTGGGTAGACAGATGGACAAAAAGGTAGAGGGAATTATAGACAGGTGGAGGTATATAGGCAGAGCTAGTGAACTCCCTTTACCCACTACTGCCAAGTGCACCAACACACAGAAGTCCAGCATGCTGTATTTGCAAGCTGGTCAGGTTAACAGATGGATGACCAGCAGGGTACAGATTCAAAAAAGCAGAGCAAGAGCTGTGGAACACATAGCTCTGAGGTTTCCGCAAAACCTCCACAAGCAGGTAGCAGGCAAACATATTCTGTTTTTCTGAGCACAATGTGGGTAAAATTGCTCTCTGTAGTTGCAGAATTTTGTTTTTCCCCTTTCCTAGTTACTGATCAAGAGACAGCCTCAGATGCTCCGGAGAAAAGCTCTCTCTCCTCTCAAGACCCTCAGCAGCCCACCAGTACTGGTAAGTGTCAAAATCAATGATACGTGACAAAAGATTGTGCCTGCTTGGGAAGGTCACTATAAGTTCTAAGAATATTTTTATTTTAATATTTAATAAGACCACACAAGACCCCCTCCCACTGGTTCCAGCTTTGTGTTGTCCTGAAATAGGGCTACATCAGGAGGGCTGACTTAATGGAGGACCAGAGGGCCAGAGGATGCTTCAAGAGTTCAGTCCTATTTTGCTTGAGATGTAATGCACACACACACACAATTGCACATGCGATTATGAACTTGAATTTCCTCTTGATAAACGACAAGGTTGAATTCATTTATGAGGAGACCCATTCTTTGTTTTATCCACCTAGAACAGAGCAAACACAAAACACAGATTTGATTTCATTCAATACAGAGTCCAGAAGTAGGAGCTAGGATCTGGTGTTGCCACGGAATAACAAAATCACCTTTGAAGACACATCAATTACTTGGTTGTCAAAAACTTAGGTCATTTTTTTTTAATCACAGCATTGAGCTATAATAAGAAGTTAGAAAGCCTGGCTTACTGCACTTTTTATTTTTAATATTTTTTATTTCCAGATTTTTAGACAGTGAATCCACTAGATGTTTAAATTGAGGTAATAATCATATATTTAATTTAGAATGGTATTTTACTCAGTATAGTCTCTGGCTAAATAACTGGTGCTCAGAAAATGCAGAATGAATGAATGAATGAATGCTGTTTAATGAATGAATGCTATTTAATGGATGGATGGATGGATGGATGGATGGATGGATGGATAGATGGATGAATTTGTTTTGGTGTTTTGAGCAAGACAGCCTCATTCAAGATGCTATAAATTCCTCCATGATCCCTTTATATCTCCTATGGTATCTCTATAATAATTTCATTTGGTAAGAGAAATGCTTTCAGATCATTATCATGTTCATAGTTCTGAGTATCAGATCACATTTTAAAAATGTGTATCTTGAATAATATTTAAAAGTAAATGTTTGGGGTTTTTCATAATTCTGAGTATCAGAACACATTTTAAAAATGTGTATCTTGAATAATATTTAAAAGTAAATGTTTGGGGGTTTAAACACTGATAAATACAACATGGACCATACAGTTTTTCAAGGGCAATGGAAATTGAAAATATTATGAAGTGAAGCAGCCACATCACTTGCTTTAATAAGCCAATATTTTTAAACGTGTTTAGAATCTAGTTGTCTTTAAATTGGCTTGCACCACTACCGCACAACTCAATTTCTGGCTCCACGTTTTCTTATACAACATAGGATTTAAGAAATATGGTCTCTAAAATTCCTTTCAGCTTCCAATTTCTGTGATTTTATTACTGCTAATAACTCCCATTTTCAGCAGCATGGAAGGCTTCATTCCCCTCGGGGTCCACACAGTGGCGCTGTGCAATGGGCTAAAAAGACATCTAAAGGAAAAAGAAGCAGGGAAAGAATGAAAAATTGGAAAAATATGCAACAAAATCTGAAAAAGCCATCTTTTAGTTTGATGATTTGTCTTATCAGGCAACATCATCATAGCAAATGTTATTTCTAACGGAGAGACAACCAGAAATTTGAAGGATAAGTGAGGCTTTTATTTCAATATAAAAGGCATTGTTTTTTGCATTTTGGATTATAAGTTCTTATTCAAAGGCTTGGCATGCCATTGCCGTGTGTTTCGTGATTATTTTGAAGCATCCTAAGGGACCTTCTTTCTAATATGCCTGAACAGGAAGAGAGTATGAAATCATGGTGTAAATTTGGGGTTCTAGGGTTCTAACATACCGTTTTGATATTGGCTCTGCCACTTATTTGCTGCAGGACTTTAGTGATGTGCTAATTTCCCCAAACCTCACAGTAGTGAGAAATAAAAGATACCAAGCATTCAGTTCAGGTCCTGGTATGAGGTAAGTCTCCAATAAACATCTGCCTAGCCAGGTGCACACTTTTAACCCCAGCAACTCAGAAGGCTGAGGCAGGAGGATTGCAAATTTGAGGCCAACCTTGGAAACTTAGCAAGGCCCTGTCAAAAAATAAAAAAGGGCTGGGGATATAGCTCAGAGGAGAAATGCCCCTGGGTTCCATTCCCACTGCTGCAAAATAAATAAGTAAAATAAAAATAAACATTTGCCTAAAAAATAAAAGGCAAAGGGAACTTAGCCATTTGCAACTATTTTTGTAAGAAATAGTAGTTCAAAGTGAAATAAGCCAGACACAGAAAGACAAATGCTACAAGTTCTCTCTCATGTATAGAAGCTTAAAAATTTGATCTAAAAGTAAAAAAGAATAGAATAACAATTACTAGAGGCTAGGAATGGGGCTAGATGGAGGTTGGATAACAGGCACCAAAATAGTTAGACAGCAGTAAAAAGTTCTAGTGTTCCACAGCACAATACAATAACCAAAGTTTATATTAAACTATTAGATATTTTATGAAGAACTAGAAGGGAGGAGTTTGGAGGTTTCAAACAAGGAAATGATGAGATGGAAATGCTACCCTGATTTGGTCATTATACACTGTATCCTATAAAAATGTGTAATTATTATGCTATTTAAAAAGAAAACAAAAATTTTCTAAAAATCAGTTATTCAAAAAATGAGCTCATGTTTTTAAAATGAGGGCCACTAAATTTGGCTTTCAAGCTGCTTTGGCCAGAGTATGTATAGTTACAGTTTCAGTTTGTTTGTTTGTTTGTTTGTTTGTTTTTTGTGGTGCAGGGAATTGAACTCAGGGGTACTCAACCACTGAGCCACATCCCCAGCCATATTCTGTATTTTATTTAGAAACAGGCTCTCACTGAGTTGCTTAGCACCTTGCTTTTGCTGAAGCTGGCTCTGAACAGCCTCCTCCTCCTGCCTCAGCCTCCCAAGCTGCTGGGATTATGTGCACCACTGTGCCTGGCTCTCAGTTCATTGTATGCTGCTAAAACAGAACACCATAGACTTATTTAAAATGAACAGAAACTTACTGGCTCACAGATTGGGAGACTGGGAAGTCCAACAATGAGGGGCCATATCTGATGAGGACCTCGCTGTAGCCAAGAGAGAGCAAGAGAGGCAAACCCACTCCTTTGCAGTAATGGCCTCAGTGCATTCATGAGGGTGGATCCTTCACCACCCAAACATCTTTTAAAGATCCCACCTCCTTACACTGCAATAGCAACTGAATTTCAATATAGTTATTGAGGGGACAGGCATTCAAGCCATAGCACTTCTATGCAAGAATCATGAATAGATGATATAGGTATATAACACTTCTTACTTTCTTTCATTATAGTCTTGATCATGGAAAATTCTAGTATACCAGAGATTGACAAAGAAGAGAAAGAGCAAACCACTCAATACCTTGACCTGACCACAGGTAAGTATCACCCACTGCATTTAGAAGAAACACCTGACATTTTAACCTCTTAGTGGAAAAATTCAATGGCCTTCGTCAGTCCTCATTTTTCTTGACCATTCTTCCCTTTATAACAAAATGATCTAATCACTCTCTTGTCCCTTCTTGACTTAATTGTCTCCTGCCTTCCTTGATATCTTTGCCTGGTCCTGTTATTTTTTTGCTAATCACAGTTTCTCTGTATTCATTAACTAACTCCAGTTCCTCCTGACTTCTTAAATGTGGGTATACTTCTGATTTTATTGCTTCATGTTTTGTTCTTTTCTTAATTCTTAAAGAGTGTACCCTACCCCACTCCCATTCTTGTGATTGTTCCTGTTACATGTAGGAGGAAGATTTCCATACCTGTTTTTCCAGATCATTCTTCTGAGCATTAGTCCTGGTTTCATTTTCTATTTATCTCTAACCTAATTTTCTTTCATCTCCTCAACTCAACATTGCTAAAAAACAAATAGCAACTTTTTCCACAGCTTTTTCCTCAGCTTGTTCAAAGCAGAGCACCAAAGCTCAGTGTTATCTTTATAATTGTGTGTACACAGATACAAACATATACATTTGTGCTTGTCCTCCTTGTGCTTGTGTTTATATAAACACAGCCTGTTTCCAAGGAGTTTTTAGTCTTTTTTCAGGTATGTTGTCATTATCACTGCCACCCCTGAATTTAGAACCTTAAAATCTCTTGTATGAGATATTGTAACATTAGTTTCTCCACCTCTGGTCCATGTTTGGCACTGGATGTCAAAACAACCCTCTGCCTTCTGCACGCCTGTGTTCTGAAAACCTCTAAGGCTTCCCAAAGTGTACAACGCAGAGTTGAGCTCTCCCATCTTGTAAGGTGCACCCCATCCTACCTCTGCAGTCCTGCCTCTGAACAGTCCCTACAAGATGCACACGTTTCTCTGAAAATATCATTGTCCAGTCACGCTTCCCTCATTTACCCTGACTGCCCTGATTGGAAGGAGAAACTGCATCCTTATTGGCCTTGCTTCTCCTGCCAGTATCTTCCCTGGAAACTTTCCTGACCAATTCAGCCTTCAGCAGCCACTCTTGAGCCTGAATCCCAGAACACATTATTATATCAACACATGTGGACCTAGAATTTTGCATAAGATATCTTACTTTTGTTTGTTTTAATGAATTTATTTATTTACATATAGAGAAAACTACCCCCTCAATTATAGGAATCGTGTCTTAGGAAGCTCAAGCATGATGTTCTCCATATAGCTGGCACTCTTTAATTACTTATTGGGTGAGATGAATAACATTTAGCAAAATTATAGCCCACAGGATCAGAATTCTAGGTTTAGAAACACTTTTTAGAGCTCATCTAGTTTATCCCCAAATGCTTTCATGAAGAGCCACATTTAACCCAGCCAAAATAAGTGTATTTTCATTTGATTTAGTTAGTTCTCCAATCTTCTTAACAATCTCTTTTGCTCCCTGACTTCATTTTGCTAAAAACCATTTCTTATAGCTAATTTGAATCCCCTGACAATAAGTCAAAATTCTTGCATCCTTTCTCTAGAAGTGAAAAATAACTATTTCTATGTCACTTAAAAAACTTTTTCAAATCATTCTACAGGATTGTTTTGTTGAATTGTTTTGTTTGCAGAACATGAATAATGTGTGCCCTTTACCTTCAGGAGTGAGCTCTGATCCATCTCTTCATCTGAGCCATCGTTTTGCCTATATGACATTGTAAAAGTATTGTATATCTCCCTCAATAACTGAAGAGGGACAAAAAGAACAGTGCTTAAAATCATCTCATTTCCCTTGTAGAAGCAAATCCTCAGTATATGGGATTGACGAGGAAGAAAAGTGGCATTCTGCTGCTCACGCTGGTGTCCTTCCTCATCTTCATCCTCTTCATCATAGTGCAGCTCTTCATAATGAAGCTGCGGAAAGCACACGTGATATGGAAGAAGGGTGAGTGGGCAAAGAAGCTGATGGAGGCATGAGATACCAAAACGATCTGCTAGAAAAAAGGTTCTGTGAGCTCTTGGACAATCTAGTTGATAAATGAGGTCACTCGAATAAGCAAATACTTGTTTTCCAGTAAATATAGCTTATGAATCTCTGCAACTATGGTCTGAGAGTATATGACCAACAGAAGCTGGAGTAGCTCTGGGAATGGCATTAAACTTTACATGCTTCTATTCACAAAAGGATGCAAAATGGAGACCTAGGACATTCATTCATACAATAAGCATTCATTGAGCACCTACTGTGTGCCAGGTGCTCTTCCAGGCACTAAGGACACATCTGTCAACAAGACAGAACAGGTCCCTGCTCTCAAAGAGCTTATATTCTAGTTGTGGATGAGGGTTGAATGTAATAGACTGCTTTGGTCCCATTCCTACTTTGCAAGAATGCACTCAACCTCACTCAACTACAATATATTAGTAATTTTCCCTTAAGTGTTCTAATTAAAAAGTTACTGAAAAAACATTATTTAGCTACTATGGGAGATACCTATTAAAACACATAGAGTCTGGCTAGGCACAGTAGCACACTCTGGCCTATAATTCCAGCAACTTGGGAGGCTGAGACAGGAGGATTGCAAGTTCAAGGCCAGCCTCGGCAATTTGGAGAGACCCTCAGCAACTTGGTGAGACGCTGTGTCAAAACAAAAAATAACAATAGGCTGCAGATGTAGCGGTGTATCAAAGTACCCTTGGGTTCCATCCCCAGTACCAAAATAAGTAAATAATAAAATACATAGACTCAACACGTATCAGAGTCAGAAGAAACCTTAGAAGTTATTCAGAATAATTGCCTACTCAATTCATTCTATACACAGGGAACAGGATTCAATCCTTTCCTTCTAAGGGATTATCTAGACCTATGCCATCCAGTACAGGAGCCACAAGATGGCTATTGAGCACTTGAGGAGTGACTAGTCCCCAAGGTGATGTGCTGTAGGGGTAAACTACACACCCAATTCCAAAGACTCAGTACACAGATTTGTACACTCAAGCAGGAATATAGTATACCTAACAACAATACTGTGGATGTTTTAGTCAAATAAATATGTTATTAAATCAATTTCACCTGCTTCTTTTTACTTCTTGAGTGTGGCTAGTAGTATTTAAATTACATGGATGGCTTCCACAGTGCTACTGGTCAGTGCTGATCCAGCCACATGTGGCCCAAACACCCCCAGTAACAGAGAAATGTGTATGTCCCAAGGCAAAATGCTACAACTTTGAAGAGCTCTGACTTTCTTTAAAGTGTCACGTTTGCTAGTTTAATATCTTCTCTGGACGGTTAGTAAACTAATAAACCTAGAGACAGGGCCTGACTTTATTGTACCCATCCCTGCCCAAGAGGCAAAGGCCATAGTATTATCTCTGAATTTCCCATTAACTATTCACCACCGTCATTCTTTTAGGGCTCCTACATTTGTTCCTCTCTGAAGGACAGTATTTGCTTCTATTCTGCTGTCGTTGTACTTCATGATTCTTGTAGTGCCTTGTACAGTGCCTATAGGAATCCTAGTAAGGACTAAAAGTCACATGATGAGTTAATGAGAACATGGGGTACAGCAGGGACATGATAAGACACCTATTGATCCATTACCAAGGCATCAGCTTATTCAAACAAACATTTCTATATACGAACTATACCCAAGGTGCCAGATTTAACAACTTAATTTTCTCTTCTTACAGAAAAGGAAATTTCAGAACACACCCTAGAAAGTTACAGATCGAGGTCAAATAATGAAGAAACATGCTCCCAAGAGAAAAATGGACGAAGTAAGTCAACTGTGCAACCTGATGTTAGAAAAACGAGATTCATTTGTCAGTTCCCTTTAAGGAGAAGTGGGGAATATCAAAGCTTGATTTTCAGAACCTCTCAAATCACTTTGAAGATTTAAGGAAGTGCCTCTTAAAAAACAATCAGGCCGGGCGCGGTGGCCCACGGCTGTAATCCCAGCACTTGGGAGGCTGAGGCAGGAGGATCGCAAGTTCAAAGCCAGCCTCAGCAACTTAGCAAGGCCCTAAGCAACTCAGTGAGACCCTTTCTCTAACTAAAATACAAAATAGGACTGGGGTTGTGGCTCAGTGGTGGAGTGCCTCTGAGTTCAATCCCCAGTACCAAAAAAATAAAAAAATAAAAATCAGGCCAGGTGCAGTGGTGCACACCTGTAATCCCAGAGATCAGGAGGCTAAGGCAGGAGGATCATAAATTCAAAGTCAGCAGCTTAGGGAGACCCTAAGCAACTTAGTGAGACCCTGTCTCAAAATAAAAATAAAAAAGGGTGGGTGGTCTGGGGATGTGGTTCAGTGATTAAGCGCCTCTGGGTTCAATCCCTGGTAACAAAACAAAAACCAATCAGAAGCTAAGGTCCTGTTGTGGAAGGTTTTCCACATAAGGAAGCCATTCCAGGCTCCTAACTGTCACACACTAGGGTGCTGTGTGCCCTTCCTGTGCCCCAGAGTATGCTACATACACCTTTGTTAATGAAGCACTTCCCAGACCATACTGTGATTTCTGGTGATTTGATTTAGCTACCACAATATTCTTGCATCTTTTGAGTAACTGGATTTCTTTGTATCCATGGGTCCTAGCACAGGGCCTTGCACAAATGGAGTGCTTGGTAAAGTTGTATTGAATAAATGAATACCAGCTTTAACTAATTTAAGCAGAAATGGTTCAGGTCTTTTGGGGTAGCTTCATTGTGATTCTTCAGGCAAAATAAGTAGAGAAAATGAAAAGAATCTAAACGGGAAGGAGGGCGAGGGGGAATGGGGGTGGCATTTGATGAAGATCCAGTAGGTTAGTTCTAGGGAAAAGAGTAAGAATTGTATACTTTTCAACTAGTTTATGTCCTTCATGCAAATTACTTTATACTGCCTTCCAGAAGTTGCAAGAAATGCAGTGAGCTTTGTCTCCAGACGGAGGTTTAACAGGGTTTTGGTTTAACCGAGGTTTTTGTAGGAAGCTGGTCCTTTGTAACACCTCTGCCTTTCCTTTTGTCTTGACATAGTAGAGTACAAATGGAAAGAGAGAATAGATATGCTCACATAAAGAGAGACACAGTGAATTGACTCTGTGAGAACCTGGGGCCGGAGGGGAAAATGTGTGTAAACTACGTCTGACTGACCCTTGGGTTGCAAAGCATGGAGAATGATGTCAGTATAATGTGTAAACTGGGTTGCTTTCCTAGGTGAGGGGAACCAAACAGTGGGAAGAGAATTATGCCCTTTAGCAGGAAAAGAAAACCTGTCAGCTCAGCTGCTGAAAAGCAGAACCCCTTGCAGTTCAACTTAAAGGAAATTAAAAAATGAGGACCTGCACTCAGGCATGCCCTGTACAGACAGGGATATCCCTGGGGTTCACCAAGTTCATAGGAAGTTGCACTTTCTTTTGGGTTCAGACCTCCTCCTTCATCCTCCCTGCCTCCAGTGTTTTCGCTGTTTTTGTTTTGTTTTGTTTTGCACATTTAAAAGACATTCTCTACAGCTGTCTCTAGCCTTCACATCCAGTTGCATAGGCTTTGAGGGGTCTGCCCCAGCCCTATATTTTCCATAAACCCTGTTATTTTTAATATGCAGTTTTAAACAGTGTGCTTTTTTCAGCAACACACATGTTATGTTACAGCATAAATGTCTATATATGTCATTTCAGGTTTTTTAGTATGTTGTTTATATATCAAGACTTAAAAAAATTGAGGCAAAGCAATACATTGAGACCATTTATGTGTATCAGGGAATCTTAGGTTTTATGAGACAATAATATATGGACCTTAAAAACATGATGATCCCTCAAAACATTTCAATAAATGAGTGCAATGTTCTTCAGCAGAAATGTTCATCTTTATCATTTTTTTTCAGCTTCTCACTCTAAGCGCTGCATGAATTACATCACGCGGTTGTACTCAGAAGCAAAAACAAAGAGGAAGGAAAATTCAGAACAATCAAAATTGGAAGGAAAGCACACTCATATCCCAGAGAGCATTGTGTAGTGCTCCCTGCAATGGGAGATGATTTCCAGCCAGCCACGCCATCAGTGGAGCAGCCTGCGGGAAGGAGCATCATTACTGTGACATGAGAAGTGAGTGTCCTTTGAGTACAGTGCAAGACGATGTCTTCTGAGTCAGGGCAGCAATGTGGGGACCAAACCATGGACAGAAAGCTCATAGTTAAAAAAAAGAAAAAGAAAAAGAGCAAAGAAAGCAAGCAAGAACCTATTATTCCTGATACTACTTCAGAGCTCCTGAGCCTGTGGATCAGGGTCAATGTGACCAGCTAATATCTTACCTTGAAGAGAACAGGAGTTTTTAAATATTGGGCTCCAGTAAAACTACTTTTAAAAAATAATTGTTTAAAATATCTTTTCTTCTGGTCACAAAATAAAGATCTTTGAGGTGAGAAGTACCTAAAGAAGATCTCTGATCCTAAGGGGTTACTTTCTAGATGGACTTTAAGAAGATATAACCGATACATGAGTGACACGGAGGAGTCTTGCATTACAATGAGATGGGAGGATCGCAAGTTCAAGGCCAGCCTCAACAATTTAGCGAGGCCCTAAGCAACTTTGCAAGACCCTGTCTCAAAATAAAAAACAAAAAGGGTTGGGAATGTAGCTCAGTGGTAATGAACCCCTGGGTTCAATTCCCAGTACCAAAAATTAAAAATTTTTAAGAATTATTTAATAAAGAGAAGAATGTATGCTTGTTTTTCTAATGATTGTGATCGAAGTTGCACTTCTTGCCTTTACATATAAAAATAACATGGGACATGTCTTTTTATTTTTTATTTTTTTATTTTATTTAAAGCATAGTGAACTGGTATCATGTAGAATATTTCTCAGTGTTTGGATCCAAATAAACCAATTTCAAAATAACACACAAGCATATCCATATATGAATTTGTAATTTGTTACAGGGGCCAGATTCTGCTGTGCTGATTTTCAAAACTTTTTAACAATCACAAAATTTCAGAAAAGCCTAAAGGTAGCACAAAGCACTCCCTGAATCTATTTAGAGTGAGTTGACACAATGTCCACCACCCCACTGCCAAGTACCTCAGTGTGTGCTTCCTACAAATAAGGACGCTCTCCTCTATACCACAATTCAACCATCAAAATCAGGAAATTAACATTGTTATATTCTGCTAATAGTCTTCAGATGCCATTCAAGTTTCTCCAATTATCCCAATTGTCCCAAAGGAACTAGCTGGAATTCACACTTCTTCTTTTTGTTGTTGTTGTTGTTGTTGTTGTTTGAACCTATCTTTATTTTTATGCTTAAACTATATCACTTATAGACAGCATGCAGTTGGGTCTTGCCTTTTCACTGAGTCTGATAATCTATACTTTTAAGTGGGATATTAAACTCATTTATATTTAGTGAAATGAAAGGTAGGATGCGATTTAGGCTTATCACCTTTCTACTTTTTTAAGTTATTTTTTGCCGGGTGCGGTGGTGCACACCTATAATCCCAGCGACTCGGGAAGCTGAGGCAGGAGGATCGGGAGTTCAAAGCCAGCCTCAGCAACTTAGCGAGGCCCTAAGCAACTCAGTGAGACCCTGTCTCTAAATAAATACAAAATAGGGCTGGGGATGTGGCTCAGTGGCCAAGTCCCCTGGACTTGTCATTATTCTCAAGACTTCTCAGTGGACAGAGCAGCAGAATATATGATAATTTACATAGGAGTGTGTGTAGTTGTATGTATGTACATATATACATATGTATATGTATTTGTTTATATTTATGCCCATCTATTGAAAACCATGAGATTTTCTAGTTTTCTTCCTTTATGTATTTTTAACACCTTTCTTTGAGAATCTGGCTTTTTTTTTCCTTAATTTTTTTTTTTTTTTTTTTGTTCTGAGGTGCTGGGGATTGAACCCAGGGCCTTGTGCTTGCAAGGCAAGCACCCTACCAACTGAGTTACATCCCCAGCCCAATAGTTTCTTATTAGATCAATACCCTGAAAGAAGGTCATCTCTCACCTCTGCTAACCATCCTGTTCTCCTCAAGAAGTGTTCCTCTTACTGCCCAGGCTCTGACTTCCATTCTGTGTTCCTCTCTCCACCCCCACCACATGGATGCTCTGCTCACCATGCTTGGGCCCTGATACCCACACCAGGTGTCCCTAGTGTGGAGACTTTGGTGCACATGCACACAAATGCACACATACTGATACCTGCTAACCCTTCTCACCCACTCAGGCTCAGATGTAGCATGCTGGGTAGCTCACCCGGGGCACTACCTCCTACCAGGCTCAGGCTGTCCCCTCTGGCCCTCTAAAGCTTTCCTACTACCACCACTATCATGGATTCCTGCTTTGCTCCACCCCATCTAAAGACTTTAGGGTTGAATTGTTTGGAAGAGAAGTAAAGGAGTTGGGAGATGGGGAATGAGCCAGATGTCCTGCTTTACAAGAGAATTTTAATGTGTAAAGACACCAAGGTCAGGCATGCCATTTTTAGTTTTATAGTGGCTCTGAGTCAGAAATAATTCACAATGCTGTCAGTATTCTATGAACAACCCAGAGGGAAGAACACTTCCACTTCAGAGATGGTGCTTGTCATGGCTGATTAAACCTTGCTATTGTATTGGCAGACTGAGTCTATGTTTGCAAAGACTCCTCCCAAAGGATATTAAATGTGACTGCTTCCATTTCTCCAGTTCCAACTCAAGAGATCAGACTCATGTGCCAACATTTCAGTAACATGCAAGGCAGAGGTAATCAGAGTCAGCCAGTTGTCAGAATTGCCCAAGAGGATTTCCTAAAAGAGGGATCCCCAGATTAGTTCCCAGTGATTGGTCTCAGGAGACCTGAGGTAAAGTTTTAGAATCTGCATTTTCTAAAAGCCTCTTGAGTAATTCCAATAGGCTGGGGAACCCTGGTGTTGCATAAACCAAAACTTTTCAAAGCATAGATTCGTCAATGTTATTTTTAAGGTTACCATCATTTCCTAGTGATCATTGTAAGGGGTTCATAGTGTCTTGGAAGCAGAAGGAACATAACTGTCATCCAGCCCTACCTAATGTGGAACTATATCCCAAAACACAGGTCAAAGACATTCTATGGATAAAAACCCATGTTAGCATCTCCATTCATATTTGGCAAAGAGCAGAGGGAAGACCGGGAAAAGAAAAATGGCATTTGTTGGAAGACCTCCTATGAGTCACATGCTTTTTAATGGACATTCTAATTTAATCCTCATGACAATCTTGCATGGTAGGTCTTAAAACACATTTGATACTAAGAGATGCTTTGAACTCTACAAAATGGCTTAGAAGAATTCCAAGATTATATAAGAGTGGAAGCAGATGCTGATTCAGGTGTGTCTGGCTTCAATGTTGTGCCTCGTCTACTATATTGAAATGAGACTCCAGGAGAACATTTTAGATGGGAGATGTTGGAGAGTTGTGTTTATAGCTTCCATTTGTCCTGGGAGACTGACACTTTGGGCCACATCACTGGGCTCACTTGCCCTCTCTCTGGTGTCAGTTGGGGAATGTGGAGTGCCAGCAGGTGAGCAGGTTGCTGAAGCTCAGGGTTGCTGATACTGACTGTGCCCCAACTGGAGGTCACCACTCAGGTTACGCAGTCCTCTCCATCTCTGATTCTAGAACCTACCTGCTTCCTTCACTTCATCAGGCAAAGGAGGATTCTACACTCACTTTTATGGTTCACCCAAATTTTGAATCTAATGTATTTATTAAATCACCTCAAAATGCCAGATTTGACGGTATCATCTGTGACCTGCAGAGACCCTGACCAGGAGAATAACTACATTTATAGATTTCTTGCACCCAACAAAACTAGAATCTAGTTTTAAAGGTAATCATAAAATATTATAATTAGAATGGACTTAGAATTTGTGTCACATACTTCCTAAAAAGCACCCCTCACCCCCTGCTGGGGATTGAACCCAGGGCCTTGTACTCAAAGAGGCAAGCACTCTACCAACTGACCTATACCCCAGCCCCCTAAAATGCATTTTGAGGAACACTAATAGCCTATAAATATTACTAGGTATTCTGTTGGGGAAAGAAAAGACTTCTGAGCTCAAATAAATTTGAAAAATGAACATTATATCTCCTTATAAAGGTACTGCACATTAACAATCATCTCATTTGCTTTGTTTAATCCAGCTCTGCTCAGACTTACTTAGCTATATAGAGTCACCCCTCCGTGTCTATGGGGGCTGGTTTCAGGACCTCCCATTCCTCCTCCACCATACAAAATTCTCAGGTCATGAAGTTCCTTGTGTAAAATGGTAGCATACTTGCACGGAACCTAGGCAATCCTGTGTCCTACAAATCATTTCCAGTTCATTTGTAATCCATGATACAATGTTAAACCTATGTAAATAGCTCTTAAATTGTATTTTTACTAAATGATGAGAAGAAAAATGTCTATATATGTTAATTGAGGGGGATTTTTTTCCCAAAAATATTTTCCATCGGAGGCTGTCAAATCCATAGATGTGTGTGAGGCTCATGGACGAGGAGGACCCACTGTGCAAAAATTTGTGATGTGCACCTACTGAGTACCTTCCTCCTTCCTAATTGACCTATGGTTTTCTTCCAGTATCCTCCCACATTGTGTAGTCATGTGCTCCAGGGGAGGCCAGCCAGTCACCAATCAAAAAGAGAAATCTTCTGAGTTAGTCACAGTGACCCTGTTCCCCTTGCAATGGTCAGTTGAGGCTTGGGCACATAATACAATGCTGCCATCGAGACAGGAGTGGCAGCTCTTAGTGAGCTTCTAGAAAAAAATTTTTCCTTAATGATAAAAGGAGACACTCAGAACCAAAACATCCTCCTTTCCCTAAAATGCTGTTATAACCACCAACCATGCCCAGAACCAGCATTTTATCACAACGGGGGTCTGAACTGCTTGAAGTAAGGATGCCATAGGAAAGAGAACCTGTGAACCTCAGTCCTTAACAGTTATGTTAAGCTGTGGAATATTTCAGAACTTCTTGGGAAATGAGCTAAAGATCCCCCATTATTATTTAAGCCAAGTGAACTGGGTATCCATTACTTTCAACTCCCAAAGGGAGCACCTTTTAAACTACAAAGCAGTTGTTTTACGGAAAATCATTGTTTCAGAAACACCCTCTCGGAACACCTCTTGGAATCTGGAGAAAATTTTCTGTTTTATGACTAAAGGAGTAGAGTCCCAAGGAAGCTCAGTCACCCACAGAAGACCATACAACTAGGGAGTAAAACTGGTGGGAACAGAACAGGGCTGCCGGGGCTCCTAAGCAGGAGTAGCATGCCTCTGTTCTTCCAAATGGTGTGCATCTAGGTGAGCCTGGGAAGCACACTTTTTGCTCGTTGCCAGATGGAACCAAAGAACAATTGAAAAATCTCTAGTTAATGATCCTCTCAGTGTTGCCTTTTAGGAATGAGGTCAAAGGATGCGTGTATTACTTTCTCTCACACACCAAGAAAAAAAGGAAGGAAAGGGAAGGAAAGGAAAAGGAAGGAGGGGAGGGGGAGGGAGAGGAAAGGAAAGGGGAAGGGAGGAGAGGGAGGGGAGGGGAGGGAAGGAAAAAGAACTTTCTGGTTTCAAGCATCAACTAAAAACAACAGAGAGAGATGATAACAGCTACCAACCAGGGCACCCACCAAGCTGTGCAGCTTCCTGTGGATGAGGAAGTGGTTTAAACTGCTGGCCATGAATGAGCCTGTTAATCTATGCCAAGGGCATAATCTCCTGTTACTTCCCAGGTTGAAGTCATGGTAATTTGCTCTATTTATAAAGTGTTTTGATCTAGATGAAATGTGGTTCTATTTGTACAGTGTTGCATCTCCTAAGGGAGACGCCCCATCCTTCCTATAATGCATTCCTGAGCAAATTCTTCATCTCTGATAATTACTCTAGATCTGCTAAAATATGCCGATTTTTCTTACCTTTCCTGCTTTATGTCTTATTTTCAGATAGAACCAAAACTGAGGCAGCAAACAAACAAAAAATGTATTTCCCAGTTTATTTTTTAAAATCTATCTTCACTGATTCTCTGGAGACCTAACTTTGGGAGGACATCTGCATTGGTATTCAAAAAGAGAAAATAATTCTGCCAGGTCATTTTCCCACTCCAGGAAACAACAGGTCACAATTTTTACTTAAGCCAGGAAACCTCTTTTGGGGGAAAAAAAAAAAAAAAAAAAAAACCTGTGTAACAAAAAGTTGCTCCCTTAGGAAAGCAAAAGTCCCTGTGGGAGACAATTGGAATTCTGTGACTTGTGATTTGAGGAAGAGAAGTTAGCCTGAGTTATCCAGACCAACATCAAATGAATTTTTAAATATGCTATTTACAATGAGGGGGTGCTCTTCCTTTTGCTTCCCAAAAATTTCTTACTCCCAAGTTGTGGCAAGTTGGATTTGTTCATGAAATAACTTCTCTTGTAGCTTCAGTTTTCTCATCTGTAGAATGGAGATGATAATCCTCACCACACAGGATTACTATGAGGGTTAAATGAGATAATATAATGCAGACCAGTATTAAATATGAGTAAGTGTGTAACAAACAGAATGTTTTTCCTCCTCCTAAGATTCTCTGTTTTCTTCTGGACTAGTCTAAAACAGCAGTCTCCAGGCTGCCAACTTGATTTTCTGAGAAAACCCTGATTATTGAATTGACTGAATTTTAACTTCAAAACGACTAGGGTGGGTAGACACTGCTACTAAGGATTTTACAGGGGGACTCAGTGAGACTGAAACCTTTTAATGAACTTGATCAGATCATTTCATCATGATCTCAGTGACAGCTACAGGAATATGTTCCAATAATACCATAAAATAACAAAATTGTATATGATAAAGGTGACTTCTTAAATCTATGAGAAAAGAGCAGCTATTTATTGACTGGCCAGTGGAAGTCCCCAAAGGGTATATACAGATTGGTTTCTAGGCCTTTTAACACAGAAGTCCCAGAAAAGTCTTTAATAGCCACATATAAAAAGATGAAGTTGGTTCTCTTGTCCATATTATAAGCCAGAAATCCAAAACATATAAGATTTAAATGTATAAAATGAAACCATAGAAATAACAAGAAGAAAAACAAATTAATACCTTTATATCCTGGAAGTGGGGTTAACTTCCCTAATAATGACTCAAAATCCAGTAGCAAGCAAAAGGGGAGAGATTATTAATAAATTTGACTACATAAAAATAAATGCCTTCCCATAGCACACAAAAAAGTAATAAATGACCATTTACAACATGCTTTGTTAAGAAGTTTATAGGAAAGCAAGCACTCTCAAATGTTTGTATTGTTGTTAGGAATATAAAATAGGAGAACCTCTGTGAAGAATTTGTCAGCATCCAGCAAAAGTACTCAGCACTCACTTTATAACATAGACCCAGCCATTCCATTTTTAGGAATCTATCCCAAAGGTAAATGATAAAATTGTAATTTGATATATGCACAGGGCTATCCATTCCAGCACCATCTGCAACAACTCAGGTATCTATCACTAGTGGGTCGCGGCTGGCCACATTATGGAGTATTATACAGCCATGAAGGAATGATGAGGGAGTTAATTTCATGTCTATAGAGTGAACTACAGGATGTATTATTGGGTGAAAAAAAGCAAGTATGTATTAGATTTCCTTTATCCTGAGAAAGGGATACATATTGGGATATACTTTTTTAAATGGAACACTAAAGTAAAGGCTAACAAAAATCGTGACCTATATAAACTGAGAAAGAACTGTGTAGAGAGGATGAGGATGGAAGTTTGACTTCTCTAACTTCACCTGGCTTTATATTTCTACATTTGCAACTATGTAAATTATTTACATAATAATTAAATAAAAATAAATTAAACTTTAAAATTCTTTTTAAAAATCCTGAAATGCAGGGAAGAATTAGTTCAAGTTACTTTTAAAAAGACATCTGACTGCATATTAAACCAGTGTTGTGGTTTAAATGTTAGTTGTCCCCCAAAAGCTCATGTGGAGACAATGCAAGAAAGCTTAGAGGTGAAAGGATTGGGTTATGGGTTATGAGAGTCTTAACCCAATCAGCAAATTCAAAGCAGATAGGGTGTGGCTGGAGGAGGTGGATCCCTGGGGGTGTGCCTTTGAGGTATATATTTTGTATCTGGTAAGTGGAGTCTCTCTCTGCTTCCTTATCACATGTGAGCCGCTTCCCCCTGCCACACTCTTCTGCCATGATGTCCTGCCTCACCTTGAGCATCAAGGAGTAGAGCCAGCTGTCTATGGACTGAGATCTTTGAAACCTGAGCCCCCAAATAAAATTTTCCTCCTCTAAAATTGTTCTTGTCAGATCTTTTAGTCACAGCAGAGAAAAAGCTGACCAACCAATAAGGTATGCCCTAATGACAAAAAAGAGTGCAAATGAATCCCAAACTGTTTTCAGGAGTCATGTCACAATATTAGCATAGAAACTGGGTGTAGTGGCACATGCCTGTAATCCCAGTTGCTCAGGAGGCTAAGGCAGGAGGATCACGAGTTCCAAGCCAGTTTTAGCAACATTAAGGCGCTAAGCAACTCAGTGAGACCCTGTCGCTAAATAAAATACACACACACACATAAAAAAAAAAAAAAGCCAGCTGGGGGTTGTGGCTCAGTGGTTGAGTGCCCTGAGTTCAATCACCAGTACCCACCCCCATATCTGAATTGGAAGTAAAAGCATGCACTTAAAATTTATTTTTCTCTTGGGGGAAAAAAAAACAAAACAGAAACAAAAAGTATTTTCTAGCTTTTTTCACTGAAAAGGCCTAAGGCCTAGAGACAATAACCTTTCCTGAAGCAATAAGCAAATAAGCATCCTTAGCAGCCACAGTGTGGTCTTTAAGTATTATTACCAATAAATGACCCAGACTCCTTGGGGAAATGGCCAACTCCAGGTTTGGTCAAGAAATGTACCAGATGAGCTCAGAATATTTTATAATAGAAACCAAGGAAGCTATCAGACATTCTTCTGGGCCTCTATGTTAAAGGATCCAGAAGTCAATCTATGTGTACTTCCACAGGCCTGCAACAGGACCATTGGAGCACAAAAAAGAGCAAAGACATATTAAATAAATTAAAACTCATGAATTCATTGTAGCACACATTCATCAATCACCTGGAATATGTTAAATATATTAAAGCTCATGAATCATGATATTTTTTAAATGCAATGATAACCTTTAGAGACTGCTCAAGCATCAACTTTTTAAAATGACATTTGAAATGTCTCATTAAAGTAACTATGTAATAAAAATAGCTACGAGCACATGAAAAGATGCTCAGCATCACTTGTTGCCTTAGTTTGGGTAAGTGTTAAAGGCTTGGTCACCAGCCTCTGGTGTTAGTGGGAAGTAGTGGAACTTTTAGGAAATGTGGCCTAGAGAAAGGAAGTTAGGTCATCAGGGATGTGTCATTGAGGAGCTATTGGCTTGTTCTCTCTCTCTCTCTCTCTCTCTCTCTCTCTCTCTCTCTGTCTCTCTCTCCCTCTCTCTCTCTCTTTCTCCTCTCTCTTTGCTTCCTGGTTGCCATGAGGGGAACAGGTTTCCTCTACCATGCACCCCTGCCAAGATGCACTGTGCCACCACAGGCCCAAAGCTACAGGGTCAAGCAACCATGGACTGAAACTCTGACACTCTGAATCAAAATGAACCTTTTCTCCTTAGAAGCTGATTTATCTCAGGTATTTGTTACAACAATGGAAGGCTGACTAACACATTTATCATAAGGGATGCAAGTCAAAACCACAGTGAGATACCACTTCACACTGACAAGGACAACTATGATAAAAAAGACAGATAATGAGTTAATGAGTTTTGGAACGGATGTGGAGAAATGGGAACCTTTGTACATTGCTAGTGGGATGTACAAAGTGGGAACCTTTGTACATTGCAAGTGGGGTTCAACCACTTTGGAAAATAGTCTGGCAGGTCTTCAAAAAGTTAAATAAAAAGTTATATGCTCAGCAGTTCTACTCCTAGTTATATATTCAAGAAAAATGAAAACATACCGCCACCAAAAAAAAATACGTGAGTATTCATAGTAGCATTCTGCATAATAGTCAAAAGGTAAAAATCCAAATGTGGTATATGTATAGTGAAATACTATTTGGTAATACAATGGAATGGAGTACTAATACATACTACAACATGAATGAAGATTGAAAATTTTATGCTAAGAGAGAAAATATACATATAACCAGGCACAGCAGTGCACACCTGTAATTCCAGCAACTGGGGAGGCTGAAGCAGGAGGATCAGATCACAAGTTCAAAGCCAGTCTCAGCAACGTAGCAAGGCCCTACGCAACTTAGTGAGACCCTGTCTCTAAATAAAATATTAAAAAGGGCTGGGGATATGGCTTAGTGGTTAAATGCCCCTGGGTTTAATTCCCCGTACCAAAGAGAGATAGAGAGAGAGAGAGAAGACACATATACACATATACAATTTAATCTGTACAAAATGTCTAGAATAGGCAAATCCACAGAAGCACATCATGCTTTCTAAGTGCTGAGGGGAAGTGGGCAATGAGGAAAGGCTGCTAATGGATGCAGGTGTCCTTGGGGAAGAGAATCTGAAATTAGTAGTGATGGTTGCACAACTCTATGAAGATATGAGAAACTGCTGAACTGTGCACTTTAAAAAGGTGAATTGTGTGCCATGTGAATTACACCTCAGTAAAGCTGGCATTTTAAAACAATCACTTTGTAGAACTTATTTGGATCCTGACTCAAGCCAACCGAATATAACAAGACATGTGGGAGATAATCTTTAGTCTGAGCACTGGGTAGTAAATAATATTAAGGAGTTATTTGTTTTAGACATGATAATGGCATTGTGGTTATTTAAATATGATCTCTTAGATGCATGATCCTAAGTACTTAAATATTAAAGCATGAGATGACTGGGATTTGCTTTTAAATAATTTGGTAAGGAGGAGCACACTATGTATAGAAACAGCACTGGCTTCATGTTGCTCTTTGTTGAAGCTGGGTAAGAGCAACATGCTCATTCATTATACTTCTCTATCTACTCGAATACAGTTTTAAATTTCTATAATAAAAATGTTTTAAAGTTGTTTTTAAGGAAGAAAACAAAAAATAATTTAAAAGGCTGGCATTGATAATTTGCTAATTTGTATTCATAAGAGCTATCATTCTAGGTCACTGCTTCCCTACCACCTGTGATTCCAACTAAGTCACAGTCCCCCATCCCTCCTCTGGGTTACTCTTGGCTCATCCTTCAAGAAGGGTATCAGTTACTCGCATTTCTGTCTATTGAGTTGTACCGACTAGATCAACGTACACTTTGCCCTCCAAAATTCTTGAGGCTGAGACATTCTAAATAAATGTACTTTTTTTTGTATGATTCAGTGTTTACTCCTTGAGATTTTAAATATTTTAGTATTTTGGATTTAAAAAACTCATGTAATTTGCAACATTATTTTTGCCTGTCTAGTCAGGCAGACATTTATTCTACATAGGTTTTAAAAAATAAATCATTATGAAAATTAATCTGTTTACTGTACTCCTAGGATTCTCACACAGGATGTGCAAGTATAAGTTTGCTTGTTCCTTACACCAAATCATCCCATGTTGCTGTGTTTGTTTGAAGATCTCTTTTTTTTTTTTAATATTTCTGTCCCTTTGCTTGCAGGTACTGCCCCTTTTCTCTGCTCTCAGAGGGCCCTCCTTAAACCTACTCCCTTTCCTTCCTTTCCTTTTTCTTTTCCTTTTCTCTTTCCCTTCCTTCCTTACTTCCTTTTTCCTTATTTTAATGCTAAGTCCCCAAACCCATTTCTGATTGACTCTAGATTAACACACGAGTGAAAGAACCAGGCAATTTAACTTGTGCAATTAAATATAGAAAGACCAAAAAAATAAAAATAAAAAAACCCAAAAACAAATAAAATTTAAAATAAAAATAAATAAATATAGAAAGACTGCACTTCTTGACTACCCAGGACATTTTCAGTTTTTACCTATTTTTCTGGTATAATCAATTAATAGCACCCTGGTTGAAATTTTGTAATGTATTCTGGATTTTAATAATAGTTATGTGCCCAAAAAAGTGACTACCCCAGTTAAAGGGCATGATGGGCCACAATAATCAGTTGTTAAATGGCCTGGTGAGCTACCTTTACCTACATTCCACTCAAGATTAAAATATGCTGGGCGTGGTGGCTCACGCCTGTAATCCAGGCGACTTGGGAGGCTGAGTCAGCCTCAGCAATTTAGCGAGGCCCTAAGCAACTCAGTGAGACCCTGTCTCTAAATAAAATACAAAATAGGGCTGGGGATGTGGCTCAGTGCCCGAGTATCCCTGAGTTCAATCCCTGGTTCAAAAAAAAAAGATTAAAGTATAAGGATAGAAGGGTTTTTCCTTAACGTTTATTGAGCATCTATTAAGTATGTACACAATGCTAGTCCTTGTATTCCAGGAGTTGTAATATAGTTAAAAATGTGAAAGAGGCACACAGATGATTTCAATGCTATGCTGTATAAACATGTCTAAGTTAGAAACAGGAACTTGTGTGCCTTGGGACCACAGAGCAAGGGCCAATAGCCTAGCACATGGCACGTCAATCTCATATTACTGACATTCTGGACTGTATAATATTTGTTGTTGTAGGATGCTTAGTAGCATTTCCAGCCTCCAAGCACTAGATGCCAGTGGTACTCCCCCAACTCACAAGAAGAAATGTCTTCAGACATTGTCAAATATCTCCTGGAGAACAAAAATGCCTCTGGTGAGAATTACCCAGTCCAAGAACCAGGTGGGGTTAGTGAGGGGACATGACAGTGTAGGGAGGCTGTCTGAAAATTCTTCCTGGAGGAGATGATGCTGACAGATTGAGTAGCAGGCAGACCAAGAAGGGAAATGGGGTAGAGGAAAGGACTTGGCTACCAGAGCTTGGGTAACAGCACAGGAGAGCCAGACAGGGAATAGGAACTGTGTGGGGGGAAAAAGTCAAATCAGTTCAGTATTGCTAGCCTACGCAATCTGATTGTTTTCTGGCTTGTTTTCCCCATTCTTCTTTGTGTTTTGGTTAGTTCAGTTTCAGGCTGACAGCTGAATTCTGAACAGATAATATATGCAAAAGCACTCTGCAAATCCCAGGGAGTGCTATTCATATGTAAATTATCTATTATTACCATAACATCAACTGGAAACAATGCACTTTATAGCTTGATTTTGCTTGTATGCACTCTAGGATCCTCAAGAATTCTGAAGAATAGAGTATTACTGCACTGCTTATTAAACCTTTGTCTCTCAGCTTCGAAAACACTCATACTCTTCAATTAGGAAGACCATGCAAAGTCTGCATACCTCATTTCTCCTTGGCCAGACCCCTCTTTTTGACTAGGCCAGTAGAGGGCAGTAAAGGGAGAGGTCAAGGATCAAGGCAGGGAGAAAAGGGACTGCTCCTTCCCTTGCTACCTGTTCCCCTTGGGGATTGATCACAGTTTTCATTATAGTCCCCAAACCAGCTTCATTAGGCCTTTTCAAAGACATCAGCACCCACCAGCTTAGGATGTCATCCTCCTGAGAGGCCTGGACCCAACTGTGTGGGTCCCAAGCTTATTAAGTGTTAATAAGTCCAGGTTCATCCTATGTTCCTCCAGCCACAGGGGTGGAAGATATTTCTGGTAGTCACTATACCAGGCTATTTGTGTTCCCTTTTCAGCTTTAAATCTTCGTACTAGATTATTTCTTTTAAAATACCTGGCATGGTTTTTGTCCTCTGATGGACCCTTAGCCACTGGTTCTTATGATTCCAAGCCTTTAGTCACTTCGAACAATAATCAGAACAGCCACACAGAGGAGGGAGAGAGGCAAATCAAGCTCAAGCTCTGGGTTTCCACGTTCTGTATGTGAACTAGTTTCTGACAGTAGCTGCTGGATTGATAGACTCCTGAACCATGTAAGAACCACTCATTTTCAGAAAAACAGAATAAAATGTTTTCTGGATGATGCAGAAAGCACTTGAAGGGCCTGAGGAAACAGCATCAATTTCCACTGATCAGTGGATGACAGGGTGGACAAGGGTGAATGACTCAACATTGATTCCATGGAATAACATTCTGGAAGCTGCCATGAGAGGCAACTTCTTTGGCTTAGGATTTGTTTGCATACTTGCAGTTGCTGTAATAATTTACATAGCACACAGGGCAGAATAACACCAATACTTTCAGTTATTTCACCTTTATTTCTTCAAAGAACATTGAGGTCCAACCATACACTCATAAGACAAGTTCCATATTGTAAAAAAAAAAAAAAAAAAAAAAAGAAGTTAAAAAAAAATCCATCTCTAATAAAAAAG
>JAJEJO010002714.1:0-53133 GCA_020662805.1 Glaucomys volans | reverse complement strand
AATAAAAAAGCAGAATAAAAATGGCAAAACTGGGTAGTGAGGGAATTTTCCAATTCCTTATGCTTTCTATTATTGAGGCAGCAAATGTACTAAAGCATTCTTGCCTCTTTGAAGACTGTTCCTCAAATCTACTTGTGATTTTAATGCTATTTTAATGAGAATATAATTCCCTACATTTCTTTTTGTTACTCTTCTTTGAAATCTTTTTTGATAGTGAAAAATTCTGCACATATATAAATGTACATCTTAATGAAGTGTTATAACATGAACGTCTATGTAACCACCATTAAGGTCAGGAAATACAATCTTGAAAGCACTCTTTCCTATGACCCTCACCTTACCTGCCACAATCCTAATTTCTTGGGAATCCCTACTTGGCTTTTTTTCCCCCATAGTCTTGTCCACTAAGTGTGCATCTATAAACATAGTGCAGTTTGATTTAGCCTGCCTTTAATTTTCATATGCAAAATACAAAATATACTTTTCTGAGTTTTAATGGTTTTAATTACTGCTCAATATTCCATTTTTAGGATACTCCACGTTGTTGCATATTTCAATCCTGGTTCATCTTTGCTATGTCATTCCTTTGCACTGACTGCTACATAGTATGCCAGTGTATGGAATATCACAATTTAATGAACCATTCTGTTGTTGACAGACATTTTTCTCCAGTTTGGATGCATATTCCAAGATACACTTCTTTACAGCAAACACCTGGAAGTGAAACTGCTGGATCCTAAGGTGTACATACCCCAGATAAGGCCAAACCATTTTCCCAACCGGTCGTGCCAGTTCATACTCCGACCCCCACCCCTCAGTAAATGAGAGTTCTCCTCAAACTTTTTAACTTATGCCTGTCTGGTGAGTTTTGTCTCCAGTGTGATTTTAACTTTGCCTCTTCAGATTATTAATGAATTAAGCACCCTTTCCAAAAAACAGCAGGTATTTATTGGTCATCTGGATTTTTTTTCTTCTTTTCTTTAAATACCCGTTGTAGTCATGGACTACATTGATCATTGATCGGGGTCCTTTTCTTGCCGGTTTGTCGGGGTTCTCCGGGTGTCCTGGCAGTTTCTTTTGTCTCAGGGCCTCCTTTCCTTTGCCCTGCAGCGTGGGAAGGTCAGGGCAGCGGGACCGTTTGCCGCAGCCCGCCGAGGCAGGGCGGCAGGGCGGCAGGGCGGCAGGTGTGTTCGGGAGCGCGCGGCGCGGGCGGGCGGTGTTGGCCGCGGTCTCCAGGCAGCGCGGCGGGCGGGGCCCCGGGAGCCCCGCGGGAGCCGGCGGCGGCAGCGCGGAGGATGCGGGGCGCCGGGGTCGCGGCCGCTGAGGAGGGCCCGGCCGGCGACGGGCAGCTGCCTCCGGGAGCGAGGTGGGCGGCGCGCCGGGAAGGGGACAGCGGGCTGGCCCGGGAGGGCTGCCGGAAGGCACCGGAGCGAGCGGGGTGTGGGCGGGCGAGCCCAGGCCGGCGCGAGGAGCCTCGGGGGCCGGGGGGCCGCGGGCCGCGACGCGGAGGGGCTCCCGGCCGCCTGTCCTCCGCCAGTCGAGGCCGGCCAGGGCACCCGACCTTCAAACGCCCCCTGTGGCGGGTCGTGTGAACCCGAGCTTCCCTCCTGGGCTGCTTCCGCCCAGCTCCACACTAGGGCAACTTTTTCTTTGCCATTCATCTGTAGATGGAAATTCGTTTGTCCCAGGACTAGTGGACTAGACTCAGGGCCGCTAAGGGACCCCTGGGCAGCTGGCATTTCTTCGTCCCTAGATACCAGGGGCTGTGTTCCCCTATTTCGTGTTTAATTAGAGGAATTTTGACTGGCTGGTCAGCGTCTCTTGGTCAGAAATTTTAGTGGCACAGTGTCCTTCACTTCATGGTGCTAGAAAGCCGCATTCATTTAATGCCAAACGCCCACTTATTGATTTGTTCAAGTTGTCAGCTTTTCCTTTTGTATAATCCCGTGCTTTTGTAAGATCTGGTCTCCAGAGCACCCAGCTTTTATTACTGTTAATTACAAGAAACCTTGGCCTCTCATTTAAGAATGGAAGGACCTGAATTATTTTATGAAAGCACAATTTAAAATGGAACTATGATTATTTTAAGTTTGTTCTTCGAGATCCCAATACTGTGATCTCAACTCCTACAGTAAAACCAACGTTTATACAAACTTTTAGTTTAAATACATTAGTATCTGCTGGATTTACTGCTTTCTAAAGACGCCCTGCAAAGCAACAATCTGCTTATCATTATTAAAATAATATGGCAGAATGAAATATACGTTTTTAAAATAAGAAACTTAACATAGCAAACCAGTTTGTAAAATTAGGCAATGATGTTATTCAACCAACAGGGGGAACTTTGAGTTAAATAGAATATTACTTCATGTGTCTTTAAATATAAACATTATCTTTTGTCTGTTATGTTTGTTAAGATACTTTCCTCCAAGGAGTTGCTGTTCCATGGAAGCCTTAGCAACAAGGTCAACATAATAAGTAATCCTAGAATAGGAATAAGGTGAATAAATTATGTTATTTAATTAAAATTAGGATTTGCCAGAACAACACAAGCAAGCCAATAAAACAAAATTTACAGTAATCTCTAGTGGTGAAGATTTTTGTTATGTGACTTACAGGGGGAAAAAATGGCATAAAGGCAGTAAGATACAAGATCAACCAAAATAGAAATGCTAGATAAAGATGAAAGGAAGCACAATCCAAAAACATCATCTCTTTTCAATCCTATGTGAACTCAAAGCACCCTTTCCATAAACCATCTTGTGGGTCACTATAAGAGCCCTTTGAGACAGTGAGGGTTCACTTGGAATCGCACTCTAGGCAAGTTGGATGGAACTCCAACTAATTCCTAGCAGTGATTCAGGTCAGTCTCCCACCCACCCATCTATCCCCAGGACAGCATCCCTTTCAGATAGGTGACTTCCAGCCTCTGCCTTGAATGGCTTAGTGGAAGGATTCACAAGGCCACCTTATATTTTGTTGAATAATTTGAATCATTATTAGTATATTGTTGTTTATTATTATTGTACTGTTTATTACTATATTGTCATTATTATATTATTGTTAATTGTATAATACTGAGGTTGCTTTACTTGTAAGGACCTAAATTATTTATTTCTCTCTAGTGGCAAATGATGTAGCTGGCCAAAATAGGTCTAGGAACAAAACATTCTCCAACTATGGAAACCACACTCTTCTTTCTCCTTCCTTTACTTTCCAACAGGTAATCTTAACCTGTTTTACCCTGCCCTTGAATACTGCTGAACAGGACATAAATATATTGTTGCCTGGGCCATTTGAAATTAGGTAGTCCATAATGAAATAAGGTACCATTAAGGTACTGTTCATTGGCTTTGTGCTGACTTGTCTGTAGCAAGCCCTTGGAAGCTGGAAAAGGGAATTTGATTTCAAGCAATCATTTGATTTCCTCAGTGAAACAGCATTCGATTACTGGGACTGTTTATGAGCTCTAAATCAGATGTGTTTGTGTAAGAGAAGAAACACAATTGTTTTTCCGGTAGATATTGCTACATTCAAAAACCTGCAGATAATATAACAAGGTTCTCTTACCCGTTGAATTTTTTGATAAACATTGGTATTAAGGAGTTTGCAGTAGTCACAGAGTAACATAAATATATATATTTTTAGGTAATGATTTTGCAAACCAGAACTTATCAGCCAACTGTTCCTATCAAGACTATCTCCTGTTGATTTCTGAATTTCTCAAAATGAGTAAGAGTAAACTAATTCCCAAGCTTTCCATTCAATCTCCTGTCCATCATACCAACTTAAATGTCCAGTCCTCAGACCCACTCTTTAAGAAAGAAGACTTAAATCTGATTTCAAAAGACTCCTTGGAATCAGATTCAGAGAGTCTCAGTCAAGAGTTCAAGTCCCAGTCTGAACTTGAGGACCAAATCCAAGAAGAAGATGTGGAGCCTGACAGTTTAGAGGACAGTCCTCAGCAGGAAAGCTTGAGTGAAACAGAAGAGGAAGCAAGCAGAAAAGTAGCTCAGATGGTCATCGAGGGAGACCTCCAGGCCCAGGATAATGGCATGAATAACAGGTAAGGAATTGACTTGTATACAGTCTTTATGTTACATAATCCTGTACCAGTAAGGGCAGGCTCTTCTGGAGCACACCTTTTAATGTATATGAGGCAGGTCTACAAGCCGCTCAGGACAGCATGGCTCTTTCCTTTTTTGCCACACTCATTTCTTTTTTTAATTAAAAAAAGTGCAATAGGTGGTTTAAAAGGGCCTTTGCATTTCTTTTCTTTTTTGGAACAGGGATTGAACTCAGGGGCACTTGGCCACTGAGCCACATCCCCAGCCCTATTTTGAATTTTATTTAGAGACAGGGTTTCATTGAGTTGCTTAGTGCCTTGCCCTTGCTGAGGCTGACTTTGAACTCAGGATCCTCCTGCTTCAGCCTCCCGAGCTGCTGGGATTACAGACGTGGGCCACCACGCCCGGACTAGCCTTTGCATTTCTTATACTCCTTATTTTCTATTCATAGTCCAAGTGTCTCCATTGCTATGACCTCACCTTAAAGAAATCCTGGAAATCCTGCTTTAGAAAAGTACGTAAATTGAAGTCTAATGGTCTTAATTTGGTCTAAGTGTGCTGTTTAGTGTCACACTTGAAGTAAGTTACTTAATTTTTACAACCCACTTTTTCTCATTTGTTAATTGATGTAGACTGCTTTTCTCACAGGATCGCTCTGAATGTTAATAAAATACAAATAATCGGTGGTGGAATCCTGTCTTGTCCCTTTCTAAAGATTTCATCTAATAATTAGTACTTACAGGATTTAACTTTATGCTTTGAGCTACTAAAAATGTAAGGGAATAATAATAATCCATGTTAATGAATCTGTAAATTATGTGATTATAGCTTCATTACAGAAGAAGTTATTAAGTAGGAGTTTTAGTGTGGTGGACAAGTTCATAGAATATAAAGCAGACCTTTTGGGTTCAAATACTGGTTCTGACACTTACTAGCTATACAATGTTGGCCAAGTCCATTTAATGCTTATGTGCCTCTGTTTCCTCATCAGTAAAAAGGGCATAATAACAATAGTTACAGAGTTATCATGAGTCTAAAATAATATATACAAAGTGTTTAAAACAGGGACTAGCTCTTTGTAAATCATATTATATTGTTTTTTTTTTTTTAATGAGGGGTCAAAAAGTTTATTGAAAAGCCTAGAACTTGGGCATCATTTTGAAGTCAAGATTTGATAATAGATCACAATTAGAATAATATGTTTGTGGCACATTAGGGAGTCTACTGGGATTACACCTAATTTGCTTATAGCATAGGGGAAATTAATTGAGTAGGAGTCTGAAAATAGGGGCCTTGAAAAAGCTCCTCTAGTACTGGAAGACAGATTTACAGTTCATTGAGTATAGCCACTCCATACCACAGTATCCTGGGGATACTGTTATGGTGAGGACTCCTGTGGGAGCCAAAATTGGAGCCCAATCCTAAGTCATTTTCTTCCTTTTTTCTTCTCCTCTTCCTTTTACTGGGGATATCAAGTTAAGTGAATCTCATATGCATCTTAGGCGATCTCAAAGTACAGTATAAGTGATAAATGCTGCCACAGAAGCAGAATGATTTCAGTGAGACACCCTTGACTGGGACAGAATTGGGTCAGCCAGGAGAAAAGAGGACAGGTTCTTGGGGAGGGCAGTGAGATGAAGCAGTGTTCAAGGAAGTTATTCTGCAAGCTGGTCATTTTGAATTAGAGAATAAAGAATCAGTGGGTAAGGAGACTCCCAGATGGCAATGAGAAAACCCTAATAAAGATACCACTTTTTGAAGGCCCATCTGTAGTTTCACTCAGCTCTTCACTGTGACCTTGCAAGGAAGGTGTTGCTAGCTCCATTTTCCAGAGAGGAAAAGCGAGGCCAACAGAGATGCAATAGCTGGTCTAAGGACTTAGTGCTCTAAAGGCATGCTTGTTTTGTTATTAATGTCATATTTTGTAATTATGAAAAACTTTTGGCCTACAGAAAAGGAGAAAAGATGACAACCCTGATTGCCATATTTATTTCAGATTTCTTAATGTCATAAAACATTACAGATATAGTTTCCTTTACCCCTTTTCAAACGCATTCCCCTATCTTCCTCCTCAGAGGTAATGCAAAATACTTCTATGTGGGTTTGCACAGTCTTCTATTCATTTTGTTTGTAGGTATCAGTAATTAGTAGGTATGTGTGCATTGCATTTATATCCCTGTTTGTTCAGTCAACATCATTGTCTTGACATTTTATCATTTTTTTTTAAATTAAGGCCTGTAGTCATTCATCTTGAAACTTCTGAATAAGTTTCACTGTATGAACATATAACTTACTTGTTACCTATTGAGGAGCATTTCGGTTGTTTTCCGTTCTCCTTATTTAACATAACACTCTGTGCCCATCCCTGTGTCTCTTTGGTAGATGTGCAAGAGTTTCCTTAGGGTAAATATGTCCAGAAGTGAGATTGCTGGGTTATAGGAGAAGGAACATCTTTAACTTTACCCACAGCACCTGCAAGTCTTCAGTTCTCACAGTTGCCCAGTCTTTCTAAATTTTGCCCCTCTACAGGTTATAAAATTCTTTTTATGGATTTAAACTAATTTACCTGATGACTTGTAAGCATGTTTTCAGCCAAAGGAGATCAATTTAGACATACTCTTTGGAAACTGGTTTTTAATTTAAATATCATGAGTATTGAGTATTTTTCTGTATTTGTAATTGTAATTTACCTCATGCTATACAGTATTCCAGTATCTAGAGGTGCCATGGTATAGTTATCTGATCACATGTTGGACATAGGATGTTCTCAGGGTTTTTTTTTAAACAATGTTTTAATTGAAAGTTATGTGAAATAATTGACAGAGTTTGGTACAGCTTAGATATGGGATATGAAGGAACAAGAGAAGTCACAGAGTAAATGTAATAACAATAACTGGCATATAGGGAATGCTAAACAAAAGCCCATCACTGTGCTAAACACTTTACATATATCACCTCATTTAAACCCTGTTGCAGCCCTGATAGGTAGATCCTGTCTTGAAGGTTGTAAATGAGTGTCAAGAGGTTCTATTATACCTGTTCATGGCATCTAGTGAGTGCTGGAGCAGAAAGCTGAGGCATTCTCACTCTGTCCTAAATCATGTTTTCATCCTAGCTCTAGTCTAAGAGATTCATAGTCTCTTAGATAGTAAATGGTAGTAGTTTTATTCACAGAAATGAGGGCATCAGAAAGGAAAAAATCTTTTGCCTTGCACAACGTGTCCTTGTCTGTACTTTTAAGATTAAAAAAAAACCAAGACAAGAATCCATTAAGTGACCTCCTTCTCTCCCAATTGTTGAGTTTTTCCTCCTTTTTTCTGATGCTGGCAGACCTGACTTAACTCTGTTTTCTTTTCTTTTTTTTTTTTTAAACCAAAGGTAATTTAAATACACAATATACTTCAAGTGATAAAGAATAATGCTTATAAAAATCAAATCAAAATTGTGGTTAGATTTTTAGCCTTCTGATTCAGAATCCTTTAAATAAAATTCTGTTTTTCTCAGATTGACTTGCTTTGGAAATGGTGAGTGATAGACTATAAATCCTGCCGCAGGATTAGAAATAGGTTATAACTCTGTAATTGTCAGAACATAGTTCATTTATTGAACATAGGAGGACCAGTTTCACACTGTAAAGGAAAACAGAACTGAGGCAGTTAGCTAAATAATGCTTCAAAAATATTTTTCAGGTACAGTTTAGTTATTGATTCCTTTCTCTGCCTCACATTGGTCTTAGAAACCTTTCCTACGTGTATTGTTGCTCATATTTGAGTTGTTATGAGCCATGACATACAGAAATAAATTAATCTCAGACTCTCAATATGAAATTCAAGTAGACTTTCATTTCTGTAAGGTAGGTGGCATTCTGGGAATTGTAGTTCAAAAAATGAGTCAAAGCCTTGCCTTAAACCAAAGCAAATCTCTCTCTTCTTGCTTTTATAATATATAATTTTAAAAACTGCCTGACAAATCACTTAGCCTTACTCTTGTGTTTTGATGTTACTAGAACCTTCTCAAAGCAATTACTCCCTTGTATCTCACCAAAGTCAAGCATAGTTCAGTGTATATGGATTAGAGAAAAACCTTTTACTTAATAGAAATTGGAGCAATATTGATTGTAGTGAATGAATCAAGAGTGGAGAGAGGATCTTCACGTGACAGTCCTTAAACCCCACTCCAGAACGAGCCTCATGACACTCAGCACTCATGAAGAAAGAGATCAATGTAATGCCTAGAGCATTAGAAATGACCTCTTAAGTCAGGGAGCCTTCTGAAGTCTTAATGTTAAAAAAAAAATCAGAAAACAGCAATTTAGTACCCAGTATATGTGTTTAATAAAGTCTTGCTTACAATACTACCTATATAATTGCTACCATTTATGGAGCTATTTACTTTATATACACTATCTCATTATCCTTACAAGATTGCCTTGGGTAGGCTTTATTTATCTATTTATCTGTTTGGTGCTGGGGACTGAACCCAGGGCCTTGTCATGCAAGGTGCACACTCTACCACTGAACAACACCCCCAAACCCCAATCGTTATTTTCCCCATTTTGCAGATAAGCCTCTAAGACTTTTGTAGGTGTATATAGTTGTGAAGTGGCATAACTAGACACTGAATTGAATTCTCTCCTAACTCCAAAGCCTAAGCCTTTAATTATGAATATTTGAATAGCTGATCATGGATTGAGCTGATGAAGGATTCTGCCTTACTATCTAGCAAAAATTAAAGAAGGAACGGTTCCTGTATGGACTAAACTGAGGCCACAGTAAATATGCATATAAAATTATAAATTTTAGTAAAGTAATAAGACTTTTTAAAGGATGTTGTACCCTCAGAATAAATAAACATTAATTGCATTTTCCCTTGGACAGTGGTATCATAGTAGCCTTTATACTTCATCATCTCCTCTGGGAAGCAGACTGCTTCCATTCGGTGAGCTCTGCATAAGTTTAACTCTCTCATCACCTGGGAACCACAGCATCCACAAAGAGCCAGATCCTGTCTAATAAACCACTTGTGTTAGAAATTAACAGGAGACAGAAAGGCACAACGAAGAATTACTAGTTAAATTGAATATTCAAAATTGTCTGAAAGTCAAAAAGGAACTTGTCATAGCAGTCTGCATCTTGATTGTGTTGTTGTATATCATTTTTCTCTCCATTGTTTTAATGTGTGTTGTTTCTGTCTAATAATGCAAGAATCATGAGAAGTACTGAGTAATGAGCTCTGTAGCCTAAAGACCAAAACAGATACTGGTGGGTAAAGGAACACTTGAAGACCAAAACAGAATTTTCATTTTTTCCCAGATTTCTCAAGTTGTTTTGTAGAACTCTTTGGAAATATTTAAGCTGAGGATGGAATATTGTCTCTTACAGTTGTTTTAGATGTTTTTGCGCTGATTGGTAGTGTAAAGTGACATTCAAGGCTGGTTCTAGTATTCTAGGACTATGGAGAACATTCCAGAAACCTCCCAGAGTCATTTTCATTCCTGTTGATATCTAGTGACATTCATCACATTTATTTCTGTTGTCTCTTATTCAGTAGATTTTCAGCTTAAGGCATTGGTTGGCCAATCTCTTCCAAAACATTACACTGCATACCAGTGTAATGTTTCTAGGAGTTTCCACATGGTATTGGAGAAATAGCTACTAGCATTTTAGTTATTTGTTTCAGATGACGTGGAGATAGATTTATCAGAGAAGTGACTTTTTGTCATAGGTATTAGTTATTTCTATTTTTGTTTCATTCATTTACTCACAAACTGTGCCTTAGTTAAGCCCTGATGTGCTTCTCAGAGCAGGCACTGTGCCACCGTGACAGCTGAGCAGTCACAGAAGGAAGTAAAGCATGTGCTTGGGCATGAATCATGTCTATTAAAGGCAGAGTCCCCGCCAGAAATGCTAAAGCCGCGGTGACTCCTGGGGTTTGTTGCCCTCAGAGACAGCCACTAGTTTCTTTCTTGTCTATTTCAAAACTAGGATGCATTGTTGTATTAAAAAAAGCAAATACACAAAATGTATTTAAATTTATGTCACCTACAATCCTGTGAGTCTATCAAGAAAATCACGAAGATTATAACCAAGTTACTAAAGGGATAGTTTAATTTATGACCTTTACATCTTCATTAATTTCCCCTCCCTGACAAGTTTGCACATATAGTTTGCTTAGTGTATTTTAATGTATATAATTTGATTAGTATGGATATCTATGAAACTTTGACTCGTACATTTTACAGTATGGAATTTAAACTAAATTTTTTCTCCAATACTTATAACATTGTGGAGTTTTCTGCATCGCAGGCCCATCCAGCTAATAAAAGGGTGGATTCTTAGAGCTTATAGGGCCCATGAAGGTCAGACTATTCCTTGTTGTATGAAGGAGGATCCTGAGACCTAGAGGGGTGAGGAAACTCTCCCAAGTTCATACTGCCAGTCACTGGCAAAGCCTGCACTAGAACTCAGGTTCACTGCTTTTCCCATGATATCACAGCTAAATTCCAGTGCTATCAATCTGACATTTAAAATATAAGAAACTCTATCTAAAGTAAGTATAAATGCCTGGAAATTTTATAAGTCTAGGTCTCTACCCTCTTAGCCATTGCTTCGGAGAATGAAAGGAACAGTGGAGCCTCCATGAGGCTGCCGCTAGCATCATGGACTCGCTGACTGAGAGGAATTGTGTTTCTAAGTACTGTGTCATACAGCATTTCCCTGTGAAGACACAGCTTTGGCATCACATGACTTCATCTTAATAGAAAGAGGCACTAAAATTTTACATTACCATTATGAAAATGTCCTCTTTAGATAATTTTTTTTAATTCACAGATTGTCCTTGAATCAAAATTGGTACTAATAACAACTTGGGATAAATATTTGATTGGTTTTTAGCCACCAATCTGTTGTTGAAGAAAAAGGGGAACTTTGGTTGGAATTATCCAAATTATATAATTACTATAAACAGAATTCACTAACAATTCAGCCCCTTCATTTTAGTGTGTTTCTATAGACAGTGTTGACCTTTATTTCATTAAACCATCTTTTTTTAAAACCAAAAAGTGCCTTCATTGAATGAAATCTTCTGGATTGCAAATAACCTCCACAAAACATTTCAGTATATTTGTGGAACCATTTTATTTCCTACTTGAAAAAGTGGGGGCGGGGAGGTAGCTCAGTAGTAGAGCGTTTGCCTCTCCTACTTATGGCCCTTGGTTTGATCTCCAGCACCAGAAAAGAAAAAAAAATTACAGAGTTACAAAAAGGGAATTTTTAATCTTTTGGATTTATTTCATTCTATTTACTTCAAAACCATTGATAAGAAGATTAAGATGAGCATAGAATTCAGAAATCCTTGGAAACAATTGTTATTTTTATAGTTCCTTAAAGAAACATTAAAAACTTTACACTTAAACAAAAATTGAATTTACTGCTCATATGCATAAAAGATTTAATGGCATATAAATTGGGAATAATTGTTCTGTTTAAAAGGATTAAATTAAACCTAAATCAATAATAACATGTGCAGTTTCAATTTAACTGCCTACTTAAAATAAAGTGGCAAATAAATAACAGCTAAATGATTAATAGCAATGCTTTTATTCACCTCCTCAACAGGCAAAATGGCCAGTTATTGAATATTTTATTGTGAGTGCAAAGGATGTTAATTGTACTAGAAATATGCTCTAATTTTAGTAATTTTTTGATTGAATACAAAACTGAATATGAAGCTCTTCATTAAATGGAGTCTTGATTTTATTTTGTTTGAAGTTATCACAGTGAGTACTCAAATATGGTCTATTAAAGCCAGCAAATATCCTGGCTCATGCATGTGAGCCCGCCCCCGCCCCCTTCTCTGCATCCATTTCTAACCCAGGCCTCTGAAGAGGAGACCCAGCATCTGTTGTCTGAGCAGTAACAAAAGAGTTGTGTACTTATTGTCTGTGTAACCTTTCTACCAAATGAGGAGGAAAGGGGTGTGTATTTTGTGTGTGGATGATTACTGATGAAAGGGCACTTCACACTCATTTTGTCCCAGTGTGTTGACCTGGACCACAGAACACAATGGGACTTCTCAGCACACAAGCTCAGTACAATGGGGTTCTTTAGTATCATGTTCTATTTCAACCATTACATTTGTTTCCAGGAAGTATTACAGCTTTCAGTGCTCATGATTTTGCAAAACATTGCCTCCTATTTGTTTCAACATAGGTTTTCCATCTAGAAAGGGAGAAGAGGAGGTTGAACGATAGGCCCTGCAGGCGTACACAGTGTGGCTAAAGCTTTCATATAAGCCATGTCTTCAGACACTATCTTTACTTGCATACATTTTTTAGGGTTTTTCTTCAAAAACACTGGTTCAAAAACATGTTTCTAAGCCAGGGCAACTTATCATCTCTGGTTTGTTTCCAAACCCTCTGCATTTTCCAGGTTCCGCTTAAAACATCAGTCTTGCTTCTCTAGCTACTTGAGAAAGGAAATTTGTTGAGGCTAGAGGCTACAACTTTTGTGGAAATCCTAAAATAATTCACATAATTTTATCCTCCTCATCATCTTTCAACAGCTGTCAAAATGTTTTGCCTCATGGAAACACTGACCTTTCTCAGTCCCATATCCGAAATTATGATTCAAACATTCTTCACAGTACCTAAGTCACAACTGAAAATTGGATTTTTAAAATATGGGTATTAATTCTTTCAGGTCACTAGGGTACCACTTACAGCATCACAAGATAACTTCATACCTTGGAAACACATGAAGCCTTAGGGAGAGAAGGATCCCTTGAGATCCATCAACAGGAAGCATAGTACACAACAACAAAGCCACGCCATGGTATCTGAACGTCACACAGCTAGCAGAGACCAGAAACAGCTCACTGACAGGTGCTTTCATAGCTAGCTCTTACCGACCCTGACTCAGTGCAAGACATGGAAGTTAAATAGCTTTCCCATGTTCGCAAAGCAACTGGTGGTACCAGGATTTAGTGCAGGCAGTATGATTCTAGGACACTTATCCTTAGACACTCTGCTGTACCATTTTCAGAACCCAATACTCCATGTCATCATTCATAGAAATGAAGCACCATGATCACTGCATGTGACTGAGGAAAGTCTTTAGCCATGTCTGCAGACATGATGTCGTTTTCTGCTGAGGCTGGTGAGATATGACCAGTCTCGGTGTACTAGTTTTTTTTGGTGTAACTGCAGACATGGAAATCTGAAATCTATGTCCCTCCACCGTTAAAAGTTACCATTAGTCAGCTTTCCATCACTGTGACAAAATACCTAACAATTTATAAGGAGGCAAGATTTATTCTGACTCATATTTTTAGAGGCTTCAGTTCACAGTCATTTGGCCCTGTTGCTTTGGCTTTGTGGAGGGACAGTGCATCATGGCAGGAGGATCTCTGTTCATATCATGGCAGCCAGAAAGCCAAGAGTGAGGGGAGGGAGCACAGTCCCAATATCCCCTACTAGAACACACACCCAGTGACTTGACTTCTTTCCTCCAGGGCACACCTCTTATAGGTTCTACCACCTTCCAGTAGTGCCTCAGGTTGGCAACCAAGCCTTTACCAAATGTCCTTTGAGGGACACTTTATAATTCACACTATGGCAACTACTTTTTGAAAAAATAGTGGACATTAGTCAGTTATTGATTGTCTTTTGAGTCTATCATAGAATTATAGAACAACAGAGTCGGAATGGACTTTTGAAATACCATCTAGCTATTGAATCTAGAAATAAGAGGTTAACATTTTATTTTCAGTGATAAGATTATGTCCTCCTTTTTAAATTTGTTGTTGTTGTTGTTGTATTGCTGCAGATAGAACCCAGGGCTTCATGCATGCCAAGCAGGTGCTCTACCACTGAGCTATGTACCCAGCCCTGTCTTCCTGTTTTAAATACCTGTAACATCCTGTTTAAATCTTTACTCATCTCATTCATTACACTTGGAGCATAAACCTCCTCACTGAAGGGGAGGATCGATCAGCCTCTTCTCTGTAACATACTGCTTTATCTTCTGTGCCTAACATTCTGCCTATACACAGGGAGGTGCTCCATACATATCTATTGCTGGCCTACTGAGCAATTCTCTCACCTTAGGCACACACTGCACCAAGTTTGCTTCATGACCACCTATGGGAACAGCTGAGGGATCCATTGCAATTTACTGGACAGGAGCCAAGAGCCAGAGCAGACTGCCAGAATCTGTATCCTGGCTCCACCAGTCATTTGCCCTGTGATCTTGGAAGACTTACATAGCTCTATTAGCCTTAGTTTCTTCATCAGTTAAATGGGGATAATAGTAGTACTATAATTCCCTAGAGTCATTCTAAGGCAAAAATTAAAAATTCACTGAAAGCATTCCTTAGATCAACATACAATGAAATGTGCTGTCTTTCTACATCCCACTTCCTCCTGCGTGGCAGAACAGTGATCCTGGGTTGTCACACTGAGAGGTGGCCATTCCTGCTCTAAACCAGAGGACTACCTGTTCTGGACTTTCCCCGCAAAGACTTATAGCCTGGGTAGACCAGAAAATCAGTACTTCGGCTGTCCAGAAATGTTCGCTAAGATCTTTTCTCTCCAATTAAACTTGCAGATTAATTTATAGAGCCCAGAAGCTTTCATAGAGTTTGCAAAGTCATTCAAGATCTGACCTTTACCTGACCTTGAGCTCTGTTCCTCATCCTTCCTTCCCATCACCCTCCATTTTATTCATTCAGAAGTTGTCTTGGAAAACATCACTTTCTTTCTCTCTTCCATTCCTTTTTTTGGGGGGAGCGGGGGAGGTACTAGTGATTGAACTCAGAGACACTCAACCACCGAGACACATCCCTATTTTGAATTTTTTATTTAGAGGTGGTCTCACTGAGTTGCCTTGCTATTGCTGAGTTTGGCTTTGAATTTGCGATTCTCCTGACTCAGCCTCCCGAGCCACTGGGATTACAGGCGTGCACCACTGTGCCCGGCCCCTCCATTCCTTTTTACATATTGTTCCCTTAGTCTGGCACATGCTTCTTTAGCCTTAGGTCTCAGCAATGCCATCACTTCCTCCCAAAAACTCTCCCCAACCTCCCAAGACAGGAGTGGATGTTCCTACCGACACCCAATAGCCCCATGCCTCTCATCAGAGCAGGAATCCCTCCTACTTTTTAGCTTGTCTCTGTCCCCTCTAGACTGAGTCCAGCACTATGCCATTTACCACCATATCCCCCTGGCCTAGCAAGTGCTTAATAAATAAGTACTTACTGAATTATCAGTGACCTAATGAATCAAGAGTAAAGTTAAATTCAGTTTTTCCTTTCATTATAGTTATGGATATGAGAAATGAGCATGTTTCTTTATTAATTTTTTTTTATTTACTTGAAGATAATAATTGAGCTTTCTTCTGCACCTAAATGACCACAGTCGAGAGCCTGTTTGGAGGTTCTAGCAGGGTTCACATACCTTTGACAAAAGAATTGACCTCCTCTAGTGGGACGAGCACATGCTTTGGGAGGGCTGCACCTGGAGTGGTGAGAAAGGAAGGGGACACCCACCTAGCCAGCCAGCTCGGCCAAATCAACCGTGCCTGATCAGTGGAGTGATAGGTGTTACAGCCAGATCACCCTCACATCTGCTGAACAGCCACAGTTGAACTTTGTGTTTCATTCATTACAAGATTAAGTTCTAAAGTAATTTACTAATTTGGTCCAGTGCAAGATGCTCCTACATGTTTAGGTACTAATTTATTACTACTGGTTTTAAAAAATATCTAATATTTACTTGTGCTGACTAGTGTGTTTTTAGAGGTGCAGTTATTTATTCTAGAATTCTTATGTCCCTAGCATGGTGCAGCATAGTGGGGCAGAGGCTAGGGAAGGAAGATAATCCATAGGCCCTGCTGCCCTGATCTTCCTTTAGGTGAGGAGACAAATTTACCAGAAATAAGAACCAATACAGAGCACTGTAAGATACACTGTTGATCCTTATTCAGTCTTAAGAAATAAACAAAACAAAATGAATATAACTTATCTCTACTTAGAGATCAAAGAAACTGACTCAGAGATGACATGATTTGGCAACTGACACATAACAGGTAGTGGCATATGTAGAACTTGGGACACCCATGTGCAATCTGTGCTCTGCTGGACCGTACCATTGTCCCATGTGCATGTGCCATGACTCTTAAATAGCCAGGTGACAAGCCAGGCCAAGAAATATTGTGAGTTCATAGAAATGGCACCCAAGAGAAACCTCCCCATCAAAGCCTGGAGGCAAGTCATTCTCATACTCACGAAGTACTGGGATACAGTTTGACATTCCATTTCCTGACAAATGGATCATTCCCTCTCAAGCATTTTGCTGGAGGATTATTTCAAAAAGTTTTCCATCTTAATATGCAAACCAAAGAATTCAAAGTGACAATTTAGCAAGACATGGGAGTTTTGGCTTTTCCTCCATTTTTTGCTTTCCATCAAATCAAAGAAATCTAGGTTCACATTAAGAAGAGTAAATTAGTATTAGGGGGACCATTAGTTTGTTTACCCAGCATAAAATTACATCCTCTGTAAACGGGAATATCAAATAGCATAAAAAGCCGGAGTGATTTACATTTTCTTTTTGATTACAGGATTGCATCCACTGTACTCAAGGAAGGAAAATCTCTCCCATTTAGCTTTTGAAGATCAAAGAGGCCATTAAATATGCCATATTACCAGCATTTTTTTTTCTTTTTTGGTTAAGACTAGAGGATACTTTACAGATTGAGATTGTCATGGGGAAAAGGGAGGACTTTACTTGGGGTCATCTGCACGCATTATGAACTAGTTCTTCCCACTGGCAGGACCATATGCTTAACCTTTTATTCAAATAGGGCTGTCCTATAGCATCAAGTGCACACTGACATGTCTACTGAGTTTTGTGGGCACAGATCTGATAAGCAGGAGACTATCAACCTTTCAGTGAGCCACAGTCTGATTGTAAGCCATGGGGATCTTTCTATAAGACATTTGATAAAATCTGCAAGACGAAATGATATATGAAAAGCAAAATTACTGAAAAGAAGGATAAACCTATGTAGATATTAAATTGGGATAAAATCTGGCTTTTCTCCCAAAGGAAGCAGGCTAAGACAAATATTGTCTAGGCAACAATCCGTATTTCCCTTCCTAGAGAAATAGTCAAATATGTGTGTTATCAGCTAAAGTATGATTATGATTTTATTTCTAGCTGAAATACTGGATCATTTTTGTATGCACAAGTGATAGTGTTCTCTGAACAATAGTGATTCATTGACTTAATGTGGTAGAAATTTTGTTTTCAGGCATTTAGAATTTAATTGTCCTCCATTTTTATTCCATATTTCAATGAAATTGCATAATTAAGACCTTTTTGTGCTTATGTCTAGTGCATGGCTCTAATTTGAGCCTAAGATACATCTTTAACATACACAGTAGTAAGGAAATTAGAGGAGAAAGATTGAGATTGATTTCAAGTGAAATGATCAACTGAACACAGTAAGTGAATTTATTTTGACTAAGGGCTTGCCATTTCTTTTCTGCTTTGGGCAGCCAACAACCTATAGAAGACAAATATTCAGACCTCCGATATGACCCAAATTGGAAGAATAAGAAGGAGGAAGGGCAGTTGTTGATGGTGGAAGCATTGCCAGGTTCTGCAGCCAGCTCTTCAGAAAATCTGCCCTTGAATCCACCCTACCCTTCCAAGGAGACTTCAATGGAACTCTCAGAGGGAAAAGGCAAACAGAGAAAGAGCTCTCAGAGCGCAATTTCCTTACTTGGAAGTGAATTTTTAAGCCCAAACTATGAGCCTGGTGACCCTCACAGCCAGCCATTTTCAGAGCTGAGCAGCAGTGACATAGAGAAATCAAGCAACCTCTCTCAATATCTGAAAAGCTCAAGTTCACATAGCGAGGTTTTCCTGCCAGGATCACGTGGCCCTCGGAGAAAGAAGTCCAAGCAATATTTTGTGGAAAAAAACAAGCTGACTTTGGGATTACCCTCTCCTAAAATGGACTCTTATCTTCAACTTCACAATAGAAAAAGGGGGGAAACTCACCTAGAACAGGTATGTAGTGGTGACTTAAGCTTCTCTTCTGGAAACACCAAACTAGAATTTACATTTGTTTTCAGTGGCTGGCTATCCTCTCTTTTGGGATGATGAGGTCATTGTGTCCACTTGGGGCTAAACAAACCTTCCATACTACATCTTGTATGCAGCCTGTGCTCCTGGAGTGACGGGACTTATTCTGCAGATTCTTAAAGGCAAAAGAAAGCCATTTGTAGTTTACAAACTTAGGGTTGTGGTTTTAAGCCTTGACTTCACATAGGAATCATCTGGAGTATTTTCAAATACTGATTCCTAGGCTAACAACTGAAATCCTAATTTAGTTCATCTGGACTGCACTGCTCTAGCACTCCCTAGGTGGGGTTCTGTCAACACTCCTAGGTGGTCCTAATGTTTAGCCAAGACAGAATCACTGATCTAGAGCAGTGGCTCCCAAATACTAGCCTACCTTCAAAGTCATCTGGGAGACTTGTTAAAGCAGATTGCTGCTGCATCACGTAATTAAGGTCGACAACAATTAAATATTTCAAAATAGCTGGCAGAGAGGATTTTGAATGTTCCTGCTATAGTTTGGACCAGGAATGTCCCCTCAATGCCCAAAATGCTTCATTTCCAGCTTGGGTCTTCTGGGAGAGAATAGAAACTTGGTGAGGCCTAGTGGGGTGGTTTCCTGGTCACTGGGGGACATAGCCTTTAAAACAACAGTCCCCGCCCTTTATTCTTTGTCTCTTTTGCTTCCCGGCCACCATGAGGAGAACAGCTTTTCTCTACCACGTGCCCTATGTCATGCTGTGTTTTTCAAAAGCAACAGGGTCTACCCATGATGAACTGAAATCTCAGAAACTATGAGCCAAAATCAGTTTTTCCTCTTTAAAAGTTGATTATCTCAGGTATTTTGTTACAGCAACAAAAGCTACTATTATTTATAAAGAAATAAATATCAGAGATATGCCAGTTACCCTTATCTGATTATTACACATCACACCTGCAGAAGATCATTCATTTCAGCTTTATTTGTAATAGCAAAAGATTGTAAGTCACCCAATCATCTGTCAGTTGGAAAGTAGTTAAATAACTTATGACATATCCATACAAGAAAGTAGACTGCGGGCTGGAGCTATAGCTCAGTGGCAGAGCGTTTGCCTAGCATGTGTGAGGCACTGGGTTCACTTCTCAGCATCACATATCAATAAATGAATAAAATAAAGGTCTATCAACATCTAAAAATATTTTTAAAAAAGAAAGTATACTGCAGCTGACAAAAATGAGATTATCTTCCATCAACTCTTTTAACTAACTTAACAGGATTTATTAAGAGAAATTCAAGGTGTAGAACAGTGTGTGCAGTATTTTTCCACATTTTTTGTTGGTGCATTATAGTTGTAACATATTGGTGGGATTTGTTGTTACATACTTGTACATGCACACAATATAACAACATAATTTGGCCAGTATCACTCCCCAGCATGTACACAGTATTTAAAATTGGAGAATAAAAACATATGTCGTCTTTGCTTGATATCCATAACAACTTGTCAAAGACCAGATAAATAGATGGTTAATTGCAATGGGTGGAGTAGGACTGCCTGGGAGCACAGCTTTTCAATGTATAACTTTCAAATCTATTATTTTTGAACCATATCTGTGGCTAACTTTTAAAAATTAAATAGAAAAATAGCAGTAAAAATGGGGAAGGAGACTTTTACAATATACATTTTGTAGTAACCCAAATAGTATCACATCCCCTGACTTGCATTTTTGCTTATACATAAGGGCTCAGAGTACAACTGACCTTTAAATTCAATTGCTCCATAGTCTTTTTGCTGTTTTCATGGATCTCTTGATTATACACTAAAATGCACTTTGATGCTAATAACTAACAATGAATAAATAAAATGCATTTTGAATACATGACAAGATTTCTATCACACAGTGTGTGAGGCAAGGAGCTGATATGAAAACCAGCACACACTAGAGGGCACCTGAGCATCATGGTCAGACAATAACTTTGCTGGCGAATATTCAGTGCTTGCTTTTATTCACGATTTGTTCAGTAGCCAAAAGTTATTTGTCTGAAACTCATTAGTGGCTGAGTCAATTTGTGATCTACCATTAAAGGAAATTGTGTTTTGAAAAATGAACCACCCTTCTATCTTGATTCTAATATGACTTTGAAGATGAAGGTGAAATTTAGTATGGGTTCAGAGGAGCTGTAAGTGCTTTATACATGTTATTTGGCTCTTTCCTAGTAATTTCTTGGAAATTACAGATATTTTACAAATGTTGACATAGAAAGGTTATTCAATCACCTATAGTCTTCAAGACAATATAAAGCCATAAATGGAATCCGTTATCCAGATCCACTATCCATTCTGCAGATCAACACACCTTCGTGGCTGTTACTAAGACAGCAGGTCAATCAGTCATCAAATATTTACTGAGCGCCAGCTATGTGCAAGGTTCTCTTCTTAGTGCTAGGGTCGTTACAGGAAATATGGTATGCAGCACTCCTTACAGGAGCTTAATTCCAGGCAGTGCGTAATCAAATAGTTTCAGGTACTGACAACACGTCCAAGGCAACTGAATAAATGTTATTTAATAAAGTAATATGGGGAATGTAACCTGGGATGCTTAACTATGTGCGTGGGGAAGGTTTCTCTCTGGACACCTCATTCAAGTTGAGATGTGGAAGGAGGAGAAATGGAAAAGCATGAAAGATCTGAAAACAGCTGTGGTTTGCCCCACTGACACCATAGGGAGCATTCTTGCATAGGGAGCAACCCAATTATGTGTGTGGTGGGGGGGAATAAAACCAAAACAGAAGTAGTTGGGGTATCAGAAATCAAGGATTAAATTCTAGGTTCTCAGACTAGCCCTTACTATATATTTGAGCAAGTAACTCTATAAACCTAACTTTCCTCATCTATTGCATCAGTTTCCTCCTTGAAAGGTTATTTGAAGAATACATACACAACAGACCCTCAATGAATGGAAGCTACTACTACCACTAGGCATTCCTTAGGCATGGAAAAGGAAAAGAACCTACCCAGTGCATAGGTTCTTCTAAAGAGCTTTTTTCTTTTTTCAGGCTACAGTTCCTCAAAATAAAAGAATTATATCTTCAAATAGAATAAAGACAAAATGTAGCTTATGTCCAAAAAAAAAAAAGGATAGTATTTGTATATTTTTCAGTAGCCCATCCTATGGTGTGGCTCCTCAAAAACTGTCTACAAAGGGGCTCTAGGCACACCTCTCACTTGCTATGCTGTCCCCTGAGTGTCCCCAATAAAACACTATCCCCTGGATTACAGAACTCTGTGATCTCATAGCCAACTAATTGGCATATTTCTTTGCTGATTGCTCAGATATAGTGCCATATATTGATACTTCTGAATAACTTCTGTTTATCTAGTGTCTAGTATGTTGGTTTGAAATATGGTTTTATATCATAATTCTTTCAACACTTCCTTCTCCATTCTGACTTCTCCTCTGCCTTCCCAATGGTCATCTTGGGTACAGATCTGATCATATCCATGTACTGCTTAATGTGACTTTCTGTTACCTTCAAGATAAAATTCAAAATCTTGGAGTGATAAAAAGGTGCTTTATGACCAAGCCATTCCTACATCCTTAACTTCATCCTTTTTCTTTTAATAGCTTCATAGTTTATTTTTAAAAATCACCCTGTTACTTTAAGCCATAGTGTTGATGTTAACATATGTTCATTGAATCAATTTTTAGGAAAAATATGATAGAAACATTATATTCAGGGAAATTTTTACTTTCCCTCCTGTCCAAGAGAGATAATATATACTTACTTCAATGCTGCTCTTAAAAATTCTTTGGCTCCTGTGAAAGACAATTATGGTTTAGAAAGGAAATATCACTGGATTCAGAATTCAACAGACTTAGATGTGAGTCCTGGTTAACCCCATCCTTTGTCACTCCTTCCCTTGCATCCTATGCTCCAGCCATTCTCTGGGAGCTCACAGTTCCCAGGGCCGGCATGGCCTTTGGGCCCTACTTTGTTCAAGTGCATGGCTCACTCTTCCATGGTTTGTTTGCTTGGGAAAACCTTACCTTCCTTCTGAGATTCAGCTCAAATGTCTCTTGCACCCAAGAATCAATGGTAGAGCCCACAAGGCCACACTGCACAGTTTCCTGTATGCCTTTGTATATCTTTATATGAGCTCCTTAAAGTCATAGCCCAGTTCATCTCTGACTCCCAGAGCCTGGCATAGAGTAGGCACTATTTAAATATCTGATGAAGAAATGTAATTTTTAAATACTTCTGCCTTGATCCATTTTTTTTTTTTTTTTAAGAGACAGGGTCCCACTGAGTTGCTTAGTGCCTTGCTTTTGCTGAGGCTGGCTTTGAACTCATGATCCTCCTGCCTCAGCCTCCGGAGCCACTGGGATTACAGGCATTACAGTCATGGGCCATCACGCCCAGCAAAATTTTGAATGTTTTTAAAATGAAAAAAAAAAAAAAAGGCTTCTGTTGTTGACTTAACCTGGAATTTGAAGTCAAAAGGCCTGATTCAAACCCCGTTATTATTGGAGCCATTTGTTACCTTTGGCAAATCACAAAATCCCGCTAAGCCTTATTTTTCTTCATTGATGTGAGCTTACAAATGTTTGCTTTCTACAACAGATTCAGAATTATTGGGATGATCAGATGAGAAACTGTATGTGAAAGCTTTTTACAGACATAAATATGTTACATTTATTATTGAACATTTGGTTTGAATTTACAGTCTCTTACTAGATAAGATTACTATTGAAGTGATATATTGCTCTTCTTTCCCATTTTGAATTTAGTAGAACTTTGGGTTGTCCCTAAGGATTAACCTTACCTTTGTTTAAATTGGGATCATTTTGGTGATTGTATTTGGTTAGAAACATAAAACCCTTTTTTATAGAAATCTTAGTTTGGTAATGCTTTTGAGTTCCACCTCTCTTGTCACACTTGTAAAAATGATTCTTCTCCAGAGTAGGAACTCGGTAGATGTTTGCTGATTGATGGATTTTCTTATTTTGCCCTGCATAGCACACAAGAGCACTTACTTAGGGAAGTATAATTTCAATTGAACTTTATGGTTTTTTTCAATAAAGACATTTCTTAAGGCATCTTTCTTGTGTGTGCTATTCAGCACTTAGTTGCTTAAACTACCAATTTGTATGATCTATAGAGTGACACTTCATTAATTCCACATTACTAAGGAGGGATCCATAAAAAGAAAACTTCCCATGTAACTAAAGCATGCCCTTTTGAAAATTGGAAATTTAGCATAATTATTCATTTTTAAGGATTAATCATTTTTAAGCTTTCAAAGTGTACCTAGTATACCTAGTAATTCTAAGCTGTCTCACACAGGGCATATTGCACTGTCCTGTAGTGAAGTCAGAAGCTGTGGGGACATGAATGATTCTTTGCCTCTTAAATAACCCAGGCTGCCATGAATCCATGGCCATTCTACGCTGTTGTCAGTGTCTCTGTTCTTAAGGAGATTTTCACCCTGTGGGAAGCAAAAATGTAAAGGCAGTACCAAGTGAAAATTGCTATACAGGTTGAGCACCCCCTAATCCAAAAATACAAAATCTGAAATGCTTCAAACTCCAAAACATTTTGAGCATTGACAAGATACCACAGGTGGAAAATTCCATACTTCCTGTGATATGTCAGAGTCAAAATGCAGGTGCACTAAAAATATTGCATAAAATTACCTTTAGGCTATGTATATAATAAGGTGGTATGGAAAACATAAATAAATTTATGAGAAATATAAGGAACTCTGAAGAAAAAGTGCCCATCTCTGTTCAAGGAAATCAGAGAACCTCTCAGAAGAGGCAATCATGGAACTGAGTCTTAAAAGAGAAGTTGGTGTCAACAACGAAGGAGGCAACAGAGAAACTACAGGTAAAGGGAGCACATTCAATGATCTAAGGTTGTGAAAGAGCATGGTTTAAATGGAAAGCTACCAGTACCATAGGACACTCTGTACTGATACTCAGGAATTAGTAGCTGTTTAATTAAATCAAATAAATTGATATGGAAATGTTAACTACATACCTTAACTATTGAGTGTTCCACCTAAACTATATAAATAAACACGTTGAATTGTTAATTTTTTCTTGGTACCAGGGATTCCCCAGCCCTATTTTGTTTTTTTATTTAAAGACAGGGTCTTACTAAGTCACTTAGTGCCTCACTTTTTCTGAGGCTGGCTTTGAGCTAGAGATCCTCCTGCCTCAGCCTTCTGAGTCACTGGGATTACAGGCACTGAGCTACCATGCCCAGCTAAATTGCCATTTTTTCACAGAGGAGGAGCCAAAGGCCTTTTCTGTCAGTGTTGATTCTACTGCCTGGAGTTTCCCATCTTTTCGTATCAATTTGAGAATACCTGTGTTTTCCAGTTTTGATTTCTCAAAAGCAAAGCACAAATTTAGGAAACCTTTAGGAACAATCCAAGAACCTAGTCTCTCTAAATTTTTATGAATGTTTCCCCTAATCTTTTAGTTTTTTCCCTCCCTACATGTTATTTGACCATTAGCTTTTATTGGGTCATTCTAAATCGTTTGACTTAATCTTCATGAAAATACACCTCTGTGTTCATATTCAGATTTCTTCAGATTACCTAATCTTTACATAAATTTGATAATTTTAACAACAAGCACTAGAGAAATACAAGAAAACAATACATAGGGAACAAATGTAAGACTCTTGGCAAATGTACAACTCAACTAGTGGAAGCAGAAGTTCCAAGGCAACCTTAAGGGAGCCCACTGCCACGAGCATTCAGCCATGGGGTACAGGTTGGGATACCTCCAAGAAAGATGGGGAAGTCCTTAATCCACTGAGTTAGTTAAGGAGAAAGTGGATACTGCTGTAACTCTATAGGACCAGATTGTGAAGATAGGGGATGCAGGTATTTAGGGTAGAGAAATTGGTACCTTCCACAGAGATCCTTGTATGTCATTTTAAAGGAGGAGCTTTGAAAATGAGTTCCCCAGACCAGCCACACCAAAGCCACCTGGGAATTTGTTAGCAGCACAAATTCTTGGCCCCATTCCAGACCTCCTGAATCAGAAACTCAGGGTGAGGCCCAGCAATGTGTGTTTTAGCAAGTTTTCCAAGTGATTCTGATAAAATGTTTAAGCTGTTAAATGTTTTAGGACCTCTGTACTTAAGAGTTAATCCTTGCCTATGACTGATATGCAATCATTGAAGGATTTTAGCAAGAGAGAAATTTGAGTACAGTATGTAAGCTGTGTAGTAAATGGTTTTTTTTTCTTTAAATCTCTACCTTGATGATCCATAAGTCATACTTAACATATTCTTGGTTTGTTCAGGAGGGTTCAAATTAATGGGTAATCAACCTTGCTATAAGTTACATGGGATATTTGTACCTATTTCTTTTGTGTTCTTGAAATGGTCAGTTACTCTTTTAATATGTATTTATTGAGAGCTTATTATATATCAAGCATTGTCATGGTACCTAGAATTTATTACTGAATAATACAGACCAAAGTCTTAGCCCTTGTGAAGCTAACTTCTATTGGATTGGAAGGTGATGGGCAATAGACAAAATAGATAAATTGTGTATTAGTAGAAAGTGAGGAGAAAAATGAAATAGAACTGATAAGGATTTCTGAGGTGGGGAAAATTACAATTTTAAATGAGTTATGAGGTAACTTCTCTCTGAAAGGTTATAGAGGAGGTGAAAGAGTGTACCATCAAGTATTTGGGGAAAGTGGGTTCCTGGAAGAGAGGACAACAAATGCAAAGTTGAGGAGTTGAAAGGTCAGTTGGCTTGGGGTTCAGTCAGCAAGGGGGAGAAGAATGGAAGACCAGGTCTTCATTCTCACCTTATTTTATTGACAGTTGGCTGCCCAGATTTAATATAAATCACAAATCTAACAAGATAAAAATAAGTAGATATACAATTGTCCAATGTATCCATGGAGAATTAGTTCCAGAACCCCTCACAGATAGCACATTTTGAAAATGTTCAAGTCCCATGTATAAAATAATGCATACAACCTTCACATATCCTTATATATACTTTAAATCACCTTTACATTACTTATGATACCTAATGCAATGTAAATGCTATGTATATAGTTGTTATACTGTATTGTTTATGGAATAATAAGAAAAAAAAGTCTGTACATGTTCAATACAGACCTATTTTTCCTCCAATATTTTAAGTCCCTAGTTGATTGGATCCTGGGTTATGGAATCTGTGTGTGTACAGAGCTGATTACATGTATTCTGATGGAGATGGAAAGGTCAGTGAGCAATGTGTGTTGATCTTGTCTTCCAGTTATATTTATTGAGCATCTAAATGCCAGGCATATTCAGAGCCACCAGGTAGCATGGGCAAGCAGCACCCCTGGAGCTGTACAGCATGACAGTCCTGCAGATAGTCCTGCCTTCATGGAATTTCAAGTCCAGTAAGGAAATCCAATGTGGATACCAGAGTGACACTCACTACAAAAAGGAAAAGTGTAGTTCAAGGCCACAAGCTTGGGTGCGTCTACACATCTTCCTGGGATCAGGGAAGACTCACTGGAAGAATTTACACTTCAGCTAAGTCTGGAATGGTGAATAGGATGGGTCAGAATAAGTGAAGTAAAGGAAATTTCCAAGCAAAGAATGGTGTATGCATAGACCCAGGGATGGTAGTGCTTGTGGTTCTTGGGCATGACTGAAAGGTAGCAGAGCAGGAGAGCAAAGAGAGTAGATGGGAGCCTGGGGCCATCGAGCCTTGTATGCCTGTAAAGATTCAGGACATGAGAAAGAATTGCAGTGTTTTTAAGCGGGTGACTGACAATTAATTTGGAGATTTTTAAAACTCAAATATCTTTCACTAAAAAATGAGTGGAAAAAATAATATATAACCAATGACTTCAATGTCATCAAATTCTTGTTGAATATGCACATGCTAAACACATCAGGAATGTCCTATAGGAATGGATAAAGTGGCCAAAGCAGAGTCCACATATTTTGTGTGTGTTGTCTGTAAATAACTGAATAATACAAATCCCTTGAGAATTAACGCAGCTGTGCTAAAAGTAGTGAGGCAGCCTGATAAATGGGAGAGTATTTGTGTCATGGTGCCTCTACTTTTTACAGATTACATAAATACAGGAGGTAGGAGTGCCAACAACCACGTTAGCAGGCACAAACTGACAAGTAGCAAAATGTTTTAGAAATAGGGCAGAGAAATAAATACTTGAGATCACTCATTAGCCAAGTTAATAAAGAAATGCTCACTGAATCTGGTGATAGTGCCCCAAGAGAAGAATGTGTTGGAATGATGGCAAGCAAATACCACATTAAAAAATCAGACACTTGGGCTTATTTAATTTGGACATATGCTAGTTGTCAATACAGTGTCATCAAGGAATGAGCATAACAAAGAACCTAATAAATTAACATGGGGCTCCTCACTTCATGTAAACGTAAGATCAATAATAAAACAATACAAAGGGGGAGAAAGAGCAACACCTCCAGGGACAGCAGAGCTTAATATGCGTATTGAAGCTTGCTTCAGTGTGTGTCTATGCAGATCACTAATTCACATACAGCTCAGGGTAAAGCATCAACTTTGTTTTCTGTGGCACTGTCTGATTCTCTAAGAACCTGAAGAGTTTCTTTGAGAGAGAAGTAGCAGCCCAGTCTAGCTCAGCTGTACTCAATCTCAGTTGCTTTTCTACCTACAAACCCTCACTTCAAAGCAAGGAACATAATGTACAATTTTTTAATGGCTCTAGACCCAGGCACTCAGACTCTCTGCTCTGCGCCTTACCTCAGTGTAAACACCTAATCAAGATTGCCTGCGCTTCAACAATAGCAGCCAAATGCAATTCGAGAACCACAAGCCTTTGAAGTCCTCCCTGCAAAGGCCGGTTTTCTAGTCTGGGATAATGACATGCCATGATTGCTGTCTTTGTTGTATCTTTTCAGTAGAGAAGCAATTATAGGCCCCAATTTAACAGAATAGACATTACACAGCTTATGATGCTCAAAATGCAATTTCATTTGATCATTTTCTCAATTTGATTGGTATTAATAGAATGGTTCACAAAAAAAAAAAAAAAATAGCAGGCAGAGGTTGTGTCCCATTCCACTTTCAAAGAGATAATGTAGAAGTATGCTTTACTTGCCCGGTGAGTCTTGCTGGGGTGATTCAGCCACCGAGTTCCACCAAAAGAGCCTGTGGAAGGGAATATTGCACATCCTTCCTTCTCTGGGAAAGGAAGCAGCAGACACTATATTTTTAACATGTAGACTTTTCATCAGAACTGCATAAGAGAGCCGATCATAGTCTATAGAGCAATTAATATCAGCTAGTGATAATCTGAATTAACTAAACCCAAGTTCCCTTTATTTCTTAGGCATTTACACAAATCAGGGAATTGTCATATCCTAGTGACAGATCTGTGGAAGTGTTCAGCTTCTTTCTCCCAGCCTTCAGAGACAGTTCATTGCCATTTTGTGGTTGGAAAAGGATTACTTTCTCACCTACTTAATCAGCCTGGTTAGATTTTTCACTCTCTTGATCTTTATTTCTCCTCCAGGATACAGTTGATTTTTCTTTATTAAATGAGTGACCTTTCTATTTAACATTGTGGTACTAAGGAATCAAAACCTTTGCAAGAACACCAGCAAATGTTGTAAAAGCCAATCTTTCCCTGTTGTCAGGTGAACAAGCACTGTGAAAAGGACCAAGATGGAAACTTGAGAAATGGTTCCTGACCTTGAGCAGCAGCATTTATTGTCCTAAACTTTTCATTTCAGTACAAATTAAGCTTTTTCTTCTTCTTCTTTTCCTATTGGTATCAGGGATTGAACTCAGGGGCACTAGACCACTGAGCCATATCCCCAGCCCTATTTTGTCTTTTATTTAGGCTGGATTTGAACTCACCATCCTCCTGCCTTAGCCTTCCCAGCCACTGGGATTACAGTCATATGCCACCTCACCTGGCCCAAATCGAACTTTTTCTTGATGTGAATTTTTTCATTTGCAGAGGTGGTTAATCATTCAAACTAGTATTTACATATAGATTGGTAAATAGATAAGGTAGATCAATGGTGTGGATTGTGGATTTTTAAATACCTAAAGGTTGATTTAAAAGTAGGAAAAATGAAAAGAAAACATTTTACTTTCACTTGTAATCACAATTCCATGGCCAAATAGTACATTTTTGTTGCCTATTTTAGGAATGAAAATTCAAGTGAAACTTTTTTCCTTGTGTTTTCCCACTTTGAGATCTACCTTTGAGCATCTAAACATTCACACCACCTAGCCACCTTACCTATTTACAGTATGCATGTAAGTACAGTGATTGTGATGCTGTTTAATGGAATTAGTAGAGAGAGTTCAGGGACAGAAGAGGTCACACTCAGAAGAAATAAGATGTTGTCCCTTATGCCACAGAGGCCACATAGAGTGGTCAGGAATGAAGTTATCTTCACTGACAAATATTTGCTTTCATTTAATATTTAACAAATATTTTTACCTCTTTCTGTGTAAGCATGAAGTAAAAGCAAGCTGCAGGGGGACATGTGAACACACTGTGACAGACTCCAGATTCCATGCTCTTTCCAGTCTCACACCTGGCCACTTCTCATGCTACGCAGCCCACCAGAGGAAATGTAACAGAACAGTGTCAAAGCCTGAAGCCCAACTTAAGAATTAATTACCTCAGTCTAGAAAAGCAAGGACTTGTCAGCATTTATAGGTGAGGGACCAGAGGGTGGCCATTCTATGATAGTCTGTGCTTCTCCAGAGAACAGAGGGACAGGAAATATGGAAAGGTGTATTTCCGCTTGTGCAGGGAAGAGCTGGTATCAGGGTTGCTTAGTGATGGAACACTGTGTTCATCATGCATGAAGCAGAGGTCCCTTTCTTTTCCTCAACTTGTGGCTGATCTTTAAACATGTCCTAGTCATGACAAGTGGGTAATGTCCCCCAGGAGATAGGGCATGTGTTCAGGCAGAGAGTGGATGACATCTACCAGGGTTGGTGCAGTGGCCTGTGCCTAGAGTCCCAGCTATTCAGGCAGCTGAAACAGAAGGATCATTTGGGCCCATGAGTTTAAAACTAGCCTGGGCAACATAGAAAGGCCCCATCTCAAAAAAGAAAGAAAAGGAAAAAGAAAAAAGCTTACTTTCTGAATTATATCTTGATGGCTAGAATTTACATAACACAGAGCCTTTTTTCTTGTTTTAAAACAGGTAGCCAGTGGAGGCAACGAAGGGCCCATCATTGAATAATTTGGGATCCGAAACTCCATGTTTTTGCCTTCTATCAGTTATTCCTAAATCTGACTGCAGATTAGACAAATTTAGAGACCGTTTGTTACTTTTTAAAATAATACGTAGGGAACCTTTAAAACACACTGCCTTTGATTACATTAGACAAACAGTATGAAGAAGCAGATAGCTACTATAAAAAACTGGGCTTCTGTGTGGGGTCTGGGTTGGCTCCTGTATAGGAAAAGGACATTGGACAGGGACAACTGGAGAAATCCAACACAATCCACAGTTGAATTACTGGTTATGAAGCCCATGCTAAGAAGTTTTTTTTGTTTGTTTGTTTGTTTGTTTGTTTGTTTGTTACCAGGGATTGAACCCAGGGGCAGTTGGTCTCTGAGCCAGCCCTTTTTAAAATTTTATTTAGAGACAGGGTCTTGCTGAGTTCTTGGGGTCTCACTAAGTTGCTGGGCCTGGCTTTGAACTCATAATCCTCCTGCCTTAGCCTCTGGAGCCACTAGGATTATAGGCGTGTGCCACCATGCCCGGCCATGCTAACTTCTTAGTTGTGACAAGCTGGAGTATGGGTATGTGAGATGTTAATACCAGGGAAGCTGGAAAGAGGATATATGGTAACTTTCTGTACTGGTTTTCCATTTTTTATAAATCTGTATTATTTTTAAAAATAAAATATTTTATAATGTAAATCAATAAATGAAAATGTTAAGCAAACAAACAAACAAATTGGGCTTCTTTGTGTATCACACTGATGGAATTTAGGAGAAACCTCCTCAAATTGAATTTTCTCTTTTGGTCCTGGTGCAATCCTCGTGCCTCAGCCTCCCAAGTTACTGGGATTACAGGCATATGCCACCATGCCTGGCTGGCTTTCTTAAATTCATTTTGTTAAGAAAAAGTTAATTTCTAAAACAAAATTAAGCTATTTAATTCCAATAAATGGTTTCTTCACTTTAAACTTCTAGTTTAATTAGTTTGGGGGCAGGGAACCAGGACATAAGTACTTTTTAAACACACCCTAAGTTTTTCTAATATCTAACTAAAGTTGACTTTAGAGACCACTGATCTACACCATTCATATTTATTATGTGGCAAAAGTACAAATTCTGCAGGTCTGGGATGATATCTCTAATAAGCAAGTTAGCTTAGCAAAATGGTTAAATACAGACTCTGAATACTCTCCTTACTAGTTATTGGTCCTAGGCTATTTACTTAATCTCTCTGTACCTTAGTTTTTTCATTTTCAAAAAGGAAAATAATAATAGTACATTCCTGCCAGGGATGATGATGCACTCCTGTAATCCTGGCAACTCAGGAGGCTGAGTCAGGAGGATTTCAAGTAGGAGGCTAGCCTGTGCAAGTTAGCAAGTCCCCATCTCAAAATAAACAGTAAAAAATAGTGAGGATGTAGCTCAGGTATAGAGCACTTGCCTAGCATATACAAAGCCCCCTGGGTTCAATCCCCAGTACCACAAAAAAACAAAAATAATAATTATAGGACTTGTCTGATAAGGTTGTTTAGGAGGATTAACTGATACATCCTATGCTAAGGGTTTAAGACAACTGCTGCCATACCATGAACCTTCTGTTGTATATATTAGATACTGTTATTTCTCTTGTTATTTTCGTCAACTTGGAGTACAGATGTCCTGACAAAATTTATGATAATGCAGAAGTATGCACATACAGCTGTTCTATTTTTCACTTTCAGCATAGTATTCCAAAAATTCGATGAGATATTCCAAAAGTTAGATGAGATATTCAACACTTGGTTATAACATGGGCTTTGTTAGATGATTATGCCCAACTGTAGGCTAATGTAAGTGTTCTGAGCACGTTTATGGGTAGACAAAGCTAAACTATGATGTTCAATAGGTGAGGTACATGAAATGCATTTTTACTTTAAGACAGACTTTCAGGATGCACCCCCATTTTAAGTCAAGGAGCATCTGTGTAGTGTTATTCCATCACAGTTCTGTCGACATGATTAAATGTCCCTTGCAGTAACCTGTTCATATGTCTAGTCTAAAATTGAGTCCCCTGAGTATGCATTGGGCATTTAAAGTAAGGAATCATTGACCTCAAAGCACCAGTTCTCCCTTAATGCCTGTAAGAGAAAACATTTTTTATTCCCATTTTTCTTGGTAATAATCAGGTCCCTGAAGGCTGCAGAGGAATCCCTGAAATCAACTGAAAATAGAAAATCCAACCCTGTGGGACCCTTATAGAATGAACAGACTCGAGTCTCATGACGCTAAACTAAAATGAACCCAGTTAACATGCTGTATATGTTTTACCCTCTCAGATCTCCTACCCCATCAGAGTAACTGGCAAGACATCTGTTAAGAATGCCAAAGAGATCGAAAATGCTGCCATCAATCCTGAGGACAAGTGGCATCAAAGAGCACAACAGTTAAAGGTTATTGGCTAGACTGCATGTTAAGTGTGTTTCGGGTGATACTGCTAAATATGAGTAATGCTTGTCCCTGAGTTCTTGAGGGTTTATTTTTATGCCTGAGAATAGTTAGTTCATCACCATCCTTTATGGGGGAGATTGATGAGCCATTGGTTGGTCAGCCAGCCAACCCTACCTGTTTTACCAAAGGTTCTTTTTCTCAGAAGATCATCATATCACTCTTTAAACATAGAGCTAAAGCCTCTCACAGAAGGAAATGCAAAAAAAAAATCAGTAAATCATAGTTCAAAGCGTTGTCCAGTTCTGTGCTGCCCTGGTGTCTGATTCCTTTGGGAGTTGGCAGTCACCCATTATCCCTAGGTGATTGGGGTGCATGGGAGTCTTCAGAGCCTTACAACTCTTCATTTGCAGAATGTGAAAGCTTACCAGCTTGTAATTTAACATGTGGGCATCTTTTTAGGCCAAGGGTTTTGTTGTGAGTGTGCTATGCCATATTTGTACCTTTCCACAATGTCAGAATTTATTGAATAACAATAAATTCACAGGCTACACCACTTTCATCAGTGGCAGTTCACTGAATATTTGCAGGTCATGTGGTAGTCATAAGCCAGTCAATCACAGGTTCTTTTATTCCAACCAATTTCAATTATAGATAATTTCTAATATCTGTAACACCCAAGTCACATATCACACTTCACAATTATATATACCTTTATGGAAAAGTTTAGGAAGGGGTAAGGCAGACACAGATGTTGAGAAGGCTGAACTATTGGCAAAGGCAGAGAAAAGATATGGATGCAAAGAGTCACTGTAGGTGGACAGATAAGATTACAAACCAGCCAAAGAACTTGTTCAGGGTGCTGTCAAAATGCAGGAACCTATTCTAGGCCAAAGCCCATCATAGTGTCAGCTTGAGATGTCAGTTTGGAGTGGGACTTGCATGGTCATCACAGGTAGGAGAAACCACACTGTGCTAAAAGCTCAAGGACAGAGATTCAGAGCTTGTTTCTGTGGCAGTTTTCCTGGGCAAGGCTCATGACAAGTGACTAGGTGACAGGGTGAAGGTGCTGCTGTGTCCAGTGTCAGGGTGTTTCTCCTTTTATGGATCTCAAGGGAGGGCACTGCATCATCTAGTGATCTGGTGTGTTCGATAGGCTTGTGGACTTGGTTTTTCCAGTGAGTTTTATATGCCTGTGCATCCATGTGCTTCTGACTAATTTGATAAGATCACAGGTGGTCATTCTCATTAACATGATTAATTTATAAGTTTATACCTTATGGTTGTGCCAGGAAGGTGGTAGTTGTTTACCTATACAAACAAGCACTGAAATTCAACACTTAAACTCAAATGGAGTACCTTATGACAAACTACTGCTTTTCAAAATGGAGTAGCAAAAGTTTCTGCATAGTTTGAAAACTGTTGTTCTGTACATCATGGAGTAACTCAGAGCAGGGCACAGCTCTGCTTTGAAATCGTAAATGTGATTTTGGGAAAGATTTTTTTTTTGCAATTGTCCCTACTGACTATTTCTCTACAATAAACAGAAAAGGCAATAGCAGCTGATTTTTTCCTGAACTAGTTTATGGAATTATATGGATCAGGTTTTATTCCCAGTTAAAATGGGATGAGCCCTTTGAAATCATGGAGCCTATAAAGCCTGTTGACATGACCAGTTAAAACTATATACGTAGTAATGGTGTTTTGGTCAGAGTTCTCTAGGGGAACAGAATCAACAGGAAGTATGACTATAAAAAGGGGATTTATTAGATTGGCTTACATGACCAGAAGCTGGATAGTTCACAATGATCGTCTGCAGGCTAGAGAGCTGGAAAAATCAGTAGCTGTGCAGTCCAAGAACTGTGAAACCTCAGAACAAAAGGGATCAACAGTGCTACCCTAGTCCAAGACCAAAGCCTCTGGAAACTCCCTAGAGATTCACTGGCAGAGTCCACTTTGGAAGAGTAAAGAAGTGAGAGTCTGATATCCTCAGACGATTGAAGCAGCAATCAAGAACCTGTTCAAGAAGAGTCAAGCTTGCATCTGCTGCTGCTTCATTTTCTTCCAACTTTCTTCCATCCAAGCTACCATCCTATTGGGCAGTGCTGCCCACACTTAGGGAGGGTCTCCACCTCAGTTCACTATCCCACATTCCAGTCATTCCTAGACACGACCTCATTGACACACCCAGAAGCCTCTTAATTATCGGCATCTCTTAATCCAATCAAGTTGACAATTCAAATTAACCATTATAAACAGTAATAAAAATAATGACGTTCATCCCAGCTTCAAAGAAGTTAGAAAAGAGGGGTAGCCTAAGTCATATCTTTTCCTCCCTATGGCCTCCAAGCTGCTCTTAAAGATGTAAATCAATTGATCAAGCAATCAATCAAACAGTAAGTCTCCCAAAGCTCCCTGAAAACTAATGCCAGGGGGCCATACCCAGAAGTTGAGAGTTTGGGGACTGAACTATCTCCTGGCAGTGGGATGGTTGGATCCACCAGTCAACCTGATAGAGAGTCAGCCAGGGGAGCTTGACCAGAGGATCTAGGGAACAAAGGAAGCACTTAAGGCATGTCCTGCATTATGGGCAGTAGACCAGGTCAGAGATATGAATGTCTGGTCCTTGACCTGTCATTTACTGGATGTATAACTTGGGGGCAAAACTCAACTTTCCCTGCAAGCCTTTTTTATTCATTGTGAAATGAAAAGTTGGAATAAATGACCTTTATGGTCCATCCTAGCTACAAAATGCTATGATTCTGAGACCATTTATTTCTAGTTATTTAAATTATTATAGAAAACATATTTGAAGTACTTGAGATTATTGCAACACATAGCTTTCATAATTGTCAGTAAGGAAAATGGTAGGATTCTCTGCCAATGTTAAAATAATCAAAGTAAAATGACAGTGCTTGATTCATGGCATGACTCTAGACAGGCAGTCAAAAGCTTTGTATGGAAGCCAGTCTGAAGAAAGCCAGAAGAATGCTTTCTATTTTCTGTGTATGCTATAATTAATGTGTTTATAACCCACTCCTGGATGAAGATAAAGTAGAGCAAAACATCTAAAGATTGTTAGACATAAAATGACGGGACAGAGTGAAAGTTGCCCTTTCTTTATTTAGAAGGGTCTGTTACCCGCCCTCTGCGGTCTGCATGCTGGCTGGGCACCCTCCATACAAACCCTCCTGGCTTTCTTCTCTTTCCTCTTCAACTATCCAAATTCAGTGCCTTCATTTTTGTCCTCTCTCAAGTGTCCTGCAAGGCCTCCCAACTCCCCTCTCCTGTTCTCTACCAGCCTCAGCTCCTCTGGAGCCTGATGTCTGTACTGCTTACTCAGGGCTGATCATAGTTGCCATGTCTCAATACTTGCTGCCTGCTTCATTTTACCAACCATACTAGAAGCTCCTTATTTTCTGAGTTTATTTTTGTTTTTGTTATTTTCTTGTGGGGGGAGGGGACTACAAATGGAACCCAGGACTTTGGCATACATGATATACACCATATTCTATTTAGGTTCCCACTCTTGTGGTCGTACATGATGTGGAGTTACCTTGGTCATGTATAAAAATGCAAGGCTAAGAAAGTTATGACCAAAAAAAAAAAAACTCTGTTAAAAGACAAAAAAAAAAGTTATGTCCAATTAACTTTTGTCTTTCCTATTCCCCTCCCCCTCCCTTTCCTTAATTTCCTTTTGCTAGTTCAGTGGATTTCTATTATTCCCCTTCCCAACCTCCCTTGTTTGGGTTAAGCATCCACAAATCAAAGAGAATGTTTGACCTTTGGTTTTTTGCAATCAGCTTATTTTACTTAGCATGATATTCTCCAGTTCCATCCATTTACAGGCAAATGCCATACTTTCATTCTTCTCTATGGCTGAGTAATATCCCATTGTATTTGTGTACCACATTTTCTTTACCCATTCATCCACTGTTGTTTTCATAGCTTGGCTAATGTGAGTTGAACTGCTATAAACATGAATGTGGCTGCATCACTGGAGTATGCTGTTTTTAAGTTCTTTGGGTTTAGACTGAGTAACAGGATAACTGGGTCAAATGGTGGTTCCATTCTGAGTTTTCTAAGTAATCTCCATACTGCTTTCCATACCGGTGCACCAATTTGCAGTTCCACCAACAATGTTTGAGATGCCTTTTCCCCACATTATCACCAACATTTATTGTTACTTTCATTTTTTATAACTGCCATTTTGACTGGAGTAAGATGGAATCTCAGTGTAGTTTTAATTTCCTTTTCTCTAATTGCTGGAGTTGTTGAACATTTTTTCATATATTTTTTATCATTTGTAATTCTTCTTCTATGAAGTGTTTGTTCAGTTCCTTTGCCCATTTATTAATTGGGTTATTTATTTATCTGGTGTTAAGTTTTTGAGTTCTTTGTATATCTGGGAAATTAATGCCTGAGGTTCCTGAGGTACTGATGGTGAAGATTTTCTCCCAATCTGTAGGATCTCTGTACATACTTTTTTTTGTTTCCTTTGCTGTAAAGAAGCTTTTCAGTTTGATACCATCCCATTTATTGATTCTTGGTTTTACTTCTTGTGCTTTATGAGACTTGTTGAGGAATTTGATTCCCAAACCAACATGTTGGAGAGTAAGTGCAGGGCCTCTGTTCTAATGCAGGGCCTGTGTTCTAATGCCTAGGTCTTTGATCCACGTAGAGTTGAGTTTTGTGCAGGGTGAAATATGGGGGTTCAATTTCATTCTATTACATATGGATTTCCAGTTTTCTCAGCACCACTTGTTGAAGAGGCTGTCTTTTCTCCAATGTACGTTTATGGTGCCTTTGTCTAGGATGAGATAACTATGTTTTTGTGGGTCTGTCTCTGTGTCTTCTATTCTGTTCCATTGATCTACATGTCTGTTTTGGTGCAATACCATGACATTTTTGTTACTATAGCTCTGTAGTGTAATTTAAGGTCTGGTATTATGATGCCTCCTGCATCACTTTTCATGTTATGGATTGTTTTGGCTTTTATAGGTCTCTTATTTTTCCAAATGAATTTCACAATTGCTTTTTCTATTTCTATTAATAATATCACTGGGATCTTTATAGGAATTGCATTAAATCTGCATAGCACTTTTGGTAGTATGGCCATTTTATAGTATTGATTCTGCCTGGGATAGGTGGTTTTAAAACCAACCAAATAACCATTTTTTTTTAACTCTTCAAAATAAAATAAATAGTTAAAATGTAAAGAAAGATTTTTTCTAAATGGTCCCCTCCTCTCTAGGCATTCAGAACCTTGGTGGGCATACAGTTATATACTCATCATAGTACAATAATATATGAGTAAATACAAAATGCAGCATAATTTTGCCATAAGAGGACTGAAAAGCCTCACCAGAAATGACAGTATCTGAGCTGACCCAGAAGGATGCAGCACAGGGCACCAGCCAGACAAAGAGTGTGAAGGTAAGGAGGTGGGAGAAAAGATAGTATGATACGTGCAGGAAATTCCAGATAGTTCAATTGCTAAAGGAGAAAGGACACAGGAGGAGAGTTGTGTGATATGGGGCTGGACAGTTAGCAGGGGCCAGATTCTGAATGGCTTTCATGTTGATCAAAAATTTTTAGATTTTTATTCTGTGGACAGGAGGTAGCTATTGGCACATTTTAAGCAAGCTAATGACAAAATCAGGCTTGCGTGTTAGAAAATTCACTTTGTTTGTGGTCTGAGGAATAGAATGGAAGGGAATAGACTAGAGAGAGAGCCAAGCCAGGAAGGTGGCTTTTGCTGTGGTTTCTGCAGGACATGGAATAGTGATCACACTGGCTCTGTTTGTCATCCGCTCCACGTGCAGTTACTTAACTTTCTGTGTGGTGGTGGTATCTTCCTCTACCCACTCAATTGAACTTCTTGTAGGTCAGGGCAGCACCTGATCCCTCAGCCCCTGAACAGAGGTGGTGAGGAAGTAGAATCCACAAGCAGCAATTGCTTAAACAGAAGGTACGAGTGTCAGCAGGAAGGTGTCTACATGTGTGATTTGTGGTACCAGTAACACTGAGGAAGAAAAGGAGGGATTGGGGTGCCAGAGATAAAGGGAGAAGGGTGTGAGGACAGGAAGCTGATGTTGAGTTTGGTGATGCCTACAGGAAAGAGGACATGTGATCTGGTTGTAGAAGGCAGGAGGGTCATCTGAATTAGCCACGTCCACTTGCATCTGAGCTCTTTCTGATGGATTGAACCTCTAGGGATTGCTGAGATGACCCAGGAATTGTGTGGAATGGAAGAACAGGTCCCTTAGTAAAATGTTAAGGGTGGGCACTGGTAGAGGAAGAAGACAAGAGTCTTCTTGGAGGAAGAAGGTAAGAGTCCCAGAAGGGTTTGCCAGAGAGGTAGAAAGCTAAGTAGATAAAACAGTATCAGGGAACCTGAGACATGAAAATTTCAAGAAAGAGGAATTAGTAAACAGACTTGAATACTGCAGAGAAGATAAGTAAGAAGAGTGTCATGGAAGGGGCACTGTATATGCAACTTGTACACCTGCAAGACTTAGGATTCAGGATGAAAGAACAATAATGCAAACAAAAATAATGTGAGTTGTATGTGCACATGTACATATATCTGTGTGTTTCTGTGTTTGGAGTGACACAGAAAATGATGAACTCTGGCAAAATGTTAAAATTCATGAATCTGGGTAAGGGTCTTTGAGTTTTCTGTGCTCTGCTTGCAATCTTTCTGAAAGTTTCAAATAACTTCAAAGTAGAAAAGTAATGCCAAAGGGCTTAGCCACTAACCGGGCAGTGCTGGCCTGCGCAGAGCTGTTTCTGTGGGTGGGGAGAACACAGTGAGAGTGAACCTCTGCTGCAGAGTGCAAGAGGTCCCCAGTGACAGGTGGGCTGGTGACCAGCACAGCCTGCACTATCCAGACGCTCAGCAATGAGTTCAAGAGAAGTTTAACTAGAGAATGGGTTTCTCTGAGATTCCTTTTACTTTTTTCAAAGGAAAGATTAAACACATTTACATGCTAGAAAGAATTTAAGAAACTCTCGATAGGGTGAGGAGAGACAGAAGACATGCCTGAGACTTAAGTCCATGTGTTTTCACTTTTAAAATACTGGGAGTAGCCGGGCGTGGTGGCGCACGCCTGTAATCCCAGTGACTCGGGAGGCTGAGGCAGGAGGATTGCGAGTTCAAAGCCAACCTCAGCAACTTAGCGAGGCCCTAAGCAACTCAGTGAGACCCTGTCTCTAAATAAAATACAAAAATAGGGCTGGGGATGTGGCTCAGTGGCCAAATGCCCCTGAGTTCAATCCCCAGTTCCCAAAAATAAATAAATAAATAAATAAATAAATAAATAAATAAATAAATAAATAAAATAAAGTACTGGGAGTAGGGCTGGGGTTTCAGCTCAGTGGTAGAGTACTTGCCTCATGCTCTCAAGGTCCTGGGATCAATCAGTGGCCCTGCAAAAACAAAAACAAAAAAACAAAACAAAACAAAAATATATATATGTGTGTGTGTGTGTGTGTGTGTGTATATTTCATCTGCAAATATTGCAAATGAGCATTCATCATTTTTTATGTGAGATTCTTGTACATGACTGAAATCTTTACTTCAAGCCAAGTAATCTCTTATCATTTAACTCTTCCACCTCTTATTGTCCAGAAACATTCTGTGCTCTCCTGGGAATCTTTTTTTCTTTTTTCTTTTTTGCAGTACTAGGGAATGAACTAGGGTTTCTCTACCACGTGCTACATCCCCAGCCCATTTTTTATTTTTATTTTGAGAAAGGGTCTCACTCAGTCACAAAGGCTGACCTAAAACTTGAAATCCTCCTGCCTCAACCTCCCTGCATCTGGGATTACAGGCATGTGCCACTGCACCCAGCTTCTCTTGTGAATCGTCACAGGATTTGCCAGCCCCATTTCAGTGCCCAGACTGAACACAGCACTTTGCTCATGACCCATGCCAGGCAACACAAGGAAGTACTCTCCCACTGGCAGAAGATCCTTCCCAGGTTTCATAGTTCAGGCTACTATTTTAAAAACATAGACTATGTAATTTGTAAGCAACAGAAATTTATTTCTTGAAGTTTGGGAGGCTGGGAAATCCAAGATCAAGATCTACCAGGTTCGTCTGGTGAGAACTTGCTGGTTCATCTATGGGTTCCTTTTTGCATGTCTACACATGGCAGAAAAGGTTGAAAGAGCTCCCTTGGGCCTCTTTCATAAGGGCCCTGATCCCACTCGGAAGGCACTGTCCTCATAATCCAATCACCCCCAAAGGCCCTATCACCTTGGCAGTTAGGATTTAACATGAGTTTTGGGGGAGACACAGACATTCAAACCATACCACCAGGTGAGGAACATGTTGTCAGGAGAAAAAATATAAACTTTCCCAACTTGGTAAAGCATTCAAAAGGCTGAAATATGATTTTTCTTTCTTGCAACTCTAAAATAATTCTCAGCTGCAGATAAGGAAAAAGTAAAGAAAGTATGAAAGGCTGGGCACAGTGACACATACCCAAAATCCCAGCAGCTCAGGAGGCTGAGGCAGGAGGATCTCAAGTTCAAAGCCAGCCTCAGTAATTTAGCAAGGCCCTAAGCAACTTAGCAAAGACCCTGTCTCAAAATAAAAGTTAAAAGTTCTAGGTATATGGCTCAGAGGTGAAGTGCCCCTGAGTTCAATTCCCAGTACCCAAAAAATTTTTGAAAGGCCTGTAGGACCATTCACTGGTTAAAATCAAGGTCCTCTAATCACTTCCATGTAATTTCCCACCTTTCCAAAGAGCTGTGAATTCAATTTTGCCTCCAGCACTTCCAACAGATCTATATCAGGGGACCTAGGTGGGCTGGCACATGCCTATAATCTCAGCAACTCAAGAGCCTGAGGCAGAAGGATTGAAAGTTTGAGGTCAGCCTGGGCAATTTAGATCTTGTCTCAAAATAAAATGTAAAAGGTCTGGGGATATAGTTCAGTGGTAGAGTGCTTGCCTGGCACACATGAGGTCCTAGTTTAATCCCAATTGTAGGAGAAAAAGTAAAGAATAATCAAATTGAAATCTTTAGATGAGAAGAGAGTTGGCCTAGAACGAACTAAAAGGGACATATCAGCAGAGCTGCACTGAAAGAAATACCAAATGGTTCTTTAGACAAAATAAAAGTGATGTGAGATGGAAACACTAATATAGGAGGAATAAAGAGCAGGAAGCCTAAGTATATTGATAAATAAAACAAAGGTTGTGTTGCGAACCAATAAAAGCAAAACCATGGAGATTAAAAATATATGAATTATTAATATGCACTACAAAAATAAGATAAAAGATGAGATAGAATAAGAGGAAATAACAGTATTATCATGGAATTGGTTAAAGTAACAATTTGTATTTAACTATAATGAGCAAATGGAAAAAACAGTTCTCTGCTTCTTCCATTCATCTGAACAGAATTCTTTCTTACTGACAATGACAATTAGAGCCAATTAATATCTGTGCTCGAAATTTTCTTAATATTATCAGGTGGAATTTATAACTAAAGCTCCAAGGACTTGAGTTTTATTGTTAATGAACACAGCAGAAAAACAGAACACAATAAGAGTTTCTGTATATCAGAACTGATCTTGGAACTCAGGTACAACTCTCAGGACTCTAGGGTTGAGACAAGGTGACCCAGAACAAGAGTGGCTTTTGTGTTAAAGCAGACAAACTTCCCAGTTAGGGTCAGAGCATACATTCTTTTTTCTACTTAGGATAGACACTGCCTGCACAGGGTTGGGGGCAGACTTCCCTCGGATGGTGCAGCATGAACAAACACTAATGACTAAGGATGGGTCTTACCAAGAAATAACCATTCCAGCATTAGGCATGGAGATTTCCCAGTGCTAACACTCCATGTGTGCTATGAAAACCCACTGCCATTAAGCAGTTACTCTGAGTGCATGTAGGATGTACCGATTGCAAATGTTGGTAACAAAAGAACCCCAGTGAGAGCAGGATGAAATAGAGGATCTCAGTGCTGATGGAGATTAAATAGCCTGAGAATGGATTTGTATATTAACTTCAGGGAGCTCAGGTCTTGCCACCTAAAGAGTAACACCTGATGCCTCAATTGTAGAGTAATAAATCTTCAGTAAACTGCAGATTTCAAGTAGGCTACTTGGAAGGTGAGAGAAATCATATCAAGCCCATAAATGTCTTCTTTTCTGGAGACTGAAATGCCATCTCTGAGCACTTATATTTACTTGAACAGAGGATTTAACACTTGAGACAATTGAAGTTTCATAAAATGAGGAGTCCTTGGCCTTGTTGACAAAGCACCCTGTGAAGAGTGTGATTGTGATCCAAGTCATTAACAGCAAAAGTAACGACATGATTAAAGTCAAAGTCAAGTGACAGCCCAGGATTGGGACCTGTAGCCAAGGAAAGAAATTTCTGGTAGATTTTTTCCTTGGTGGGGATGGGTAGACTGGGAGATTTACAGTCAGATGGCAAAAGAAAAAGAATTCCTAGTCACTTATTTCTCTAGTGAGCTAAAAGCTGAGCAAAGATTGAAAAGAATGGCATTATTCAGCATCAATTAGTATTCAGAGATCATAGAAAAGCAGGGACTGTCCTGACCTTCATAAACAGTGATGACAGCCTGAAAAGAGCAGTGTATTTCACAAACACTCCCATAAGATTGCAAAACAGCAGTGTTCTTCTGGATCCAGGGCAAGGAAGGATGATCTTGGGTTGTGTGTACAGAGCCTTTTTGCCCATGTTTCCCCATGCAGCTCAATGTACTGCATGGAAGAAAGAACCTTTCCTTACCTGAATACAGGAGGAAGTATTTTCTTTTTTTTTTGTTTTTTGGTTTTTTGGGTTTTTTTTTTTTTTTGGTTTTGGAAACAGGGATTGAATTCAGGGACACTCAGCCACTGAACCACATCCTCAGCCCTATTTTGTATTTTATTTAGAGACAGGGTCTCACTGAGTTGCTCAGGGCCTCGCTAAGTTGCTGAGGCTGGCTTTGAACTCGCAATCCTCCTGACTCAACCTTCCAAGTCGTTTGGATTACAGGCAAAGTATTTTCTTTTTATGGAACACCACAGGCAAAAATTAAAAGCTTATAGGAGCCAATCAGAATATAGCCAACCCCTCCAGAAAGCTCAAATTCTAAAGAGAATATCCTCTAATTTTTCAATTAGAAGTCATTCTTACTTAAAAATCTGAAATAACAATGGTACATATTACTGTTTTAAATTTATCTCAAGCTTGTCATTATAGTGTGATTTCATTAGAAATTAAACACTACTTAATATTATAAAGGAACAGGGTGAGTCTTAGGGTCTATATGAGAAAGTGAAATAAGAATTGAATCCTTTAGCACAATAATGTGATTATGCTTCTGTAGCAAACTGAAACAGTTTGAACAAAAAGCATGCTTTACTCACTTCAGTATGTTTTTTTCTCCAGTGATCTAGTTAACTGTTTCATTTTTCAATTAACGTTGCATAGATACGGGACACAGAGGTTTTTAAAATATGTGTTCAGAAAGGGAGAAATAAATTGCAGTTCTACGGCACATTGATGCATATGGTCATCTTATTGTTTTCAGTAAGCATTTAATCATTCCTTCCAAAGGCCTCTTAACTCAGCCAATTTTTCACAAAGTAATGAGTGCTCTATTCCTTGGGAAATATTCCTAAATGACTATAGCACAATATAGTTGCATAGTGTATCTATTATACTGGGAGTACATTTTGTTGTTATCAGGCTTTGAAAAGCATAAAGACTATTCTGAAATTGAAATCTTTCCCCCCAGATGTTTGATTGCCTAAGTACAGGCTATATTAAGGAACAGAACCAACTCTTGTGGTTTCACAGATGTCCTGTCATAGTTCAGACTCTTATAATCTTCTGAATAAAATCTAATTTGCTTCATCTGGTGAAAAGGTCATTTCTAGCTTCTAACCTGTCTGAGAAAGAAGAGCTGATAATCCAGTGTTTTGCATTAAACATGAACTTGGTTAATAGAGCAAATCACTGATGTTTTTCCAGTTAAGAATTTTTGAAATATTCATTTAGTTAAAATAAGCTTGCCTATTTTAAGGTAGATTTCTACTCTTTTCCTGCACAACTCTTTAGCCCTAAAGTTTCTTCCCGCCTCACACCCAGTTTTGGTAACACTTCCCTTTACAGTTTTTAAGTCAAAGGTTTGTCCTTAATACAAAGCCTGTTCTAAGTTCTTGATCTCCTTCTAGGCTCATGAGCTAATTTTTTTTCTGAACGATCACTCCTGTTCACCTCTAGTTGCCTGAAATTAGGAAAGGACCCTCTGGTACTCTTTTATCTGTTTTCAATTTTGTGGTCACCTTCTTAGAAATCTCCATTCCTGTTGGTCACGGTGGCACACACCTGTAATTCCAGCAGCTCAGGAAGCTGAGGCAAAAGGATAACAAGTTCAAAGCCAGCCTCAGCAACTTAGGTCCTAAGCAACTTAGCAAGACCCTGTCTCAAAATAAAAAATAAAAAGGTCTGGCGTTGTGACTCAGTGGTTAAGCACCCTAGGTTCAATCCCTGGTACAAAAAAAAAAAAAGGCTCAATTCCCAGTTAAAAACACCAATTTAAAATGTATAAAGAGTGCTGAGCTTACAATTTTACATTAATCAAAATATCTTTTTAGATTTACCAGGAACACTGGTCTCAATATGAAGGTACAAAATCAAGCAATGTACCAAGAAGTCAATCCTCTGAAATAGCCAACAACCAGCAACCATCCAGAAGACCAGCCAAGCCTAAGGCTCGGCGACAGCATAGACGCCAGATTGGCCTCAAGTCTTTCATGACCAAAGAACTCATTGTCAGCCAAGGAAACCAGAATGACATTTCCAGACAGCAACAAAACCAAAATCAACCTATAGATCCTTCAATAAAGCATGAATCATCTGTGCTCATGTATGCCTCTAACAATGATTTACAAGACTCAAGAGCATTTAGAATCCAGGATCCCAAAGTGACTTCCAATATATTTGCTCCACCAAAGCAGGCTTTCGACAGGGTATTATATAAAACCTCTACTGGATATCACTCAATGATGAATGTTAATAAAGAAAGGGGACAACACAGAAATGAAGAGGAGAAAAGATTTCCATATCAGCAGCTACCCATCTACTCTCTTTCTAATTCAGATTTGAACAACCTTAATGAATTTTCTAAGAGACAAGTGTTCCTGAGCCAAAAAGAGTCTCAGTCTGTTTCTGACATGAATGTTCAAAGATCGACTGAAAAGAAGAAGCAACCAAAACAGCCTTACACAGAGACAAAATATAAGAACTTAGAAATGTTATGGTAAGAATTCTCTTTTCTCTAGTGGTTTCCTAGAGAAGAAATAAGAGGCTGCTGGAGAAAGACAGGCAAGAGAGAAGGAGATGGATGGGGGAGTCCCTGGGAATGGTCAGGTGAGAGGGGAAAATTCACATAACAGCTTCCCAGACTCTGATTCCTGTCCAACACAGTCTACTTTGTATGTATTATTTTTTTTCCTCTTCTCTGTCTCCTCTACTTTTTTCACTTTACTTAAACTAGAATTTGAAAGGAGGGGAAAAGGACACAGGGACCCAGTCAAAACAAATCAGTATATTTTAAGGGATATAAAATAATATGTGGAGAAAATCAATTCTCTCCAGCACTGTAATGGCCTTTCCTAAGAAAGTAATCTAACACACAGAAAAATGTATGCACAAAAATACCACCATTTATAAAAACAACCTAAAAATTCAACAGTGGGGAAATGTTTAGGTAAATTGTGATATTTAATATCATAATTTAAAATTCTGGTTAGGAGGAAATGTTTCTATAAAAAGAAACTAGTAAGGTATAAAATTATGCCTAAGGAGTATAAGCTGTACTGGGTTAAAATGTGTACAGGAGAAAAATGTTCCAAAATGTCAATAGTGGTATCTCAGGCAAGAGAGATTAAGGTGGTTTTTAATTTCTCCTTTAGATTTTGTGAAATTGCACAAGTTTCCTACAATGTAGATGTGTTACTTCTATAGGCAGGAAAAGGAAAGTTACTTTTTAAGTCACTGTAGGAGCTCTTTCATGATATTCTTGAATCAAATATGTTTTCTGTAACCTGACGTGGGCTAAAGATAAATCTAAAATGCTGTAGAAAGTACAAAAGTTTGATGCCTGAGGCCCCCTCAAGGAGCTTACTTCTAAAATAGGGGGACAATTTCATACATCTGAGTTGATCAGAGGATGTTTAAGTACTACACTTGATGGTATGTAATATACATTTATCCTCATAGCTTTCTGGAAGAGACAGCACTGTCTCTTTTTTTCTCTAGCTTCAGAAAGATTGCTTCTAATGTTTTTTATGTGAAAAATACTATTTAGGTATTGGTAAATAGAAAACTCCTTCCTATGCCTATTCTCATTTTTCTTTGCAAAATACTTTTGTCATAAGTAGTATATAATTTTATCAAATTTTTTTGCATCAGTTGAAAAATGTTCTCCATTAATCCTTTAAAGTAATGAAGTATGTAGTAACAGATTTCCTAATGTTACACTATTGTGTTGTTTCTGGAGTTACTTGTCATAATGTACTTTTAATAAGTTTCTTGATTTGATTTGCTAACACTTTGTTTGGAATTTACCATTCACTGCATGAAGTGAGATTGGCTATAATTTTCGTATCTGCCATAGGCCTTGACATGTTATAAAAATTAGGCCAGCCTTATGAAATGAGTCAAGGACTATGCCCTCTTTGTAAATCATCTGGGACACTTTTTACACTATTGGGATGATCTGTTACATGAAAGTTAATTAGAACTTTCCTGTACAACTACTGGGAACATGGGTGTTTTTTTATTTGGCTTTGTTTTTGTGATGGTTGGCTGTGGGCAGATTTTAAACTCCTGATTCATTTAATATAAGTTTTTTCTTTGATCATCTGATAAATACATTTTCTAGAAAAAAATTCCACTTTTTTTAAGCTAAAAATGTACTGTCATATCCTCAGTGTGTGGTGACTTGAGGCATACTTGGGCTATTTTGAGTTCTGCCAGATCTCAAGGTGCCATACTGCACCTGTAGACTCACCTGTGCTTCTCATAGCTCCTGTGTGAGACCCAGTACCCCTGGAAATTACTCAGGTCAGTCCTCTTCTACCAGCTACACAAGGTGATTTTCCCCTCTATTTTTGTTTTTAGCCCTGGTGAGATTTAGTCCACTGAGAATAGGTCTATATATAGTGAAGCACATTGCATGAGTTCAACAGCAGAGCTTGGGCGCTTTACTGAATGTCCTGCAGTTGCGTATAAAAAGGAAGTGGAACACAATCCCCAGGAGCTCAACCAAGGAGAATATTAGTGCATGTTCAACATACCCAGGGTGGAAGGGGGGGTATTGTTTTACTTCATTAACTTTTAAATTCAAACATTATGTCAGAATACATTTTAAGGCATTTAAAAATTTAAAACCAGTCCAATAAAAAATTTACTGGCATAAAACTCTTTATAGTATTTACATAACTTTCATATTATTCAACCTTTTACATCTGTAATAATATTCCAATACTCCTCCTTTCTTGTTTTTAAATTAACTTTTCAACCAAGATAGCGTGCACATATATTAAAAAATCAGATAGCACTTAGGTCAGTTGGCAGTACACTGCTTTCTCTCCCCAGTGGTCCCCTCCACAGTGCTTGGCTATGAATAATATTTACATTGGTGTAATAATGAAAATCCTGAATATCAACAACCCCTCTTGACTTTTATTGTTTCCTCTAGTATTTGCCACTATTCTTAGTTATATTTATTTGTTATATTTTTCTGCTTCAGTTTTAGATATTTTGATTGATTTTCTATTCTGATAGAGCTTCCTGACATCACCATCATTATCTGCTTCCCTTCAACCATCCTGCAAAAATAGGTACATTGCAATTTTTGGTTGGACCAATATTGAGTATTTTTGTTATTATGCCAGTGCATCTATAATGCATGATCTGACTTTGGAGATTCTATGACTATGCTTCATTTTTAAATTTTTTTCCAAAAGTTCATAATTGCCTTGACTTGTTTGTTTGCTTGCTTTGGATTACTTTTCTTTGTACATGTGGCTAATTGTTCCCACACTTTCCAGTGGCCTCAGTACAAATTGTCACAAGGACAAATACATCAGATTCTTTCCTCTCTCTTGGAGACAGCCTTTTAACACACCTTTAAATTCTTCATCTTGCTAGACCTGCTACAAAACTGTTTTAAGAATTCCCTTTGCCTTTATTCTGGTCATTCCTCTTTCAGGATCACAGATTTTCCTTGTTTTGTTTGAACATATCCTTCGGTATTTTCTTCCTGTTAGAAACGTGGTGTAATGCAGAGGATGGGGTGACAGGACAGTTGTCAGCATGCCAGTGTCCTGTGCGGCGCTTCCCTTCCAGACGGCTTCTGTGACAGTGCCCATGTTGTCCTTGCAAACCTCCCTTCACTTCATCATGGGGATGCCCTTATTTTTCTCCATTGTTGACCCTCCTGTTTTCTCCATCTACTCTCTTTCCCTTTCTTTGCTTCCTTTCTCATTCTGGTAGAGAGCATACTTTACTGCTTAGGAGGTAATGTATTGAGACCTTGTATGTTTGAAATTGACTTTGTTCTGCCCTTGTTCCTAACTGATAGCTGGCAGGGTGTTGTAGAAATCTAGATTGAAAGTCATTTCCCCTTACAATTGTCTTCTTGCTTCCAGTATTGTTATATTTGACCTGTTTATTTTTTCTTTAGAAGCTATAGGATCTTCTCTTTTTCGCCAATAAAATGAGAATTCATAATAACATACCTTGGTTTAGTTCTATTTTCATGGATTTTTCTGGGCCTTTTAGCCTGGATATATGTGTCTTTTCATTCTGGGAAGTGTCATGAATGTCATGGGTCACTCCTTCCAACCCTCTTCTTCCCTGTTATTCACAGGTATTTTTCCAGGACTGTTTTTACAATGCTCTTTTCTCTCCTGTTCATTTCTTTGTCATTTTGCTCTACTTTCTGTGAGAGTTTCTCAATTCTAGCTTCCAGCCTTCCTATGCTTTTGTGACTGGAGGAAGGATATTTTGGCATAGAAACAGTACAGAAGAGACCAAGCCAAGTATTGCAAACACACATAAGCAGTTTTTTTTAATGTGGCATCAGTTGAAGGGAGACAGCACTGATAGAGAGAGGATCAGGCTGCTCTCTGAAGAAAGGGACATAAAAGTTTTTCATTTATTTGCTAGGGTAGGCCAAAGTCCAGTAATTTTCTACTGGCCAGAGGCATGGTTTCTCCTTGCATGAGATTTGGACCACCAGTGGTAATGGTCAACTTGTCCTAGGAACTTCTGAGTTGTTCTTGCAGCTGGTCTCATCATCCTGTGTGCAGACATCCTGGCATTGTGGTTCAGTCTGGACCTTATGACAGGGTGAAGGACTTTAGGTCCCTGGGCTGCTACAGTTGCTGGAAGAGTACCTGGGTAGGGCAGAAGAAAAGTCGTACCAACTCTACTGAGCAATGTTTACATGCAGAGCTGAATAGAATTTGACTCAAAAGTTAAGGGAGCAAAGGGGACAGACACAATATGAAGACAGAGATGCCAAACTGTTTCATGCTATCCCAATCACCCATTCAACATCTGTAGACTCAAGTGAAGAGTGAGGATTTTCAGCAAAAGTGGCCTTCAGGTCCCTGCAGAGTAACTGAGGCATCTATAACCATCATGACCCACATGTCCAAGGTGTCATCTACAGCAAAGCTAGAGGGAAACTAATGATGTATTATCCAGATGTGTGACTTCCAAAATTAGTGATTTTTAAGTTGACAAAGAACAAGTGAAATGAGAGGGTTTGTTTAGATTATTCCCCGTTTCCCAGTGTGCTGTGCAGATGGAGAAGCGGTAGTTGCCTCACTGTGTGGAAAAGGGAGAAAATCTGAAGGGGTGCCTACTTCTTAAATAGATGTTCAACCAATTCTTATTTAAATAACTCTGACATAGACTTTCACCATCAATAGCACTCATAGTTTATGAATCTTTCAAAGATTTGTTGATATTTTCGATACTTGCTTTTTGACCTAATTTTTGGTCATTGTTCCCAAATGTCCCTCATTTGTTTGGAAAGAAGGTATTTTCTGCAGTTACAGGGCACATCATTCTGTATACGTTCATTTACCACTTAACAGTAGGGATATGTTCTGAGAAATATGTCTTTAGGCAATTTCATCATTGTACAAACATCAGAGTGTCCTTACACAAACTAAAATGACTATGCTGTCACTAGGTGACATAATCTTCTAGGACCACCTCTGTACATGTAGTTTGTAGTTGACCAACACCCTGTTACACAGCACATGACTGCAACTTAAATTAGAGTAAGCTTGTTAAATGTGGCATTTAAATCTTCTGAAGCCCAATTGGGTTTGCATGTTTGATATATTAGTTACTGACACTGGTGAATTGGTATTTCCCTATATTTGAGAATTGTCACAGGGTGTGGTGACACATGCCTATAAATCCCAACAACTTGGGAGGCTCCTCTCAGGAAGAACACGAGTCTGAGGTCAGCCTGGGCAACTTAGAGAGCTCCTGTCTCTAAACCTAAAAAAATGACTGGAGACATAGCTCCATAGTAGAGTGCTTCATAACATGTGTGAGACCTTGGGTTCAACCCCGTGCTTGAAAAAAAAAAGGAATTGTTAATGTCACCTCATAAATCTATTAGTTTTATTTTATGTATTTTGAAGTTTTATTATTAGGGACATGCAGGTTAATAGTTGTATTTATTTTGCTGGTGAATTATTCTTTTAATCATCATGTAATGAATATTTTTATTTCCAATAATGCTACTTGATTGAAGTTTATGTTGTCTGATATTAATATAGCTTCACTTGCTTTCTTATAATTAGTATTGGGTTTAATACATTTTTTTCTATCATCTTTAAAATTTTCAGTATCTTTATATTTTAAGCCTGTCTTTTAAACACAGTGTGTTGCTGTAATTTGTTTCTTTATTCAATCTTAAACTCACTTGTATCTACTGACTTTACTTGCATTTATTGTGGTCCTCATACAGGTGGATTCATTTCTACCACCTTAATTTGACCCCTCTACCCTACTTATGTCATGCTTCTTTTTACTTTCTACTGAACTGATAGAATTCTCTTTGTTACTTCTTTCTTCTATTTATTTGCAGATACTCTTGTGGGGCAGGGGGCAGGGGTACTGGGGATAGAAACCAGGGGTGCTCTACCACTGAGCTATATCCCCAGTCCTTTTTTATTTTATTTTGAGACCGGGTCTCACTAAGTTGCCCTGGCTGGTCTCTAGCTCTCAATCCTCCTGCTTAGGCCTCCAGAGTCACTGGATTACAGGCATGTGCCACCACACCCAGCGCTCTATTCAATTAAAACACACACAACTTACATATTTAATTAGCCTTGTGTTAAATTAATATTTATGCTCTTCTCTAGATGTGTTCAGAATCATTAGATTAAAAATATAATCTCCCTTCCTGTCATACATACTGCTTGATCTAGCAACTTTTCCAGTACTTTATATCTCAAAAATTAGTCATTGTTTTATTATTATATAGAATTAATGGCATTTGAGATTTAACCAAATTATTAATTTCTTTGCCTTACATTTTCTTTATTTTTACTCTGTCTTCTTTAGAAGTTGTTTCAGCAAGTGTATGTCACTGGAATTTATCTGAAATTCCTTTCTTTTATAATCTTGAATTATAGCTTAACCCGATAAACAGTTCACCTTTTTAAAAGCATTATTTTTCTGTCTTTTGGTTTCTGTGTTGCCTTGAAAGTCTTTGTCAATGTAATTATCATTCCTTTTGTTTTTACTTTATTTCTCTTTTTGGCTTTTAAACCTCTTCTTTGTTCCTAGTGTTCAGAAGTTTCACTATGATGTATATAGTAATGAAATTTTTAGTTCTACTTGAATTTCTTCTGTGATTCCTAAATCTGAGGATTCATCTCGTTTCATAAATTTTGAAAAATTATCACCCGTTTTCCTATGAATATTATATATCCCAAATTGGCTCTATTTTATTTTATTCTAGACTTTCTGTGTTATAACTCTGTTTCTTATTTTACATGTTGTCTCTCTGCTTCTTTCTGAGAAATTTCCTCAGGTAGGTATTCCAGTGTAATAACTTCCTTTTCAACTGTATCCAATATGCTTTCTAATTTGTTCATTGGATTTTAAAATTCAATAATGGTATTTTTCATGTCTAGAATTTCTACTTGGTTACAATTAAAACCTCTCTGTTCTTTGTTCAGAATAAGTTTCTAAAAATGTATTTCTCAGAATTTTC
>JAJEJO010002713.1:63232-154291 GCA_020662805.1 Glaucomys volans | reverse complement strand
TTTAACTAGGTCAGATTAGAAAACAAAAAACAACAAAGACGCGGAGGGGGGGCCCCCCCCCCCCCCCTCTCACCCTTGCTCTCCCCCTTCCCCTTTTTCCCCCCCCCCCCCCCCCCCCCCCCCGCAGATGCATGGCTGTACCTGCAGCCTAAGACAGGAGACTGCACAAGTCTGAGCTTTCAACAGCAAACTGCCAGCCTTAGGGGCAGCTAGAATAGAGAGAAGACCTCCATGGCCAAGGTTCTAATCTGGGAATGGGGAGAGATGGCGGCTGCCACAAATATAAAAATCATCATTTTGGAAAACAGTTGGGATACATTGTCATAATGATTTGCTCAACATGAAGCCATACCAATGTATGGTTCCAAAAAAGTCTGTGACACTGAGAATCCTCCTCTGTCTATAGTGAGCAAGAGCTGGGGTGAAGGGGCCTGTTGAGCAAAGTCCCTGGGGGTGAGAAGCGTCCTGTGGTCGTTTTACTTGCAGAAGGCTGGTGCTGGAACAACCTTCTAGTGGGTTCTGCTCTCTGAAGCCCTCTGGGACCTGCACAGGGTTAGTCTCAGCTTAGTCTCTGGCATAGGCCTCTGAGGTCGATATCTTTTCTCTAAAAGCAGAGCAGCAATGTCAGCTTTACCTTAAAAGATGAAGGGTTACACTTAGATGTGCCTCACCAAAACCATGCAACTTGGGGTCAGAGAAGTACCCACTCCAATAACCTTCCTCTGAAAACTCCAAAGCCTTCAGAGGCCAGGGTGAGCATTTATAAAGCAGGCAGGTCCTACAGGATGAACGACCACTCATTTATTCCAAAGAAAAATGTGTCTGGGCCTGTTGTATGCCAGGCAGAGTGAAGACACTTTGAGGAACCCGACCCTCGGCCACCTGGACTCCCATTCAGCAGAGGCCACGACCTGGGGAAGCAGGACACCAGCACAAGTGGCTCCTTGATCCCAATCTGGCCCCCAAACAAGATGGCTTGAATCCTGCTACCCACCATGCTGAGGCACCTGGCAGTCACTCTCTCTGTGCCTTTCAGGGGGTATAGAGCTGGGGCCAGGGAGGCCCCTGCAAGTTGAGTGTGCTGATGATGCAATCTAGAAGTTCCTAGAGACATGAAAGAAGTTCCTCTGGAGCTTCCAAGAGCCCTAACTCCTTAGATAGTGGGAGAATAAAGGAAAGGAAGAGTTGAGATGTTGAGATACTCCTGGGGTTCCCCTGCCCAGTTCCCCAGAGAGGCCAAAACAGCCAGTGGAACACCCCTGCTCACAGAGCTTCCCACTGACCACACAGCCAAACAAAAGCATCCACAGTGAGGTCACCAAGAGTATGAACCACCATTCCTGCCCAAATCACACAGAGCCTCCCTCTCCATCCCCATGGCCAGGGATGGCCTGCCAGACAGACCTTAGGTGCTGTGGTTATTAGGCTGTAAGACCCTCAGCATGGTCTAGCCTCACCCTGTACCAGGCTTAGAGAATCCAAGGTGTGGGATCTTGGGTGGGTTACCTCATCTTATGACCTAAACTTTCTCATCCATAAAGTAGGGCTAAGCAGCTCATCATACCCCCTTCTCAGTGTTGTGCAGATTAGATGACATGCCTGTACCAACAAGTGCTCAGTAAGTGCTAGCACCGCTGTTGTTTTTATCATTAGCAACACTACAGGGTGGTAATTTGCTCACACATGAAAGACGCAGAACCCATGACAAGGCTCCCTATCTCAGGGCTCACCCAGCTTCCCTCCTTTATGTCTGTGCAATTCAAAAGGTAGGAGAAGAACTCAGTTCTGTGCACTGCCATCCGTGTTGCTGAACCCATCACCACTGCCCCCGGGGGGCCCTGGGCATTCAAGAGTGAGTCTGACACCCACTTCCCCTGACAGTCCTTTAAGCACACAGTACAGTGCCTGGCACCCCCCCATCTCTCTGGGGTAAATATTCTCAAGCTTTAAAGTATTCCTCACCTGCAGGCGACCCTCCTCTGTTCTCCTTCTGCTTTGACATTTTCCCTCCCAATTGGAATCAAGAATTGAATCAACCCTCCCAAAATGGTCTGGACAGGCTAACGTGCAGCAGATAGAAGATCCCACCCCTGTAGCTGTTCTTGCCTCCCTATTCCACCCTGACCACCCCCTCGCCCTCCCTGTTTAAAACTTTGTTCTGTGTCTTCTTCAGGAATCTCCATCCTGGTCTTAGAAATCTACTGAAAAGCCTTTGGTGAATTATTTCTCTTCGCAACCCACTAAGCCATTTCTCATACGTTGCATTAATCTGCTCAGCTTCTCTTGGCACGGAATCAATCCCAAAGCTCACCTGCTCCTTTTCCAAGTGCTCACCAGATGGATCCTTCTTGCTGGCCAAACTCCAGCAAGAAGGTACTTGGACACATGTTGATGCTGGACGAGAATCTGAGACCCACAATCTATACCAGACTAAGCATGATATTTACCTTTATTCTCCATTCTTTCCCAAGTAGGAGAGATGGCTATCCTGCAGGTCAAAAGGATAGCCCCAACTGCTCTCCCTTCTTCAAATGCCAATAAGATCTGTAACCCTGTTACAATTCAGGGCTTGATAATGTATTGTCACACCTCACGTCCCATGGGTCCCATCTGGTACCACCAATGAGCCTGAACTTTTCAAAAATAGGGCCCAGGCAAGCTCTGGAATTCTTTTTCACTATTCCAAAGCTAAGCTACTAGAGCACTCAATCAATATGTGCTGATTGGCAGAAGGAGCTGGATTATGTCCCCCGACCCTGGTCAACACGATGACCCTTAAGTCCCCGATCAACACATTGAAAACAGGCTCACACTCAATCCAAACTCCTCCCCTGCCCATACTGGTCATCTGAGATCTCTGCTATTCTCTCCTTCCTCTAATCTGGATTTACCAAACATGAATTTATTCTTCCAACTCCATCTGCTAAAAAAGGTCCCCATGCAATATCAAAGGGACACCCAGTGCTACAAACACCTGCACTCCCCTTGCCCCTAGCTGGAGGATGGCAAGGGTGGCTCCTCTGGGCCAACAGTGCAACCCAGCTCTGAACCCTGGGGATCTTTATGCAGCTTCCTTTTCCTGTGGCCCCACATAAGGCACAAAGGGGGAAGAAATTAGCTACCTCATTGCCTGGGTGGCAAGGCCACTGTCAAATTCACTCTCAGAGCTCCCCATGGCTACAAACTATAGATCTCAGCTAAGGAAAGAATGCCGTGCAGGTCTTTACCTGATATGGTGGCAACAGAAGGGAAAGGGACAAAGAGAGCCATCCCCATCCTCAGGAGGCAGATGGAGAGATGGAGCCTCATAAGCCTTCAGCACCTCCTGGGGTGGGCTGAAATTCTTCCTGAATATATACAGACCCCCAGAAGAGGAGGGAAAGCCCTCTACCTGTTGCCTCATTCCAGGGCCCCTCTGACACATGGGAAGTGCTGGTGATGGCAAGGAGAAGGCCCCCAGTCCTTTGGAGGCTGTTCTAGGTACTGGTTCTAGTTAATTAATGAGTTTTGACCAAGCAGTTCCTGAGATTCCTAAGTACTTCCAACACCTAAGACAATGCCAGGCACGCAGTGTTTGTTGATGCTGCTACTGAATCCAGGACAGGAGGGAAAAGAGAATCAAAATTAAATATAAGATATGGTTCATAACCAAAGGCGCTCTTAAAATAGCTTCCAGAGCTAACATGATTTGGGAACAGTTATAAAACAGCCTCGCTGCTAGGAAGCTTCTCATGGGCCTGGACTGCGTCTTATGGCCCGGTATGCCACCACGTGGGGCACATCCATTTCCAGTAACCATCTGCTGGGTGAACGGACCAATGAACACAGGAACCGACACACAAGACAACTTCTTTGGGGTGGATTTCTAAATATCATTTTGAAAATCATGAAGTGCCAAGCTACTACTGACTGACCACTTCCTACCCTAAGCCATCCCCAGAGTTACATCATCTTCACACAAGAAAAGTGTCTCAGCAAACTGTCCCCAATACTTAACTTCCTTCTCCAACACAGGGTTTTTGTTTCTTCTTTATCTCACACAAAATCAAGTAACAATTTAAAAAACGGCAGGAACCCTTTCTGAGTAAACTTTGCGTCTTAGCCAAAATGACGAAGACGAGCTTCACCATGGGATCCTCCTCTCAGTAATCCGAACCTGCTCAGGGCCCTGGGAGAGTCCTGCCAGCTGACCTCTAGGACAATCTCCCTGGGGCCTGTAGGACTGTAGAGAGAGGCTTCCTTTCTCTTAACCCTTGTGGGGCCCACATCCCTGGCCACCACTGATCTGCAGCTTTGGGAGACTAGCAGAAGTCTACCCGCCTAGGGCCCTTTACAAGGGTCTGACTTCCTCCCAAGGTTGCTCTGCAATTTCAGCCTCAGTCCCACCAGACATGTATGTTCTCCTTGTCCCTCTCCTCAGAAAGCCTTCAAATAAGGCCAAGTCCTCAAACTAGCATCCACTCACCCTTTACCTGCCCAAACAGCATCCTTCTCACCTTGAACACAAACTTCCACATTTGGAGAGTACCTACCACATGGCAGGCCTTGCCCTTCACAACAGTATGAAGCTGGTGCAGGGGTTAGAAATGAAGAGCTTCCCCAAGGATGCATGGCTGGTAACTGGACTCACTCATTTCTTCATACTGTGCTGAGCATGCAAATGACATCCTTCCCTCTTAGGAGACCCCCCCCCCAACTCCTGTGTATCATCTTCACACTTGACAATCCCTGGTATAAGAGGCAGGACTAGCCATGTTTCAGAAAGAAAGAAAAAAGAAAAGTCCAATGCACATGTAAAATAAGTTTTTACTACTGACTCGTTTAAATGAGGCACGTGTATGGATAATGCCTTCTCATTTATGAAGCATTTTCCATAACAAATTACCTTACTTCATCCCTCACTGAAGCTTTGTGAAGTACACACAAATATTCCCATTTTACAGACAAGCAAATGAGAAAGGCAGGAAGAGTCGGTCCAGATGGTTTAGCCAATAAATAGGGAAGTTCTGTAATAAACTGAGTTTCATAATAAACTGAACCCAGGACTTCAAAATGCTCCATCCTGTCTTCTGGGAAGGTATGGCATGAGAGGAAACACAGCACTGGAATGGACAGTGGGGGGTTAGGGGATTCATGCTGGCTGTGGGACCCAGGGCAAATTAATTAATTCCATCTGGTATTCGTTTCTTCATCCATAAAACAGTGCTAATAACAGCTCTGGCACGTGGTTACTCTGAGGATGAAGTGAGATGATGTATGCAAAGTACTTAGCACGATGCCCAACACATAGTAAACATTCAATAAATGGCTCTTATTTTTACCACTTCACTACCCTGCCCAAGCAGGGGGGACAACAGTGACTCCTTTACTCTGTGTTTTTCACAGTATATTCAAGACAAAAAACTCTGCATGCAGTAGGTGCCTAATACCAACTGATGACAAGCAACTTCCTTATACCCCAGCCGCCATGTCCCTCCAAACAATTGTGGCCAAGAATCACAGGACACAGATGTCAAGAAGGAGGTCAGACTGCTACCCAGGTCACAGTGACCAGGACTCGCTGTGCTGGCCAGGGAAACTGGCACCAGGCTTCCAACCACAGCAACTACCAGGGCTGAAGACGCAGGGTCCACCCCCGATGCACGTGTTCCTCTGGGACCAGCAAAGAGACCAGGAAGGTTCCCAGCTGCCACTGCCAGCCAGAAACAAAATGGCCGCCAGCCGAGGTGCGGCCACAGGGGGGTGCAGGGTGCCTCCCTGGTGCTTTCCCGGGAGGGTCCACAGCGCCTCCACATTCTGCCTCACCCCCTCCTCCCCCAGGGCTCCAGGGCTCTGCTCCCGGGGCTTGGGAACATGCCTGTCCTTGGTGAGAAGAGCAAATAAAAGCACATGGCCTACTTCCAGCAGCCTGTTTCTCACTTTAAGATGAGAATAATAAAAACACACACATGCAGAGGCTGGAGAGGAGGGAACCGAGCACACAGAGCTGCGGTGCAAGGACTCACGCAGCACAGGGCTGCGGTAACCTGGCAACCTACAGAAGGTGTGTCAGAGTGAGTGGGACGCAGACCGACAAGTACCAGGGCTGGGAACAGTCAGGGCTGGACGGGGGAAGGTCACAACGTGCTGGCCTGGTTCCTCTGGTGCGGAGCTGAGGAGGGAGGGAGGGAGGCAGAGTAGACAGGGCGCTGCTGCCCACGCAACTCGTGACTCCCAGCCTGTGTCCCCAACAGCCTCCCAACTGGCTGCCCTGCTAGCTCCAGGCTCTCTCCTTCAGTCCAGTCTAGATACTTCTATCAGTACCTTCTCTGAAATTCTGAACCATCGAGGCCTGCACTGACACCTTCTATGGCTCCCTAATGCCTAACCTAGGCCTTGCTCTAACATCTGGTTCCAATCCACCTCTCCAACATCAGGTTTCTTGCCGATCCCACCTCACTGCCCTTTCGGGGGCCTCCTTCCTCTATGCCTTTGCTACCAGGAGTCCCCTCCCTCACCCAAGCCTGCATACATCTGAAGTCACAGTTCTCTGGACATGCTTTAAGTGACTGTCTACCAGGTACCAGGCACTGGGCTAAGTACCCAGACTGCAGAAATATAAGACATATCCTGTCAACAAAGAGCTCACGGTCATAGGGCAAACAAGTCCAGCTCTGCTATGCAAATATGGTGGGCAACAGAGGTCAAAGACCTGGAACACTCAGCACCAGCAAGGCACTATTTTAAGCCCTACGTGCTCATTTAATCAATAAGTACAATTGTTATCAGTCCTATTTTATGAGGAAGCTGAGGCGCAGGAAAGGTCAAGTACAACTTATTCAATATCACCCTAAGTGCAGAGACGCCTGCAAGTCCACATTTATTTCAGCACTACTCACAAAAGCCAAGATCTGGATTCAGTTGAGATGTCCACTGATAGATGAGTGGATAAGATAATGTGGTATATATACACAAAGGAATATTATTCGGTCTTAAAAAATAATGAAATCCTGTCACTGGCAGCAATGTGGACAGAACCAGAGATCATTTGTTTAAGTGAAATGAGCCAGGAACAGAAAGACAAGAACACTTGTTCTCACGCATATGTAGAAGCTAAGAAAGTTGATAGACGTAGAGAACAGAACTGCAGAACTGCATTTATCAGGGCCTGGAAGCGGGCTTGGGGAGGGAGGAATGGAGAGAGGACAGACGATGAGTAAAGATAGGGTACAGTAAGATGGAAGGAATAACTTTCAATATTCTAAAGTAAGTAGACTAGTTGCAATCTAGAACAATTTTTAAGTATATTTCAAAATAACTAGAGTTTAAAGATTCCCAACACACAGAAATGACGTTTAAGCAAATGCTAATACCCTGATTTGATCATATACATGGATCCACCATGAAGGTGAACAAGTACTATGTGTCGATTTAAAAACAAAAATCACCCTAAGTGAGGAACCACAGGTACTGGGCATCTCTGGGGAGAGGTTTTTAGGTCCAGCATGGCAGACAGAGGTGGCCACTCATGATAAAGCCAAATCCAGGATGACCAGAGCCACAGCCCCTTCTCTCTACCTCCTAAAGAGAACATCCTGGAAGCAGGGCCTTTCCAGATGGAAGAGATGCTTGAGGTGGGAGGTGAAATACCACCCAAGGCTTCCCTCTCTTATTCTAAGAAAGGAGCGAGCAGAAGGGGACGTGCGTATGAGCAACAGCCAAATGTCACAGTGTGAAGTGACACGAACTGCAAATTCACAGCAAATCCACTCAACTTCTGCATTTCCCCAGGCCACTCAGAGGGAGAGCTTACCCCCAGATATTTACAGGCTTAGCAACTCCAGCCTGTCTCTGGCACAGCTGGAAGGGGAGTATCTGGGTATCTCACAAGGCCTCTTCTTCTTTCTCCGCACAACTAAGAGATTTCATGTACACCTGCCAGCTAGGCTATCCTCACCACATCACAACTGGACCAGAGTCCGGGTGCTGCACTAGGCCATATCACAGGTGGGCATGGGAGGTGTGGGGGTGTGGCCTCACAGGGGGCATCTCCACTGGTACTGCTTCTCCTAGTCCACTGGGGATATGACCAGAGGGTACAGCCTCAGGCTCAGGACAGCAACATTCCTTGAAGGAGCGTGTCCCCTTAGTCCAACTCAGGCAGCTCTTCCTTCTCTTTGCCTCACAAAAGTTCCACCTAGGGAGTCCCTGTGCCAACCACAGGCTATCAGGCAGCCTCCATCCTGCTGCAACTCTTGCAAGGGTGGAGTTTCACCTCTGACCAAGCAGAAGGGCCTCCTTCCTCTTCCTCTTCTTCCAGCAACACTGTGGGGCTCTTCCTGAAAACTGGCTGGAATGACAGGGATTTCTGTTTTGTGAGCTACTGAATTCCTAACACCTGGTAAATAAATAGCTGTGGAATGCATACACTTCACCTCCACCTTACAGATTAAAAAAACCAAAGTACATTTTCCAGGACATAAAGCTATATGGCAGAACTAACATTCAAAATCCAGGACTTTGCAGATACAAAGCTCATCATACTGCACAATCATTTAACACTATTTACTGAGTACTTGACATGGACAAGATACTCATGAAGACAAGGAAAATGACTCCCATGTTTAAAAATGGGCTCCATTATGTACTGTATGCACTGAGGACATAAAAACATGATCCTTCCTTAGAGATCTTGTATGTGCATGTGTGTGTATACAAATACATATCCCCTGTATATAGGTGCATACACCTTTGTGTAGATGCATATGCAAACATACACTATGTTGATATATAATAAAGTCATGTGTACAAATATTTTGTAAATATTTTTGAGCCCATCATTAAGCAGTATGGGGGAATCAAAGGATTAAAATAGTTCATAAGTGCAAGAGGAACCTGGAAAGGGCAGAAATCACTAGAGACAAAGAGCTTCTATGAAGCAGGTAGAAACTGAGGAGGCCTTGAAGAATTTAAAGTCTTCAATAAGAAAGGAAGGAGCAAAGGCGACCCAAGGGGCAGGAATCATGTGGACCATGCAGGCTGCCTCAGGGTGTTTGCCTTGTGCCTTCTTTTTCTCCCTTATCTTTCTTTCTTTTTCCTTTTTTTTTTTTTTTGGTGCTGGGGATTGAACCCAGGGGTGCTTAACCACTGAACCACAACCCCAGCCCTATTTTGTATTTTATTTAGAGACAGGGTCTCACTAAGTTGCAGGGTCTTGCCTTTGTTAAGGTTGGCTTTGAACTCGAGATCCTCCTGCCTCAGCCTCCCTAGCTGCTGGGATTACAGGCATGTGCCACCATGCCTGGCTCCTTATCTTTCTTTTTTGCAAATTTATACCTCTGCTTTTTAAGTGTTTCATATTCTGCACCTATTAGTAATGTTCTGTTTGAAGAAAATGCCCCCCCATAATTAAAAAAAAAGGTAAGTATATTTTGGAAATCATCACTCAAATTCAACCTTCTTCTATAGATGGGCGATCAAAGTTGCCCAGAGTACCATAGCTAGCTTTGACAAAACTGGGGCAAGGCCCTGGGCCTCCAGGCTGCCATAGTCATCAGGTCACTATTAAATTTCACAAGCATAATGGAGGACAGAGAAGGTGGACCACTAGAGACTGAGAAACACAGTGGGCCAGACCAGTGTCCTCACCTGTAAAGTCAGGTGTCCTCAGCACCCCTCTCCCAGCAATATACACCTCTGACCATAACCTGGGCCACTGGGGCTGCTGTGGCCGCTGCAGCTGAGGTTTCACCCCTGCTGGAGAGGCCGCAGAGCTCCTTCTGGAATCATGAGTTGTTTGTTGGTTTTTTCCTGCTTGGCTTGTTTTGACATGAGGTAGAGGCTAATCCTCCTGGCATACTCGGGCAACACAACAGGGCAGGTCCCCTCCCTGAAGCAGTGGGCACAGCTGGCCCTAACCGGGAGAAACCAGATTCAGGAGTCTGACTGGTCAGCAGTTGACCTCTCTGCTCTGGCCTGCAGAGGCTCCTATGCTTCCTATTGGGCTGTGTCCCCTGGACAGTGCAGGTGCTAGAGCCGGACTGGCTAACTTATCTCCACCTATGACCAGCAAGCAGTCTCAGGAAACAGTCTACGCATCTCCAAGACTCGGTTCCTTCATCTGTCAAATAAATGAACACCTCACAGTTGCTGTGAGGTTGAAGGGAGTCGATACACAGGAAACACTTAAAGCAGCACCTAGAACACAGAAAACACCCGATAACTCAGCTACCATTGATATTTTATTGTTTGTTCATGAGGCTCTCTGAAACCGGGGCTCTTGGGTGCCAGGTCAGATGAGGTTGGAGAGACAGGCACACGCTATCTTGGACTGGGGTAAACAGTGCTGCCCAAGAAGGTAGAGACAGTAGCCTGCAGAGACCCAAGCCTCATGCCCAACTCTGGCAGAAACATCCTTCTATAAATAAGCAGATAAGGTCTCTGGCCTCTTCGGCCCCATGTGCTCTACCCTGGATTCTGCACTATTGGGTAGTGGCTGACTGGTTCCCTGTACAGAGTATTCATGTTCCACATTCTGGATTCTTCACTTACATCCTGTGGGAATGTTCTAGGCATTTTCCTTGGGACAAGCAACATCCTGGGTTTGGGGGAATTCACTAGAGATTGTAAGTAATTTCAACCTCAGCACCACCAAAAAATATATAAAATAAAATAAATAGTAATTTCAAATTATTTCCTTGAGATCTGGGGCCACCTTTGCATGTGTCTTTAAGAATCTTAACAAGCCACTTTGTCAGGAGGTGATGGTAGTAGTATGTACTTTGACCAGGCCCAGGACACAGCATTTGGAGCTCAGCATTTGCTGTGGACAGGTAGATGGGAGAAGATGAGGCTTCCCCTGTCACAGTCTTCAGCCTATTATCTCCCTAGGCTCTCCAAAAACATAAGTCTTTAAGACTCAGGCAAGTCTAGGACCAGCCCAGGCTCAACTTGTACTTTTTGGTACCAGGGATTGAACCCAGGGGCTCTTAACCACTGAGCCACGTCCCCAGCCCTTTTATATATTTTATGTAGAGACAGGTTGTCCCTGAGTTGCTTAGGACCTCAATAAATTGCTGAGGTTGGCTATGAACTCTCAATCGTCCTGCCTTAGTCTCCCAAGCTGCTGGGATTACAGGTGTGTGCCACTGCATCCAGCTCAATTTGTACTTCTTAATCTCAACCTTTTGTCCATATTCTAGCATCCAGCACCAAGACTGGCTTTCAGCTGGTGCTCAATGAATTACTGGTTAAACTGAATTCTCTAGCATGTGATTCCAGATATAGTCACTCATATCTGAGCAGGTAGGTCTGTCACATGCAATAGTCTTTACAACTACTGGTGTCCATGTTAGACTGTTCTATCATACACACAGGGCAGTGGGTTATCCTGGGGATTCTTTGGTGTCCAGTCATTCTAAATACGGCTGCTGAGTTATGCTGGAGGTAATGTTTAGATGTAGATCACTCAAGCTCCCCAACTGCCATCTCTTGATCAACTTAAAAGGGGAGGAAATAATAGAAGTGTCAGCCCTATGTTCCACTTCCCCCATGTATCCTCTGCCTCATCATTCTGGCTTCCTCCATTGTCCCCTGTGGCTCCCATTCTTTCCATCAAGCTCTTTTTCTCACTGCTTCCTCTACTTGAGGTGTCCTTCTCCCCTCTGTAAATTGCAGAATCCAACTGTGTTTCAAGTCCATGCTCAAGTTCAAGATTTCCTTGAAGCCTCAGAATGATCTGTGCTAATGAATCTTTTCTCTGCTGCCTGGAACTAGTGCTACTGCTTCGCCTGGTGCTCAGCACTGAATAGCTCTGGCTGTTTCAGATATTTCCTTTGACCAAGGGTTAAGGTCTGAACTACCAAAACTATAGCAATTTCTTTCTCAGGTCCACCATGGTGTCAGGAAGAGCAAGCTCAGGTCTTAGCCCCACGGCTATTTGCCAATTCCAGTGGCCCGTCTTGCACCTCATTCTTCCTGACTTAGATGTTGCTTTCTACCCCATTCTTAAAACCTCTCTCCTGTTTTAAGTAATGGCACTCTCCTGAAATGACTGCATCTGGCATAACATGGCTCCCACCTGTGTAAACCCCAGACCCCTGCTCCCACTGCTCCACCTTGTCTCTGGGGCACCACACCACTGACTTCATCCTTCACCTCTGAAAGGAATTCCACCTCTAGACCTGAATCACCTTGGCACTGCTCCTGAATAGCCCACCTGAACATCCCACTGTCAGCTCAGGTTCATCTTAACTAAAATCCATTCCCAAATTACTTGTTGAGTTGCTACTAAAGTCAGAATTTATTCTAGTTATTGGTGAGCAAACCATGAAAAACTTCTTGCACTAAGTGTCCATAGATAGATGAAAGGATAAGCAAAATTAGTACATACATATAAAAACATTTTTTGGTAAGTCTCTGCCCTCTGTGTCCTTTTCTGTATGTTCCACTTCAATAAAAATGACAAAGACTTTGTTCTCACATAATTTATACTCTAGAATCAAAACTGCAGGCATCATCTAAGCAAATTCCCATCACCTCAACTGCCATTCTCTAGACTAATATGATCGTCACCAGATTCCTCCTCCTCCCCATATCCAATTTCTCTCCATCTTTCCTCTTAAAGGCTTGTCCTTCCTTCTCAGTCCTTCCTCCTTCCAAGTACAACAAATCCCATCAGCTCTTAATTTTTTATAGAAAATACAAGGAAGCAGGAATAACTGTGCAGTGTTTGGTCTCAGTGCTGCCTCTACTACTCCCTGAAAAACTTTTAATTTAAGCTTTAATTTCCTCACCTGTCAAATGAAGAGTTTGGCAAGACATTCACGAAGGTCTCTTCTGGCTCCAGCATGGGACAAGTCTCCAGCCTGAGGTCTGCTGTGTTCTTCCCAGGCACCCTGAGCAGCCTGAGAAGAAAGGCCTCATTGAGCGGGGGGAACCCAGTCCAGGCAACAGCTCCCTGCAAGTGCTCCGTGGCTCTCCAACCAGACTGAACTTTTATTGCTTGCAACCTTGTGACTTTGGACAACCTGACCTTGAATCCTACCAGCCCTGCACTCCTGGCTGAGACCTCTTCTGACCTGACTGCCCATAACTGGGACAGTCTTGCCTGCTGACATTGGACCCTGCTGTGCTACCACCACCGGGCTGCCTTGTGGCTGTACAGCCAGGATGTTGCTAACCCATCTCTGAATTCTCCTTGGGCCATCATCATGACCCCTACTGATTTACCTCCCTTGGCCCGAGTCCCTGTAGTGTTCTCTGAGTTCCCCCATCTGCTAAATACAGCTCACAATCTGCTGTAAGGGATTCATTCACTCCACAAAAGCTCATTGCGGTGTCTACTCAGTACTGTTCTAGGCAAAGTCCTCAGTAAAGAACTTAGCTGCTTCCTGTACCCAACATATCCCATTGCCAGGACAAACTTCCTTGCTCAATGAACACTTTACCTAATTCACCACAGTCACATTCTTTCATTCAACAGGTACTCATTAAGTACTTACTATGGGATGGTAACTATAATAAAACAGCAATTTTCAGAAATGCAACTTTCTGTGAAGTACAGTGGTTAAAAACATGGGCCCTGCAAGCCAGTTGGAACCCTGGGCAATTAAAAAACTTCTCTGAGCCTGTTTCCCTGCTTGAAAATGAGCATAATAATAGCACTTAACTGATAAACTTGTCTGAGGAATAAATTAAAGAGTCCATATAAAATGCCTAGAACACTATATGGCACCTCATAAATATTCGGATATTAACATTTTTATTTTGATGTGATCCCATAGGCCCCAGAACTTTAGTAAGCCAAGAACTTCAAGAGACCCTGTTTCAGCCTTCATAACCAATATCCCAAGAGCTCCTTTGTAGAAGACTTGATAAATGTAGCCCCAACTTCATTATAGCCTACAAAGAATAAAATATCCTTATGCAAAGTGCTATAAACAACCCCAATGCTTTCAATGGGATATCACTAATGGATACAAAAACTACTGAGAAAATATTGGCAATACATATATTGGATAATATATGAAGAACTTCCTACAAAGCAATGTGAAAAAGACACATTGTGAAAGAACAATAGAAAAATGAGCAAAAGACGTAAACAGACCATTTTGCAAAAGAAGATACCCAAATGGCCAATCTCACTGAAGTGCACATTTGGACTTAATGTTACCATATACCCACCAGGAAGAGTACAATGAAAAAGGAATACATCAAATACTGGCAAAAACTTGGAGCAAGAACTTTCCTACTTTGCTAGTGGGAATATAATTGGTATAAATACTTTAGCTCTATTAAAACTATGATCCAGCAATTCCACTCCTAAGTATATACTCAACAGAAAGGTATCAGTGGGAGTGTATGCATGCATACATGTTTATATTCACAGATATGTACATATGTCATGCACTACATGCTTTGGTCCACGACAGGTCAACGTGTATGGTGGAGGTTCCATAAGATTCTATCAGTCAGTGACATCACAGCTTAGTTTGTGCAAGTACACTGTATGACGTTCACCTAACAGTGAAGTCACCTAACAATGCATTTCTCAGGATGAATCCTTGCTGTTAAGTGGCACACGACCATGCATGTACACATACCTCCACTTATGCCATAAGCCATGTGCCAACACTTCAACAGTAGCACTGTTTACAATGGTCAAAATGTGCACATGGCCCAAACATCAATGTACAAGGAAAAACAAACAGTGACCCACAAATACCATAGAACACTGCACTGCTAGAGAGTGGGCAACCGCTCTGGCTCACAAGGCAAGGGGAGGGCAAACACAAAAAGAATGAAAGAAGCCAGATCACCCAGGTGGTGGTGAAACTAACCTATGACGTCAGCAGGCAACACAAGGCCATCCCTGAAAGGGTGATCATTGGATAAAACTGCAAGGTATCTTCTGGGGGCTGGAAACACTGTTTCTTTTCTTGATCTGGGTGCCTGTTACAGGCTGTGCACACTGCACTGAACACCCACTTTATTCACTCCTTTCTATGTGTGTTCTACATCAAAAAAATATAATTAAATAAGGCTAACAAGAAAGAGAAGGAAAAATTCAGCAACTCGGAGAAAATGGACTTTTATCCAAATGGGTTGATGCCCAACTACCAACAGATTGTATCACTTTCTACCTCTGCTAATGAAATCTAAAACACACACACACACACACACACACACATACATTTCTGAGCACTTTCTTACTGTGTTTTAATAAATGAGACATCCATCTATAAAAATTTAATGCCATATAAATGAAATACATGTTTTCAAAACTCCCAAGTTTATCTTCTGCAAAAATTGTCTGAAAACATATTTGAATTTTATAAATGCATGCTGAAACATGGAATAATTTTTGCAAGAAAGATTTTTTTGGTACCAGATATTAAACCCAGAGGTGCTTAACCACTGAGCCGCATCTCCAGTCCTTCTTTTATTTTGAGACAAGGTCTCATTAAGTTACATAGGTCTCACTAAGCTGCTAATGCTAGCCTCAAACTTGCATTCCTCTTGCCTCAGCCTCCCTAGTCACAGGGATCACAGGCATACACTACTATGTCCAGCTCAGAAACAAGATTTTTAATGAGACAAAAGTAGAGGGAGCCAGGGGCCAAGGGAGTGAAAACCACGAAGACCAAGGAGATCAAGAGATCACATAATTCCAAATCAGCACTCCAGGGCTTAAATTTCTGGTGGCTGCAGGGCAATGAAGGAATTCTAAGTCTGCAAGACAAGAAGTCCAGGCATAAGCCAGGGACTGAAAGACAAGCTCAGGTTCTGGAAGCAAGATAACAACTAAATTATGAGGAGACTGAGGGACAGAAGCAAAAGAACCCAGAATGCTGACAGAGGTGCCTAAGTCACCAAGAGGCAATAAGAGGAGTGACCTGCACTTCCTGACCCAAGGCAGGAAACAGTGGCTGGGTGTGGGCAGCCTTGGGTATAGAAGGAAGTGACTTCAGCTTATCATGGAACAAGAGGATGTAACTGGTTGGGTGTGTCTGACCGGCACAGGGATGAGCAAGCCCAGCTTACCAGGAGGTTCTTTCTCTGTTGGGTGTGAGTTTCTAAATATATACATGTTCCTCTGCTCGGTCCATTCAAATATTCACCATCACCAAGTAGGACTTCCGAGGCTTTTGGTTCAGTTGCCCTAGTTGCTAAGAAAGCAGTAATCTAGAACAAAAACATGGCTCCTGAGCCCCAAAGCATCACCTCAGTCACTTGCATGAGAAGAGAAGTGATGACTCCAAGAACTTCAAGGATTTGCCACATATTAATAATCCTTTCCCATGATTCCCACTAACAAAGGGAAACTTTAAAAAAAAAAAAGGCACGCAAGGTCATTTGCAAACGTCATCTACTCTCCTAATTAGAAGTGCCTTCCTAACTTGCATGGGCTTATCCAAATACGTATTTGCCACCCACAAACAGGGAAACTGAGTGAGCATATAGGACACAAGGAATGCCGCTCAGAAGTGAATGGGTCCCAAGGGTATCAGTAGCTCCTCTTGCTGGAGGAGAACATGTGCACATCTCCCAGGGTGGCTGGCCTCACCTTGGCTCTGTCCTGACGAGCTGCTCCCCTACCACTACCACTCCAAGCTCTTCTAGTCAAAAAGTGCCACTCCCACAAGTAAGTCCAGGTAATGAGGTCAGATAAAAAGAACCCTGAAACCTGTCCTGAAATTTAACCAGCATATTCTAGAATTCATACACAGCTCCCTCCCATCACCATCTAGCTAGAGCACAGGTCCTCACTTTAGGAGACTTTGCATTTCCCTGTTCTAGCCTGAAAGCAGCCTCCCAAACTGCAGGAGAGTGCTGGCAGCTGAGAGCTGCATGGGGCTGCTTAGATATCTGGCAACAGGTTGGGTCTTTGATCTGGGAAGCAAAGGCATGTTCTCCAGGGCAAGGAGTATGATTTCCCGCATTTAAAGGAACTTTAACAAGCAGAACTCAGTTCTGCAAGGCAAAGCAAACACTTCAGCTACAGAGAGGAGAAAAACAGCTCCAGGCGAGAGTCCCATCATTCCCACATGATCCCTGCTTGGAATGGCTTCACTGTTGCCCTTAAAGTTCATCTTAAAAAGTATCAGCAACTAAATATGCCAACATCATATGCCTGCTTCAGTGCACAACACAGCTGCACAAAACCACCTATATAACTGGCCTGGAATATACACATGCTTAAAGGTTATGATTCTATGCCAAATCATCCCACAGGAGCTGTGAGCAACTGCCTAGAAACAACCTCCTGAAGTAAGAAGCTCAAGTATTTCACCAACAAGGATCCCTGTAGATGCTGAGGGACAAAGGGAGAAGGTAATGGTGAGACAACTCCTGGTCACTTTCAACAGAAGCAGGGACTAGGTGAAATGAACTCTGAAGGTCATTTCTACAAAACTGTCTGCATATGCCCAAGTTTCTCAGTCTCATCAGGATTATTATTTTGAACTGGGTAATTCGTTGTTGTGGGGAGGGCTGTTTTGTACACTGTAGGATAACTGGCACTATATCTGGTCTATAGCCACTAGAAACCCATAACAGCCATTTTGCTTCCCAGTTTTGACAACAAAAAAAGGTCTCTAGATATTACCAAACATCTCCTGGGGGACAGGGGAAGAGGAAAAGGGTGCAAAATTGTCCCTCGTTAAGAACCACTGTCTTAAACTAACAAATCGTGTCACAGATGTTCACAGAGACATGATCCAAGCCTGACCCAATTGATGGTGTAACCACCCACTTTGGAAAGACCTAAGGGCATTTAGCCTGGTCATTGTTCCCTAGGACTCGAAGAAGACAGAATTCTCCCAGACAAACTACCACCATCAGATCTGAGGAGTGGGAGGAGGAACGTTCTGTCACCTGCAGACCTCCAGTCTCCAATTCCATAAAATCTACCTTCTCCCAGATGTAGCCCACATCAGGGCACAAGACTAAGCTGACCACAGGGGAGTCCCACAGCCACTCTGCCCCATCACAATTTATTTCCGTGCTGAGAGTACTCAAACCATCTACTTGGCTAGCTTCTGGGAGGAGGGAAAGTACACCTCAAACCCTCAAAGCCTTGTTCAGCTAACCATCCCAGTTCTTTCCTTTTCCAGACTCATATGTCCTACATGCCAAGTGCCCTAAAGAAAATATGCTAAAGCTCAGGTCTAGCCCTTTAAGGCCTTCGAGAATTTAGGCTAGCAATACAGGTCAAGAGACACAAATCTGCAAACCAAGTGAGATCCAATATATATGAGGGAGGCACAGATGGACAGTCGGAAAACCAGAACGCAGTGGGCATCATCAGTAGTGTGGGCAGAGCCACATCTGCAGGCCCAGGGAGGCCTGCAGCACAGGCTGACAAGCTTCCGGGCTTTGGAAACCGAAAGATCCTGTGTAACCTCGAACTTGCCCAAGCAGAGACAACACTGACTGCGTTGCTGACTATAAATCTAGTCCACTCGGGGCTGGGTTTGGCTCACTCCAGGCAGGCCCCCCACCAGCTACAGTTTTGCTAAATTTAGTGCTGTTCCCAGCCACCCAAACGACTCTGCTCTTCGTGTCCATTTCAGGTTCAGCTGGGGACAGACGGAGAGGAACGAGACTTGTCGAGAAGAGATCTGCCCTCGTGTGACCCTCTCCCTTCTCCACTGAAGTCAAGGGCCCAGGGGAGCATAAGACGTGAGAAACCACAGTTGGAGGTCTCCTGGGCTCTGAAGGCAGGCTCTGCCCCCAAGGTAGCACTCAGAAGGAAAAGGGGCCACTGATCCTGGGAAGAACACCCCTTCCTCTCTCTGCCCACTTCTCTGCACCCAGGAGTCACTGTCTGGGAGTCACTGATGCTGTGGGGTGGGAGGGGGTCCTGCTCCCTCAGATACCATGCCAGAGTGGGTGGATAGAGAGACCCTTAGAACAGGGCTGGAGAAAGGCCTCTCTAAAGTGCTCTAGAAAATTCAGAGACAGAAAGATATTAAGTAAAATATTCAGAGGCTCAAAAATGTAAGAGGTTAAGAGGTGGTTCCTAAACCTGCTTGCACAGTGGAATTACCCAGAAAGTTTCCAAAACTCTGATGCTCATGTGTCCCCCACCCCCCACAAGACTATAATGTAATGGCCTGGGCTGTGTCAATTTTAAAAGATCTCCAAGTGATTCCAATGTGAACACACATTTGGGAACAAGTGGGTTGAGCACAAGCCTCTGCTTACTTGGAGTTCTGCTTCACAATGTGCCACGTGGACTCAGGACCCAACTACCTATTTCCTTGCTGTCACCACAGTCAAGTTATGTAGCCTAACCTCAATGTACTGACTCTAAAATGTACCCAATAATGCAGAACAGTTATCTCAGAGCGTGGTCATGAAGGCATGTTGAGACAGTCCATACAAAGCCCATAAAACAGTGGTACACAGAAAGTGTTCAATGGACATTAGGAATCACTGGTGTCATAACAATAAAAAGGAGAAGGAGAAGAGAAGGAACCCAAGAGCTGGTTCTCTGCTGTCCAAGGAGTAAGCATCTGGAGGACTGAAGGACTATTTCAGGAAGTGGGAAGGGGAGATGGGGCTCCATCGCCATCTGTGCTTGGGCTCTCAGGAGGATGCCCGCCCATTCTCCCTGCCTTTGTTCATGCTGTTCTTCTACCCCCATTGTCCTCCTCTTGCCCATCTTTCCAAATCCTGCCATTCAGGGCCAAGTTCAGCATCCTAGGGCTCTTTCTCTTTTCGGGTCTCGTAACAATTCTTCCGCCGTGACTATTTAGAACTTGGTAACTTGCTACCCTGAATAGTTACTGGTCAGATAAGTATCCACCTACAGACAAGTGAGTGTTTTGACAGGCACCAGTCTTACACCTCAAAGAGACAATACACAAGTTGAGGAAGGACCCATCTCATGTTTCTGTGCACTCCTTACAGCACCTAGCACTGTACTGGACACACAACTCTGGATTAATATTTGTGGAATGAACCCAAAAAGTTGACCACACATCACCAAGGATCCAGGCTCAAGTGTCCAGGAGAAGCAGGGCCAACATTCAAGGCCCATAGCACTGTGGGATCCAGACTCTTCCATGACATAGACACACATCACCTCATTCCATCACAAGAGGTGTGTCTACCCATTCATTCCCAGGACCTATGGCCCCTGCCACTGACCCTCATGATTCCCTCAACTTGACAACAGCCAGGCAAAGCCCAGCTCTGCCCACATGGGAGTCCAGAGCAGCTGGCCACCCAACAAGCTGTAAGCCTCTTACAGATTAAAGGTCCTAATTTAAACCTCTATTTGAGGTACGACAAGTGGGTCAGCACTCTGCAGGCCGATCCGTGCAGCTGGTAAAGGAGAAACAACTATGATCCGAGAAAGGCTTCATTCTTGGGGGGAAAGAGAGCTAGAACATCACTGATCTAAGTGAAATCATTGAGGGAGGAGCCAGCTCAGTGTGACCCACCAGGAATCTCAGCCCAGATGGTCTGAACTCTAATCTCACTACCCAATGAACCTTAGAAACAGAACAATGAATAGAACTAGCCAGGATGGCCATTCTCTCCCTGCCCTTGCCTTGGTACATGGGGAAAGAGGTTTGCTGCTAAAAAAAAAAAAAAAAAGTATTTAAAAGGCAATGAAATCGCTAATAAAATCAGGAACCAAGAGAAGAAGGATGGAGCCAGATCTGCGGCATTTGAGGGAATTATTCCCTGGGTAACTAGGGAGGAGAAGATAATCTTTGTTCCTAACCTCTGGCTGAGACTGTCCTGGCCTTGGTCCTAGCTCCCCTGTAGCAAGAAACACCAAGCACAGGTGAGCAGCCAGGCCGAGGTGAGGATCACACTGCAAGAGCCTGATTCTGCTGTTCTTTAACAGAAACCTCTCACCACATCTGTCTCCAGACAGTGATGACAGTGATGGCCTCTGAGCCTCTGGGGAAGTGGACAGAACCCACTGCCTATGCTGAGAGCAAAGAGATCTGCCTAGACAATGTTTCTCAAGCACTGTGGACCCTGACCCATGGTAAAAAACAAATTTCACATGGCAACACAACACACATGTACATGTGTGCTTGTGTTTCTCTCTCTAGATACAAAGGAAGCAGAGGCGCCTGTCATTCCACTCATCCTTACTCAAACCACACAATGCAATACTTACAATTACATAACACACGTTGTTTTAATGCTGGTCTCCCACTACACTGATTTCACCACCACTTCAACTGCCAAGTCCCTTCTCTGCAACACTAGTCGTCCAGCAACAGTAACTCCAAGAGTCCTAAAGTATCAGGGTACATACCCAGAGACTCTCCTCCATCCCCAATGGTGCCTTCTGGTGCTGACTCAGTCCCTAGGCACAGCCAGGCACAGGGTTGATCCCCAACCAAAATGGTCCAAAGAATCAAGCATAACACAAGAAGGCAGAAATTACCCTGTTTCTCCCCCTTCTGTGCATCAGATATGCTACAAAACCCAGGTAGCCAGGAAGCAGTTTGTTTTTTAATTGATGGTACAAAGACACTTTTTACAGGAATTCATTTTGACAATAGGAACAAGAACAATCCAATGTTAAGCTATCCTAGACCCAGTTTTTGTGCTTTTCCAACAGGCCTGTGAAATCTTGCCACCCCTTCCTCCAGAGAGCCCACCCGGATGGATCAGGACAGCTAAGAAATTCCACAAACCCCAGACCACAGTAACGTGAAACCTAATCACTCCTTTTCCACACTCACTGTTCCCAGAAATGCAGCACACTGCCTCTTTATATCCATAATTACCACCTGGCTGGGTATCTGAGTCGGAAACCATGACATAGAAAAAAAGCTTAACTATTCAATATTCTGAATCCGTTAAGTTTTAAAGGTTCATTTTTCAAAAACTTTTTCCTGGTAAATTTTTTTGCCCCTGCTAAGGGTAGCAAGCCCAGCTATACTCCAATCACTCATTGTGCAGTGCCCCCAACCCCTTCAACGCTTCCCAGGCTCACTGGGACTACCATTGTGCAGTTGCTTATCAGTGCCCTCCAAATCCAGAATGCCGACGGAGTACTTTTGGTCAGTTCCCAAAGACTCCAGGAGGCAAGGGGAAAGTGTCTTATCGCTGTCTGATGAGCTCACCCAGCCTACAGCAGGGTTTTGTAACTCAGGACCTGTGAATCCTCTGAAGGTGCATGCCAAATCATAAGTTGTTATGATTTTTTCCCCCAAGGAAGAGAGACACCATAGCTTCCATGCAATTCCTAATGAACACTGGCACAAAAAGAGGTTAAGAGATACCCAAATCAAATTTATAGGGAGCCTGGTCAAAGCTCTCCCACTGCCTCCACCAAAGCACAGCCCCTCCTCTGTCCCACACACCCTGAGCACACCAGCCCCCTTGTCCCAACAAGTCATTTCCTCCTCCATCTCTGTGTCCTAGTGCTGCATTTTCAGCCGAAGCCCCACCCTTCCCTGAATACCCACCATTAACAAATGCACACGCACTGAGCACCTGACTGGGGCAAAGCACCAGCTGGGCTCCAAGGAAACAGCCACAAACAAGAAAGAAGAGACCTTTCTAGTGTTCCAAGAGACATCCCATTCCCAGCTCACCTCCTCCTGCCTAACCTAACACTTTCTTACACTTCATTTGTGTCCCTTTCAGGCTTTCAATTTTATTTTAGGTGAAAATGTCTGTCTTCCTCCCTTATTCCTTCCTCTCCCATTCCCAACTATTCCATCTGAAAAGAGAAACGGACACAACTGTTTACATGGGTCGTCCCAGGCAAATGTGCGTCCATGAACAGATGCTGATGGGTCACCAGCGGTCTGTATGATCAAGAGTAGTAATCGGGGACAGGCTTCATTCAGCGATGCAGGATCCAGGAAAACAGGGGACCCGGTTCTCACCACAGTAGAAAGCACAGAATGCCTGTGTGCTGACCACAGCCTGCAGTTCTCCTTTCAACCGTGCATCTAAATTGTGCTTCTGGTCATAGCAGTTGGAAAAACAACCCCAGATGTATCTGTCCGGCTGACCTACCTCTTGGACTATCGAGGTAGAGAGGGTACTCCTGGGTTGTTGGTACAAACACTCTGAGCATATAGTGAACTGACGGAAGACAAGAAGAAATGCTGCAAAGACCTATTACTTCTCCAGAGGTAGCTTAAAGCTAAACTAAGATTCGCACAGAAAGCAGGGTGAAGAGACAATGGTTGCAGAATGGGAAAAAATATTTTCAAACTACAAATCCAACAAGTGATTAATATCCAGAAAATATATGGAACTCAAACAACAGCAAAAAAAAAAAATCATATCATCTGATTAAAAATGAGCTAATTACCTGAATAGACATTTCTTAAAAGAAGATATACAGTCAGGCGCGGTGGCACACGCCTGTAATCCCAGCACTTGCGAGGCTGAGGTAGGAGCATCGCAAGTTCAAAGCCAGCCTCAGCAACTTAGCGAGACCCTAAGCAAATCAGTGAGACCCTGTCTCTAAATAAAATACAAAATAGGGCTGGGGACGTGGTTCAGTGGTAGAGTGCCCCGGGGTTCGATCCCCAGTACCAAAAAAAAAAAAAAAAAAAGGAAGATATACAAATGGCCAAGAAATACATGAGAAAATTCTCAACATCACCAATCATCAGGAAAACAGGAATTAAAACCATAGTGTGGTATCATCTCACCCCAGTTCCAATGGATAGTACCAAAAAACAAAAAGTAATAAATGCTGGAGAGGGTGTGGAGAAAAGGGACCTGTTACACGGTTGGTGGGAATGTAAATCAGTACAGTCATTATGGAAAACAGCACGGAAGTTCCTCAAAAAAAAAAAACAACCTAGAAATAGAACTACCATATGATCCCGCAGTCCCCCTCCTGGGGATATATCCAAAGAAAATCAGGATGTGGAAGAGACACCTGAACTCCCATATTTACTGCAGCACTAATCACAACAGTCAAGAGATGGCATCCACCTAGGTTTCAGTGGATGAAAGGACAAAGAAAATGTCTTGTATATACTTGACGGAATATTATTCCACCATGAAAAAGAAGCAAACGCTGTCATCTGCAGCAACATGGATGGAAGTGGAGGACGTTATGTTAAGTGAAATACGCTAGGCACAGAGAGACAAATACCACATGTTCTCATCTATTTGAGGAAGCTAAAAAGTTGAGCTCATAGAAGTAGAGAACAGAATAGTGGTTACCAGAACCTGGGAAGGATGTGGGGGCAGGGAGAGATGGAAGGAGATGGTTAATGGATACAGGGGTATAGTTAGATGGAAAGAATAACTTTTAAAGTTCTACAGCACAGCACAAAAACGATGGTTAACAACAACTAACTATATTTCAAAACAGTTGCTAGGACTTTGAATGCTCCCAACACAATGAAATGATAAATGTCTGACGTGATGAATAGGCCAATTACTCTGATCTTACCACTACACATTGTAGGCACATACTGAAATATCATGCTGTGCTCCCTAAGTATGTATAATTACCACGCGTCACTTAAATATATATATGCGTGTGTGTGTGTGTGTGTGTCTGTGTGTATATATACACTTTTCTTTTAAAGAGAGCTCCTTCTCAAGCTACCATAACCATCTGCCAGGGCACTCCCTATTTCCTAAATCACAACACAGCAATGACTAAGCAGCTACCATATTTGCTACCCTTAAAACCCAGAGTGCAAAGCCAACAGCATTGAGACCACAGTGCTGACTTCCCTCGTGTCATAGAAGCTTTCAACACTCAACACTGCTAAAGAAACCACGCAAGCAGACAACAAAAGAAATCTAGCAACTGGACTTTACTGTCTGAGAAATATAACCTTATGGTACTTGTTCAGAAAATGGATTTATTTCCAGCAAATATTGGTGAAACCCAGCACTCTCAGGTACAATGGGCAACAGAAAGACAAGACTCAACCTTCACATGGACTGGTTAGGGAAGTAAGGTTAATACAGAAAAAATAATTAGGGCAATGCCCTCTGATGCAGTGCACATGAAGAAGATCCATTAGGATGAAGAATATTTTGCCTGTTACACTTATTTTATTAAAAAGTAAGAAATTACACTTTACTATTATTTAATATATGAGTTGACACTGGTATGTTTCTTAAACGTATTTGTTGAGTAGTTACTGTCATTTAAGGTACAGAAAGCATCCTTATATCTAAGTGGAAGATGCAAACCACAGAGGGAGGAACAGTGGCAGCCCCACTGTCCATATAACTTAGTAGCTGGCACATGCCAAGTTACATACTTAAAGATACCATCTTTAATACAATGAATGATGGGCCTTTGTAATTAAAGGGAGAAATCTGAAAACTGCTGGACCATGCTGTCACTGATTAACTGATGGAAGCTTTGAAAAAGTTGTTCAACTTAAAAAGAAACTGCATTTTCTTTTTCCAAACTAGACAACAAGGATTTCAAAATTTGTTGACCTCTGCTGTCAAGAATGTCAGCAGAATGCTACTTATTAAATTTTTTAAAAAGGAAATGAACCACAGGTCGTCTTTGTTTTTAAGTTTTTGGTTGTAGAGGGACACAATACCTTATTTTGTTTATTTATTTTTATGTGGTACTGTGGATCGAACCCAGTGCCTCAGACATGCTAGGCAAGCACCCTACCATTGAGCCACAACCCCAGCCCCTACTTACTAAATATTTTTAAGCAAACAAATATATAATCTGTCTCTTTAAGGTGAAGGTAGATTTTTAAAAATGGGTTTAAAAAAAAGCCATTATTCCTTGAAAGAGCAATTTAAAAACAGGGTCTTGGAAATCATATCCACCATTATGTGATGATGCTGCCAACTTCAATGTAAGTACTTCATCTCTAAAATCTCCTATCTGTGCAAACACTCAAACCACATATCCAAGCTTGTTTTAAAATCCCTAAATGAAGTACTTCAGGGGTCTTGAATCCATGTATTAAACATATAAAAATATATAAAATCTTCCAATGAGTTTGCAAGAACTGACTGATGTCAGGCAAGACGAAAATGTATTAGTTGGATTTCCACAAAAATCTTTCCAGAAACTGGCAGATGTGACCATTACAAAAAAGTATCAAACTGGGAATGTGGCTCGGTGGTATAGCACTTGCCTAACATGCAGGAAACCCTAGGTTTAATGCCCAGCAGTATTTAAAAAGAATTAATAATAATAACAACAACAAGTATCAACATTTAAAAGTATAATCTAGGATGCTTTTCTGTCACTAGGATATACACATATTTGTGAGGTCTTTTTCAAAATATCCTGACCTAAACTAGAACTTCAAACTACTATACGATACCAAGATACACCAAAACAATAAAGTATACTCAAGTGCATTATTCTTACTAATATTTTTTTTTTGGGGGGGGGTACCAAAATTGAACCCAGGGGCACTTAATCACTGAGGCACATCCCCAGCCCCTTTTTATATTTTATTTAGAGACACGGTCTCACTAAGTTGCACAAGGCCTTGCTAAGTTGCTGAGGCTGACTTTGACCTTGAAATCTTCCTGCCTCTGCTTCCTAACCACTGGGATTACAGGCATGCATCACCACATCCAGCTGTTCTTACTAGTATTTCTCAGTAGTTCATTTCATTTTATTCTTTAACAAATCTCTATTCATCTGTCATATGTGCCTGGCACTATTATGCTCTGGAATATAGCAGAGAACAAAACTAACAAAAATCATCACTCTCAGGGAGCTCATACTTCAGTGTGAAGAGAGAGAAAATATATTAATAGAAATCTACATAGTATGTTAAATGGCAATAGAGAACAATCACTGTAGAAAGGGATGCAGGAAGTGCTAGAGAAAGTCTGGGCAAGGGTATGTGCACTGGAAAGGTACCATCTGAGCAAAGACACAGAGGAAGTAGCATCAGCCATGGGGCTACCTGGGGAAAAGTATCCCCAGCGGAGGAACTGGAGATGCAAAGATCCTAAAATTGTAAATTCCAGTTTATATGAAGAAGAATAAGGAGGCCTATGACACTGGAACAAAGTGCAAGGGAAGAGCAGAGGAGATAAGGACAAAGAAGCAAAGTGGGGCCAGGTTGTATAGATCTGGGTTTGTCCAAAATGACAGTCACTAGCCAGGTGAGGCTGCTGAGCACCTGAAACAACAGCTGGTCTAAAGTGGGATATACTGGGGGTGATTTAGTACAAGCTATAAAACAGAAACAGTATAACGATCTCAGAATTGAAAATATTTCTGACATGCTAGGTTAAATAAAACACATTATTAAAATTAATTTCAACAGTCACATTTTCCTTTCATTTGTCCTTTACCAGAAAATTTTAAATTACCTATGTGGCTCTCCTACACAGCTTATATTTCCCTTGGACAATGCTAATATAAGTTATAGAGTCCTACTGGCCACAGTAATGACTGTGGCTTTTACTGAGTGAGAAGCCACTCCAGGGTTCCGAATACAGCAGCACATGATGTGACTTTTGTTTCATGGGATCATTTTGGCTGCTGTGAGGACTCCAACCTGCTAGAGGGAAAGGAGAAGCAGGTGAGAGATGACCACAGTCTGAACCAGAGTAAAGGCGGTAGAAGCAGTTCTGATAGACCAGATTCTGAATGCACTTTATAGGTGGAGTCAACAAGATTTGTGAAGGATGGGATGAAGGACCACAAGAAAGAGAAGTCAAGCAAACGTATTTTGGATGAGATACTGGAAGGACAGCATTCCCATAACTAGGTTGGGGGGACCATAAAAAGAATATATCTGAGCAGGAAAATCAGGAGTTGTTTTGGACATCTAACCATCTACAACCATCAACACTGAAATGTTAAACAGGCAGATGTACATGCAGGTCTACAATTCAGGACAGAGCCTGGGATGGAGACAAATAATTGGGGATCATCAGCATAAGACTTAACTTTCCATTAGGAAAAGTTTCCAACATAAGTAAAAGAGAACAGTATAGCAAATCTCCAGGTAGCCATCACTCAGCTTCAACAATGATCAACCCATGGTCAATATTGTTTCTCTCCTAGGATTGCTCTTAAGCAAATTCTAGACATCACTCTTACAGATGATACTTAAGCTCTGAGACAGGAGAATATCACAGTAGGGATGGGAGAAGATGGGGAGGAGGTACTGCAGGACTTTCTCAGGTTCAGAGGTCAAGAAGGTGAGAAGCTAAGCAGCCAATGAACCAAGTGGGAAACCACAAGTATAGACCCTGGAACCGAAGGGAGAAGCGTATGGCCAGCTGTGTCAAATACCCTGAAGAGCTACCAGGATGAAGACTAAGAAATGGACAGCAGACTTAGTAACAGAGCTAGCTCACTCTGACCTTGTCAGGAGAGCTTCCATCTGGAGTGGTGGAATTTGAGAAGGAATCCAACTGCAGCAGAAACAGGAAACTCTTTGAGGGGCAGAAGCTGGGACAAGTGGAGTTAAAGGTGGATTTTTTTAAGATGAGAAAAGGGTCTATGGAAATGATTCAGGAGAGGGAAATACTGGTGAAGCAAGGAGAAGGGGAAGTGCTGGGGCAATGTCCTGAATATGTGAGAGGGACTGGAATTAGTGCAGAGAGGGGCTGCCCTTGGATAGGACCCCAAATAGTTCATCCAAGAAAAAGGTAGATAATATCACGTATACCAGCTAATGAACCTTTTTGTTTTATGATGTATACATTATTAGTAGAGAAATGCTATATATAAATCATAAACACATGTAGGAAGTTGTTCAAGTTTTAACTGATACATGTACATATTAAAATAAGTAAAGGCGATTTAATTGAAGAAAATAAAACATTCAAACTCTAACCATGTAACCTGCAGTACCTAGAGATGTATATCATGACATATTTAATATGTTCTACATTATTATTTTAAGTATAAAATAAAAATCTAGGAGTGGTAAAAGAATATTAGTTCATGTATCTGAGAATATGGGTTTACCAATATTTCCTTGAAAGTCTTAGACACTATGATCCAAGAGCTACAATACAGCTATATTTGAACTGAAAATATAAAAAATAATAATAATAATAAAAATCATGGAACAATCACAAAACCAGAGTATCACAGAGATCAAACAAAAGTTTGATCTATTTACATATAGAAATGTCCATTAGTTCCATTGACAAGACAGGACTAAACTGTACCATCAGATTCTGCTACTGCAGAAGCATGTATACGCAATACTGTAAGCTCAGCAAAGAACAGCAAATCACGCAAGTGGGCCTGTCATCTGAAAGGCCTGCAATTAAAGCAGGCAAAGCCCCATTTCTAGCTGCACTCCACAAAGTCAGAAACATCCAACTTGCTCAAATGTATCAATACCATTTGGTGCTTGCCAAGCCCTTTACCAATTCAGGATACCTTTTATGTTTTCATTTAGCCTCTCTACAATCCATCAGGTAAGTAAGCTTCCCATTTTAACTCTCAGCTACACATACGTGTTAAACGGGTAAACACACAGAAAGGCAGCACCACTGCCAGCAGGCAGGTTGCAGGGCTACGAAACACTTGGCTTCTTGGGGGCACCTCTCATCAGTCACATAAAATGACAGCATGAAAACACGAATACCAAGCTCTAAAACGTGGCAGATCTGTCAACACAGAAGAAATGGCCACGGTCACACAACTCACACAGGGAGAACTGACAGCAGCTCTCTGGCGTTAGACGGTAGACGCCATAAGAGCAGGATGATGCCTGTCTTTTCACAGGTGCATGCCCAGTGCCTGGCACAGAGCAAGCTCTCATGAAATCATTATTAAGGAAGAAATAAATGACTAGTTGTATTAAACCATAAAGCAACAGGAATAATGAAGAATGTTCAAAATCATAAAGATGGTTCAATGAAACTCAGTAAAGCTGTGTTGACTAGAGACAGTGGTGGGCAACTAAGTAAAGCTAGAAATGAAAAACTGCAAAACAAATTTAGAATGGCCGTCATCTTTATTAAGAGACTGTAAGGTTCATCAATTAAATGAAAAGTGTGGCTCTCATTCAGATCTTGATTTAAACCAATAGTAAAAAAAAAAAAAAGAGAGAGACCACAGGAGAAATTTAAATACCTACAGGATGACAGGTGATATTTAAGAATGAGTGCTTTTTCAAGATGTGATACTACTAGGTTTATGTCCTTTAAAGTTATTATCATGCAAAGAAACATAATGATGTCTTTACAGACAAAATGCTACAATGCCTAAGAAGTACTACAAAAAACCCATGAAGGGGGAAAGGAAAAGATGGATGGATGTATAAATGAAATGATAAGGGCTGCACTGAGTGTGTGTTCAAACACTGGATGATGGGAACATACAGGTTTGGAACACTCTACCTTCACAGGCCTGTGAAAATTTCCACCGTATGAAATTTCTAATAAAAGAATAACCATAATGTCAAACCACAGTTAATTTTTTGCATTTGCTGTACCACAGGTAATTAACTGAGTGGCATATTTGGTCACACACAGGCACAGTCATTTCTATGGAGACCCACGGAACACGGCTGGGAGTCCTGTTTCTTCATTCCTGCCACCATGTTCATCTGAATTCACGGTTCTTGATGTCTGCCCTCACTTTGGGCCCAGAGATGCCTGTGTTTCCTCATGCTGACTTCTACTCCCCCTTGCCAATCCTCCCTTCCCTGCCATGAGCTGGCTCTTCGTTCTTTCCCCTGCCTTCTGCTCTATGTGATGTACTGACTGCCTTTAACCTACCTCTGAGTACCAGGTCATACTCCTCCTTTCTCATGGCCCTGATTGATGGCAATGAATTCTCTCACATCCATGTGTCCTTGAACCTTCTCTATCTTCTTTTCCTTAAAGGCAGTCACATTACCAATAGACCCCAGTATGTCCATCCCACCCCAAACTTGTCACTCCTACTGGTGTGAGTTCCTTTCTTTCTCCACTTACCTAGTCAGATGCCTTCTGCACATTTCTGGGGCAAACCAAGTAAGGGATGGGTCAGCCGATTAAACATCTGCATGCCTCCAGCATGCCAACTCTGCATCGGGCACCAAGGTGACAGCAATGAACAAGACAGACACAGACATACACGCTCTCCTGAAGCGTTATGATCTGGTGCACATGGAATTAAAATTGGTTCAACTGTCCATAAACCTTTCAGTCCAGATTGTGAATCCTTTATTCACCCCTGTATCCTCAGAACTTCACACAGTGCCTGACACATAACAGAACCTTAACGAATATCCAGCAGATGAAATGAATGATTCTGCTAGTCAAGGCACAGGTCCCGACGGTAGTTGAAGCCCATGTAATGTGAGGGTCACCCTAAACTCTACAAATGAAAGAAATGAAAGGTATTTCGAGAAGATTTTTGATTAGAATCTTTTTTTTTTTAATTTTTTTTTTTTTTTTGATGAGCAGTCAGAGACCCAACCTCTGGGGAAATGAATCAGGAAGGTACAAAATATGGTTCCTAGAGCCTGGCTTACCATTACCAGCTAAAAGCAGCTCTGGGTGTGCTTGGCTTCTGCCTTCTTTGCTATTCTGGATCATCTGCTCCCTCCTCCCACTACCAGCCTCCTCCCTTCTCCCTTCCAGCTGCAATGGGAATAAACCTCAGTCAGCCTCCCCGTTCTCCCCACTGCACTGAGCATGTGGTTTCCTCTTGCCACCACATCTTTCACTTCCTATCACAGCCTTGAGAAGAACTGCCCCAAGTGCTGTGTTGTTGCTTTCTACAGCAGCAAGAACTTTAAATGAGCCCTGTTCCTAGTCAAGAATTTCAAGACTCCAGTATGAGGACCCAGTCAGTAAGGTGGAAACCAGGATACAAGAGAACTCCATAAAAATAGCCTGAAAAAAAAAAAAAGCTAATCCCAGCCCCAAGCCAGCAAGGACAGACACCTCAAACTCTGAGCCCAGGGCTTGTTCTGACAGTGTTGATGAGTGCCAGGTTCAGGAAGACACACCAGCCTGGGGTGGAGACCATCTCTGCAGGACAATCTTCAGGTCCTGACACTAAAGGGGTAATGAGGCCTGAAGTGGTAAAGCAGAGACACAGGGGAAATTAGCTGCAGGACTTGGCAGAACCCATTAGCCTCCCTTCTCCTGTCCAAAGGCTGAGTTTGGGTCAGTCCAATCTCTTCTGTAGAGGCCTGGGAAATAAGAGGGAGAGGGACAGCAGTCAAACCAAGGCCACAGTCCAGCCTTGCTCAGGAACTCAGGCTGCCTGGTTCAAAAAGACAGGGTGGAGCACCCTCTAGACTCCAGGAAAAATGAGGAGTTTTCCTGATACAGAATTTCTATTTTAAGGCTATCTCTAGTAATCTATCATCTTGACTACCAGACTATCTTCCCATGGGATCACAAAGGTAGGCTCAATGCAGAATCTTCAAGAACTCTGGAAATCTGAAATGGTCATAGTATGTATCCCCAACAGAGACCCAAACGCTTTTCTCATAGCCTATGGTAGAGGTTGGCAAATTTCCATCTTTTATATCTTAAAGGTCAAGATGATAAATATTTTAGGCTTTTGGGTCATATGGTCTCTGCTGCAACTACTTAACCATGCCCCCATGGCATGAAATCAGCCAAAAGTAATTCATAAATAATGGGCATGTCTGTGTCTATAAAACTTTATTTACAAAAATAGGAATCCAGTTCATGGATCATAGTTTGCCAAACCCTGGTCATTGGGCAAACCTACTCTTCTAGAATTTTCATGTCCCAAAGAAAAAGCCACCATGCACCTGAAGGGCTCTCACCCATTCTGAAGTCAAGAGCCTTCATTCCTGCTATTCACTCCCAGGAAGCACTGAAGAAAATCTAGGCTTCTTGTTCCAAAGCCTGGCCTAGATCAGAAACCTGGGCAAAGGTGGGAAAAGCTGTAGACATCAAATCTAAGGGCTTTAGCTAGAAAAACTAGATCCCTAGGACTAGGCACCAAGGCCTGGAAAAGGAAGTGGTGTGCCTAAGATCACATAGCTGGCAAAGGTCTCCAAATTCTACACTCCTCCAGACTGACGAATAACAGGGAAGCATATAAACAGTATGCTGGTGGAGGTCAAGGGCCTATGGCATCTCTCCATAGCACTTCCTGGGGCTGAAAGCAAATGGTACAGCTAAGGTCAAGGAGACTGCCTAGAGAGGTAAGTGTATGTATGTACACGACGATTTTTCCAATAGTACCTGAACACAGTTACTAGAGAGAAAACATAAACAAAACCCCAAACTTCAAAAAAGGATGTGGTTAGGTAGAAGATGTGGGTGATCAGCAGAAACTGGTCCAGGAGTCTGGGCAGGCCCTGGAGTGATAAACAAATACAAGGCATACAGCATCACCCCATTCCAGATCAATGCCCTAAGCCCTGGGATCTACTCCATAGACCTTCTCAGCAACCAAGTACCTTCAAGCTTCGTAATCCAATATCCTCCGAATCTCTTCCCAGAACTGACTTCCATTGCAATCTTTAATTGCCTGACTGTAAACATTTCTATCCCAATGCCCTCCCATCATCTTGAAGGCAACATGTCCAAAAGCAAATCAAACAGGACTCCCCCACATAAGTCTGAACACTAATTTTTCTTTTTTCTTCAATCACTGAGGCTCAAAAATTCAGTACCTTCTCTTCCCCTGGTCCTATCTCCAAGCCAAAGTGGCTTTCTGTACTACCTCTTCCTCCCCTTACCACAGGCTCCACCCTAACCCATCACCTCCAATCTGGTATGTTGCCAGTTTTCGGCCTGGGGCCCCAGATTCCAGAACAATGCCAGATCTCTCATTTGCTCATCTGCCTCATATCCACAAGATTTTTTCAAGGTCAAGGTCCAGTACTACCTACCTCTGGTGTCCCAGCTCCAAAAACCTCATCCAACATGGGTTTCATGGGAAGATACAAAAACGGCTTAATGAATGGTTCCTACTTTTCACCATGGGGCACTCAAGAAACCTCAGGGCCTCCCTATTTCCCAAGGCCTCGGCCCAGACTGGCAAGCTCTGAGGGCCCTCCAACATCTCACTCACCCTTCCCGCCCTTAGCTCTTACCATCCCAGAATCAAGATCTTGGCTCCACCAAGCTGATCAATCACTGATCCTCTTCATGTGCCCATCATTCTTGCATCCACACCTCTGCCCATGCTCTGCTCACCCTGCCCTGCAATGACGGCAGGCCCTGTCTACACACTCCAACTTCTATGCAACTGCCAGTTACTGAGCTGGGGTGGGACAGATGATTGAAAAAATAAAATGGGGAAAGAGGAATATAACAAGGATATGCTGGGGTCTGATCCCTGAAGGCATCACCCTCCCAATGGGTCGCAAACGATTAGAGAAGGAAGAGGCGGGAGGAGGAGCCAGATTTTTCCACTGAACGAAAGGCATGATTTTCATCACTGCTTCTGTTGCCCTGGTAACCAGGGACAGCCCAGTGGAGAGTACAGTAAAAGAACACCATGTTTATCTTTGCTGTCTGATCCACTTCCCTGCACACCCTTCCCTGACCATCCCCTACCCCGTAAACCTGTTCCAAATTTCTTATGATGCCATCACCAACCTTCTGGTCTCAAATCCTCAAAGGCAGAGCTAATTTTTCCCTCTTTTTAGCCAGTGCTAAGTACCATGTGCTTTTCTACTGCAGCGTTCTGGGGTCATCTCACCCTACCCACCTGCCATGCCAGGGGGCCCCAAGAATCAATGATTGGCCTCAAAGCACAAGAATGGCTCCACTCTGCCACATGTTCCCCTGGGCAAGGGGAAATAAATGGGCAAGGTGGTGGTGAAGAATGCCCAGCCAACTCCTCTTTCTCAGGCCCAGACAGCTCATGGGGAATGGGTCCCTGTTCTCCAAGTCCCCTCCCATGGCGGGGATCAGAAGAAGGAGCCAGGCTGGGGATGGGGGGGAGTAGGTCCACCCACAAGCTCTCCCAGATCCTGCCTCCTACACGGACACCGTGTCTGCGTGACCTGAGAACAGAGACACAGTGCTCACCCTGGGAGATTATATAAGCCTTATATAACATGGTGGCACCAATAAGCACGCAGTTATCAAGTGCCAGGGACAGACCAGGGGTGGAAACAAACCCAAGGGGTTGGAAGTACAGTCCTCCTGCCACCAATGCAAAAGCAATGCCAGGCTCTAGCTGCCCCAGCCCTGTCTATACCTGCTTCTTCCACCCCAGAGGACAGAGAGGGAGACTTGCCTGGCTCTGCATTCTTCTTCCCACGCTGGGCAGCAGGGAGGGGCCGCAGCACCATCATCACCCTTGTCCTGGCAGCCTCTGTCTAGCCTGAGACAGCCCTGCCGCCCTTCTGGCAGAGGGGCAGCAAGGGGGTCTTAGGTAGGGGAGGGGTGAGGGCCAGAGCCCCCTCCTCTGTCCTCCTACCAGAATGTGCTTGTTTGGGGAACAAGGACTGCAGCAGCTCCAGGATTGGCTGGGCCAGCCGTCCCTCTGCTCTGTCATTTGCTGTTTCTCTAAAAAACAAAACAAACCGAAAGGGAAAGGAAAAAAAAAATTAAAGCACATTTGGTAAAGGCTAAATCCCAAATTTTGATCTAGGGCTGCAAACAAAGCTGGAACAAGGGGGTACTAAAGAAATTGCCCTTTTTTCCTGCAGCCCCCACCTCCCACCTCCCACCAGATCCTGGCAACCTACCACCTATGAAGCAGCTGTAAACCTGGGGAATTGTCCTCAGTCCCAGACCCCGGCAATCCCTGTCTCTGCCGCTGCCTCAGTTGCCTGCGCTTCTTCCAAGGCGGGCATTCCCCCTCCCCCTCTGCAGTGAGCTCAGAGTCCGCGGCTCGGCTCGGGGATGTGCACGCCGCCCGGCCAGGCGGCAGCCTGGGGCAGTTCAGGGCAGTTTGGGGCCAGATCTTCATCAAACTCCTCCATCATCACCACCACACCCACTTTACTAACATGTGGTGGGGTGGGAGGCAAGGGGGGTGCTGGAGAGGGCTGAAGAGAGACAGCCCAATGGCATCTCCTCCGGTGGCACCTGCCCTCTCCCAAACTATGCCTCTGGCCTTCCCGCCTCCTTCGCCACACGCACCTCCGAGCCCCCTGAAGAAGGGGGGAAAAGAAACACGTATTAATATCACGAGCCCTGGCGCACCATCCCTCGCCCCCTCAACCACCTGTCTCTGCGCTCTCCCTCCCCCACAGCCTTCCTCAACTCCGGGCGCCCCCTCTGCAGCAAAGGGGCACCACGCCCACTGCGGAGCCGAGGAACCGAAGGTGGGAGGGGGCAGGGGCTCACGTGCGGGGCCCGGGGCTGCTCGCCCACCTCCCAGATGGCCCTGGCCCCAGAGTGCGGGGCCCGCCCGGGCTGCTCCAGGCCGCGATCCACTCCCACACCCTGGAGAGGGCAGCTGCGCCCTGAGACCGCGCTGCAGCGGGGGTGGGGCGCGGCTGGGACCCTAGGCATCGCCCCCTGGGAGCCCACCGTGTCCCGGGACTCTCCGGGATCGCGCTGCAGGCCGGGCCCGCGCTGCCCACTCCCACCCAGCCAGGGCCCCGCTCTTACCTTTGCGGCCACCTCCCTCCCGGGGGACTGCGCAACCCCGCTCGCCGCCCGGCAAGCGAACAGCGGCGCGCGGGAGATGCGCAGCAGCTGTGGACGCCGGACCGGCAGCCGCCGCCGCTTCCCGGGCGTGTGAGCTCAGCCCGCCCGCGCGGCCGCGCTTCCCACGCCCGGCGTCCTTCGCGGCGCCACCCAGCGGCCGCGTCGAGCACCGCACGCTCGAGTCCGGGAAAATTCTGCCGCAGCCCAGCCGACTGATTTGGAAATTCCCAGAATTTGCCAGTAGGTTTGCGGCCGGGCGGGGGTTGGGGGACCTGAAAGGCCTTCTCACCGTCCCCAGGCTTGGGACAGGACAACTCCCACTCATTCTATCCCTGAAGAAGACTCCAGAGTCTTTGCATGTCGTACTGGTTCCCCGCCCCGACCCGGTTCCTCTGACTTTTCATCCTTAAATTTCTCTCCCAGTGACCTCTCTTGTAAAATGGGGGTAACATGACGAGGGTTGGCATTATAGGGCCTCCATGAGCCTGTATAGAGATCGGAGGTGTGTACAGGGTCACTTGCAGAGCTTGTTTAGAAAACAGCACAGATGCCCCAGCCTACCTGTAAATTCTAATAATTCAGGAGATTTAGAGTACTGATTTTCAACCTTTTCTTGCATCTAGACCCTTTTGAGAATAGAAGAGCTGTGGCTCCTCTGTTCTTTTGTATTCACATGCATATAAAAACACAATTTCATATAGGATTTCAGGGAATTCTGGAGTTTCTCAAAGCTCTATGACTCCCAGCTTAAAAATTCCCTCTCTGCAGGTATCGACAGACAGGAGACCTAGCTGTTGATTCCCTGAATCTGCTTCCAACTTTCCTCCAGCTGTTTCCTTCTCCTGAAATATCTCCAGCGGACCCCACGCCCACATTTCTGCCTGTAGAAATTCCACCTGTCCTTTAAAGCCAACACAAAAGCCTCTTGAAGGCCATCTGTGACCTCTTTTGTCTCTATTAGATATACATGCACCTGTAGTTATCTGTGTGGTTTGTTGTAAACTTTTTAAAGATCACTTTCCCCCTCTGCAACTAAAGTATCTTAAATGGTATGCCCTTGACAAACTGTTCCTAAATAATCAAAGAGAAGTTGGGTTGAGGGGAACAAGAGTCCCAGAGAGAGGAATGCTTTCGGTTCAGAGGAAATTGTGCCCCTCCTCTTCCCCTGATGGATGCTCCCCCAATAGCCAGCATAAATCTACTTCACTCACAGCTCCATGCCTGAAAAACATAATTCTCAAATTGGCAAGATCTTCTTATTCATTCCTTCTCCTCTGGGCAAGGCAGCCACAATTTAGGGTTTCCTGGATGAAGTTAGGATACAAGTTCATGCAGAATGCACCTGCCAAATAGGAGCTATTCTACCACTAGTGTCCATTACTCCAAATAAGGGGCATCATAATCCACCTGCCATACCAGAAGCACAGTTGCACATGCAAGAAGCAGCCAAGATGTCATCCTTGATTGTTCCATCTTACTGCCATCCCTCCTTGCCTCGACTCAGTCTCAAGGATTGCCCATCTCTCCATTTTCACCTCACTATTATTTCTCACCTGGATATCTGCATTTGTCTCCATCCTCCCTCGCCTGCTTGCCTCCAGTTTCAACATGCTCAGAGCCAGTCTCCGAATCTGCTATGGACTGGATATTTGTCTCCCCTTAAAATATATATTTGTGTTGGTCGTGGTGGCACATGCCTGTAATCCCAGCTGCTCAGGAAACTGAGTCAGGAGGATCACAAGTTCAAAGCCAACCTCAGCAACTTAATGAGGCTCTCAGCAACTTAGTGAGACCCTGTCTCAAAATAAAAAATGAAATAAAAAGGACTGGGGATGTGGCTCAGTGGTTGAGCACCCCTGGGTTCAATCCCTGGTACCTAAAAAATAACCACACTTGTAATCCTAAACCCCAATGTGATGGTACTAAAGGTGGGGCCTTTGGGAGGTGATTGAAAGCAGAGCACTCATGAATGGGATTAGTGCCCTTATAGAAGAGACTCAAGAGTTTGCTCTCTGCCTTCTGCTATGTGAGGAAACAAGAAGACCGGTGGCCAATTACAAACCAGGAAGCAGACCTTCTCCAGAAACAAACCTGCCAGCACCTCCATCTTGAACTCCCCAGCACCCAGAACTATAAGTATGTATCTGCTGTTTAAGCCACCAGTGGATGACACTGGGTTAGAGCAACTTGAATAAGTCCAGCCAGAAACATCTTCCAATAATGTCAATCACTGCCCTACCTAAAACCCTATGTAGCTTCATACTGTGCTAAGGACGAGGTCCAAACCCTTTCCTGGCTCACTAGGCCTCGGCTCCACCCTCAGCTGATGCTGCAGCTTCCTCCCTGGGCACTCTCCTTTACCCCTATGCTTCACTCATGCCAAACACCATGCTCCTTCCCATCTTGGGGGAAGAACACTCTTCCTCCCACTTTGTATGAGACTGTGTCCTACTCATTCTTCAGGCTTCCCTCTGTCCCCTGCTGCATTTCACTGTCCTTTGTCCTTCTTCTGTTAAATAACAATGGCCTCAGCCAGGCACTGTAGTGCACACCTGTAATCCCAGTGGCTCAAGAGACTGAGGCAGGAGGATAGAAAGTTCAAAGCCAGCCTCAGCAACTTAGTGAGGCTCTAAGCAACTTAACAAGACCCTGTCTCAAGAGTAAAAATAAAAGGGCTGGGGATGTGGCTCAGTTGTTAAGCACCCCTGGGTTCAGTCCCCAGGATGAAAAAAATAATAACATTAGTCCCTAGTATTGTTCTTAACATGACTTTTGCTTTCCCTGGCACCATAAAACTTCTACAATAGTGTCTTCAATGCCTCCACAACACCTGGTGCCCGACTAAATTTTTTTAAATTATTTTATTACAGATGGACACACTACCTTTATATTATTTATTTTTTTATGTGGTGCTGAGGATCAAACCCAGGGTCTCACACATGCTAGGCAAGCATTCTAACACTGAGCCATAACCCCAGCCCCCAATTTTTATTTATTTATTTTATTTTTATTTTTATTTTTTTGGGAACTGGAGATTGAACTCAGGGGCGCTTAACCACTGAGCCACATCCCCAGCCCTATTTTGTATTTTTTTATTTAGAGACAGGGTCTCACTGAGTTGCTTTGGGCCTCGCTAAATTGTTGAGGCTAGCTTTGAACTCGTGATCCTCCTGCCTCAGCCTCCCAAGTGCTGGGATTACAGGTGTGCGCCACCACGCCCGGCTCCCAATTTTTATTAAATGAATGAATTTTTATTAAACTTTGAACATGATACATATCCCAGATAAGAGACTCTGGGGCAATGCAGTGGAGCTGCAAGATGTGGTGGGGCCGGGCCTACAGCTTTTTAAGAATAGCACTACTCACTTTTAACAAATGAATTTTAATCTTCCAGAGTCTTCAGTTTCCTTAACTGAAAAATGGGGATAATAGTACTCAGGGTTGATTTCAAGCTGGCTAGAGAGATAGGCTGCAATACTTTGCAATTTTAAAGTCCTCCACATCTATTTGTTAGTCAGTAGTGTTGTACTACTTCACTTGAGCCTAACAATAACATTTTGAGTAGGCAGCTGACATTTTGCATATGAGGAAACTGAAGGTGAACAGTGGAAAGCAATTTGCCTAAGGTCATCTAGCTCGTTACCAGGGAGTGGAGGTTCAACACTTGGTTCCAGCACAGGCTCTTTCCACACTGACTCCTTCCTCCCATCCCTAAAATAGGAAACAGTGTTGGGACACATACATGTCGACATCCTAAGGATCATGTGCTCACAAATGTCACTGTTAGCCCACTTCTGAAGGGTTTTTCAGTGTGCAAGGTGGGTTGGTAGTGGGAATGGGACAGGAAGGAGTGGACTAGGGAGAATGACCTTGGGACCCACTCTGTACTCCCCACCTCTGCCCCTAATCATACCCTAGTAGGGCGACTTCAGTTGACAGTCCCTCTGTATCATGTAATTGGACCTCAGCAGGCTCCAAGGTTCCCAGAAGCTGGAGATCTGTTTCTTCCACATGTCCCATTCTATCAGCAAACATCTACTGAGTTCATTTTAAGTGCTATGTCACCACGGGTAGAAGTGTGGCCAATTCAATCTCTCTGAGCCTCAATTTCCCCATTTTGCATAATGGGGTTTAAAGCCTATCGTTTCTGTCGTATCATGTCTGTTGTGAGGCTTAAACAAGATGACTGACAGCTGTTGGCAGTAGATGGAGACACCTACTCCAACATCAGGCCCTGTCCCTACGTCTGTTGTATTAAGTGCTTGGGAATGGCTATTGAGTGATCAGGAAGTGTCAAAGAGGAGCAGAGGAGCTGGAGAAATGAAGAAGAGTATGAAGGCTGCAGTGCTCCCAGGAATGTGTAGACAGCCTTGGAGCTCAGAGGTTGCTGGAACTGTTCAAGAATGACTTTTGAGTTTCGGGGCCCATGCAGAGCCACAGTGGTGAGAGGTTTCCCTGAGATCTTGATGGGCAGGGGGCATGGACCACAGAGAGCCAAAGTAAGAGAGGAAGAGCAGCCATCCTTTGGTGACCACAGCTATGGGGGTTCACATGAGGCTCCCAGAAATAACTCAAGGGCATCCTGAGAACGTCAGTGCAATCATCAGACGAGGTATTACAAACCTGAAGAATAGAAGTGGTTCCAGGTATGTGGTAGGAGCTTGATGTGTGTGTTCCCTAAGACGTGCACTTCCGGGCATCAGGCGTGGAGTCCCTCTGCAGCTGGGTTCTCTAATAGTGATGCCTGTGTGTTTTGTTTCTTGTTCTGTCCAGAGCCCCAGGGAACACCCGGTGGAACTGCCCTTCACAGATCCCTGGGTGTGTGGTTATTGCGGTTTTTCTCTTTACAGATTAAATCTTTTTCCCCCCTTTCCATTCAACAAAGACAACAGCCCTTTGGTTTTTGATAAACGTTCCTTTCCTACTAGCAGGTGGATTTGCCCCGGGCACTAAGAGCTGTGCTTTCAAACACACACACAGAGGCCCAGCTGTTTGAATCTGCTGCTTCGGGGTCTGTCTTATTTCTCTTATCTCCTGCCCCCGGGGCTGGGTTTTCTCTGCCTTGGCAGGCTGGTAACATGTGGAAGGGAGAGAACAGTTCTAATTAATAGACTAATTAGTGATACAAGCCTTTAATAGCTGATTATAGGAAAGTCATTCCCCATCCCCCAAGTGATTGATTTATTTATTGCTGTTGTGCTGCATTATGGTAAAATAGTCAGCTTCTAATTATCTATTGACTGCTTCAGAAAGGCCTTTCCCTTCTCTTCCTCCTCCTCCTGCCTCTTGCTAATGGTGGGCACAGGCAGAAGGGGAGAACGCAAACCAGCCAATGAGCAGCAGAGGACAGATGTGTTAGGATCTATCAGCCACCTATTCTGACATATCCGAGGTGAAAAGGGAATGGGAGGTGGCAGAAAGAAGGTAAGAAAATCCTACCCACCCTTCTAGAATTACTAGAGGACCCTTCCCTCATGGTTCCTGCCTCTCTGTGTACCACAACTCACATGCATTGTCAGTGACATTAAAAACCAGCCTAGACAGGACTTAAAAGCATGCACTGAAATCCAACTGCATGGGTTCAAATCTCGGCTCTCTTGCTGGCTGGCCTCGTGATCTGGGGAAAGTCTTTCATCTCACTGTGCTTCAGTCTCCTCATTTGTCACGTGGAAAAATAATTGTTCCTCCCTAGGATTGTTGTGAGGATTAAATGAAATAAACCCTGTTGAGCACTTAACACAGGACCTAGCACATACTAAGCCCTCAGTAACATCGGCTATGATAATTACCGCTGCCTGAAATTATTACACATACCTGTTACATAGAAGGAATGTGATAAATGTTTGTGGAATAAATGAACGACTGGTTCATAATTTTCAAGTAGACTGTAAGCCCTTGAAGTTCAAAAAGGTGGAGAAAAGAGAAATTGAACAATAAATCATCATAATAAAAGCTACCTTTAGTTAAGTGCTTATCATGAGCTAGACTCGGAACTAATTGTTCTATATACATTCTCTCATTTAACTCTTATAGAACTGATTTTTATCAGCCTTCTTAAATCACAGTTGTTGTTTTTTAATCGCCTGAGCTCTCATCCAAAATGTTGTGGGAACTCTATGTTCTCCCAAGATTAGAAGGACTCCTGGGGAATGGATTGGCATTTTTCATGATCATTTTTCCTCATGAATTCCTGCTCCAGCTGACTTCAAGTTTTTACCTACCTCCTGACAATGCTGTCCCCTCATCCCCTCACTTTCACTCATGGCATTCTAAGCCCCTTCCTTTCTTCTTTCCCTAAACACTGCTTGGGACACAGGACTATTTTACCTGGAAGACTTATTGAAAGGCAGGGTTATCATGGGATAGAAGACAGCACCAGAAATCACTAATGTGCTCAGCCTCCTCCTTCTGGATTGTGCGACCCAGAACCCTTCTTGTAATTACTTTTCCCTTTCCCTAAGAGTCTTCTCACTGTCTTTGTCTCCTCTGCAAACCTCCTATTCCTGTTACTTTATTATGCAAAGAAATTTAGCCCTTTTGGACAAATGCCTCCATTCTAGGATATTCTCAGTCTCAGGTCAGAGAAGCAGCTGAGGGAATAGATGCTCAGTAACTTTTTTAAACTAAAAATGTTAACCAGAAGTGTTTTCCTTGACCAAAAAGCAAAGCACCATCTGTGATGAATCCTGCCCCACCCTAGAGTGAAGACATATGGCATATGTTGTTTTTTTCATAACAACATTCTTTTTCTTCCTTTTATACTTGTAGAAATGTTATGAGGTAGATATTATTTCACCCATTTTTTTCCAGATGAGAAAACTGAGGATGAAAAAAAAAATTTTTAAGTAACCTGCTCAAAGTCCCATAGCTAATGTCAGAATTGAACTCCTGATGCAGACCTGTCTAACTCCAAAGCCAGAGAGATTGACCACGACACCATGTGGCCACTTAATACAGTTCAAGCAGTTCTGAAGTGGTTCCATTCACAGGGATCCTTACTCAGGAAATCTTTGTGTGGGGAGGTCTTGTAGGTCAGAGGAAGGTGATTTGATTGAGTGAAGGTCAAAGACATTAAAACCAAGTAAGAGCTCGGAATAACTACCTATGTATAGCTTCATGTCTGAGACTCAAGGAGTTGTCGCTGTTAATCACCTCTGAATGATTGCTCTGATTGCCTCATTTGTTGGTGCTGCAGTTGCCGAATTTTACTGCGCTGTATTTGACCTTGGGTAGGGGCTCACTTCTGGGGGAAGATAATTAGAGTGGAGGAGGACAGAAACCAGATTATAGTAGACTGAAGAGTAAGTAATAACCAAAGTTATAATTTTCCCATTATCACACTTAGTACGGGGAGAAACCCTTCCAAAAAATATCATGATCCCTATTTTAGGACTGAGAAAGCCAGCTTATATGTGGCAAAATCCCTCTGATCTCTCCACTAGTGACATTTTAAGGAATGTTTTCCAACTCTTTCTGGGAAGAAGTCTAATAAATTCTGTTTCTACAACTTTAATCCATTTCCAGTGGTGTTCTTGCATCCCTTACAACTTTGGTGCCCCAGCTGGCTTCCCAGCTGGGATGCCCCTTCATCTGGGTCTGCCTGACTCACCACTCCTGCCTCAGGTAAGTCCTTAGCAAGAGAACTGATGAATCCAAGTGAGCCATTCTTTCATTCATTCCACAACTATTTATTGAGCTCGTTGTTAGAGTCTCTGCTACCTGGCCAACTCTTTTAGACATCCTGGGCAACCAGCTTGAAGTGACAGTTTTAAAGATGCAGCGAGCACTCCAAAGCAAGAGAAAGCCTATCTTATCTTCCCAGAGAGAGAGACCCTCCTCGGTTGCCAGCTAGGTTGCCATCACTCTTGGCTGCCATTCACCCTCTCTGTCACATCGAATCAGTGACTTCCTAGACCTGTTAATTTTCTTTTTAATTTTTCCTCCATCTTTTCACTTTGAAAATTTTCAAACTGACAAAATTTTGTAAGAAGAGTATAATGGTTCCCCCATTTATTAGATCACTTTCTCCTAGATCTAAAATTGCTAACTTTTTACATCATATTTGCTTTCTTGACCCTACCCATTTCTCTCTCTCTCTCCATATATATATATGTATATATATATATATATATATACATATTTCATAATAATACTAAAATGCAATTTGCCTCTTCACTCTCATTCTCTCACAGATATGTCATGTGTGTGTGAGGGGGATATATATATTTCTGTGTGATATGCTGGGCCATTTGGAAATATGCACACCTTTTGAGACTTCATCCCTAAAGATTTTTGCATAGAAAAATAAAATAAGGACATTCTCCTATATATCCACAACACCATTATCACATCTAAGAACCAAATCCAGTTGACTTTGTCATCCCAAGACGTCTCCCCTTTAACCACTTTTCTTCAGGCCACACGTTTCACTTTATGTCCGTGGTATAGTCATTTCCTTGCTAGAACCCTCTCTGTCCTTGCTCCACACCCCAGCCGAAGAACTTTCCAAAGTACAAATCTGATTATGTCTCCTTCCTACTTCAGACTTTCTGATGGCTCTAAGTTACCTTCACAGTGAAGAATAGACCTGAGGTGGCACACAAAGCCAGCATCGTCTATATTCTTCCAGAGTAGCACTACCCAGTAGAAAGACACTGTGAGCTATTTGTGCCACTTTAAATTCCCTAGTAGCCACTTTTAAAAAATATATATATATTTTTTTCTAGATGTTGATAGACCTTTATGTTATTTATTTATTTACATGTGGTGCTGAGAATCAAACCCAGTGTTTCACACATGCTAGGCAAGCGCTCTACCACTGAGCCACAACCCCAGCCCACTAGTAGCCACGTTTTAAATAGTAAAAAGCTGAAATTAATCTTAAAATACATTTTATTTAATCCAACATATCCAAGATGTTATCATAGGAACACAAAATTAATATAAAAAAGTACTAATGAGATACTTGACATTCTTTTCTTTTTCCCCTCCAAATTCTTAAAATCTGGCATATATTTAACACAGAAAGTCCATCTCCATTCAGATGCTCAATTTTTAAGGGCTAAAACTAAATGGATTTTTTTACAAAAAATAAAAGGTTATGTTTTACAAACACACACACAATGTATAGGGTTCAGTTTTAAAATTTGTATTAAAATTAAATAAAATTGGAAGTTCTGTTCCTTGTGCACACTAGCCACGTCAAGTGCTCATTAACCACATGAGGCTCGTTGCTCCTGCAATTGTGCAGATAGAGAGCAGCAGTTTTTAAAGTTTGATCCAGTGTCCCCTGGGGTTCCTTAAACACAGCTAAAGGGTCTCTGAAATCAAAACTATTTTCATAATAATATTGAAATGTTATTTTCCTTTTTCACTCTCATTCTCTCAGAAGTGCACAGTGAAGTGTAACAGAGTCTGCACGACATGTCATATCACAACAGATCTACTACAGAGGCACATAAGAGAATTGGCAACCTTCTATTAAGCCAGATGTTAGGGATTTACCGAAGTGTAAAACAGTGCCACTCTTCTTCCCAATTGTTTTTCTTTTGTAGAATTTATTTTTTCATTTTGTTACATGTTAGGTAATGGGATAATAACTATTTTAAAATAAGTAATTACTTTAAAATAAATTAACAAATAATTTCAACCTTTCTGGTTTAGTTCTTCCTTTTTTCATTTTGTTGTTGCTGTTATTGTTGTTGTTGTTGATGGGCATCAGACCCACAGCCCTGTGTGTGTTAAGCACATGCAGTACCACTGAGCCATACCCCCAACAGCTTTAATTCCTGACACAGTCATTATTGATGGATATAACCCTCAGAGTCAAAAGCTCTTTGAAGTTCTCAATTTTTAATGATGTACGAGGGCTTTGAAAATAGCTGCCTACCTCTCCAATCACATGGCTTGAGATTTCTTCTCTTCCCTCAGATTTTTGACTTGAACTTCCAGTTCCAGACAAGATGGAGTAGATCCATTTCTCCCTATTCCTCTTTGCTAAATTTATCTAAAAACTCTGGACACAATATGTAAAATGAACATAAAAAGACTGATAGGTAGAGAGAAGAAGGCAGAATGGTTATGAAGCTCCAGACTCAAGAAATGACATGGCACCAGAGTAGTGTCATCAAAGATCTAGGGGAGAGCCTAAACGTCACCCTGATGCAGCAATAATTAGGCCCCAATGCCCCACAGCTCTCAACAACCAAATGGGGAACTTGGGTCCACCAATACAATATCAAAAGAGGCCTGCTAAAACAGAAGATATAATAAGATCCTGAGTTTTATAACATACCCAAAATATGCAGATACAATTAAAAACCACTGTTACACCAAGAGAACCAGGGAATGAGGTTCTTGAGTGAGGAAAGACAATTAATGGACACTAAGAACAGGAATAGATGATAGAGGTGTTGGAATCATCTGTCATGGTTGTTTACTCTTTTTTTTTTTTTTTTTGGAACTGAGGTTTAAACCCAAAGACGCTTCACCACTGAGCTACATCCTCATTCCTTTTTATTTTTTGTTTTGAGATAGGGTCTCTAAAAGTTGCTTAGGGCACTGGCCTTGAACCTGTGATCCCCCTGCCTCAGCCTCCGAAATTGCTGGGATTACAGGTGTGCACCACCACGCCCAGCCTGTCAATGATTTATAAACAGCCATCTTGAAAAGGCTTCAATGAGCAATTATAAATTATGCTTGAAACAAAAGAGCTAATAGAATGTCTTGACAAAGACATAGACCATCTAAAGAAAATCATATTCTTTGCTTGGGTCTTAAAAGAATAATTCACACTTCTGGAATGATTATCCTCGTTTTGTGCCTGGGCCACTGCTTTTCCTCTCCCTGGAACACCCACTTCTCTCTTCTCCTTTTTATCTCAGTCAGCCCAGATGTCTCCTCTTTTGGGAAGCCTTCCATGATCTTCCATGGCTTCCATGGTCCTCCCACTCTGCTTGCACACTATAGCACTTACACTCATCAATGCAAAGTGTTCTGCCCTCTGTCCCTCCCACATCCACCCAACAAAAAGACTCAACAGAAGGGACTCTGTCTTATCCCAGGCCCCTGACATAGTACCTGGCTTATAATAAGCCCTCAAAAATGTTTGTTGAACAAGTGAATGGAAATGGAAACTTTTCTACTGAATAAAATTAAACTCTGAATAAAATTAAACTCTGGTCCAGCTTTAAACACTCTATGCTATCAGCGGCACACTGATTTTCCTGGTACTCAAGTCCCTTTAACACATCCTGTTTCTCTGCTATACTAGGAAAAAGACTATCCTTTGAAAGGACTTTTACTTTCCTGACTCCACATCTTGTATGTGCTCTTCTTTTAGCCCCAAACATCCTCACTCATCACTACCATCAAAATTGTTCCCACCTTCACAGACCTACTCAGATCTACCCAGCTGGAAGGAGCCCTGCCTACTCTGGATGCGTAGCACTTCATGGACACTTTTCTGATATTATTTTTCATTTTCTTTCTTGCATTTGTTTTGTTGAGTTTTTTTTTTAATTTACTTATAGTGTTCTTTGCAAGGTTTTTTAAACCTGCAGATACAAATAAATGCATATCTTCTTCATCTTGACCTCTGTGTCTGAGCATCTCAGATGGTTCCTTGTTACTCTTTGAATTTTCATTTCTTTTTCTGAAGGAATAGTACCTACTTTGTTGAAGTTCTGTATTAAGCAAAATACACTATTTAAACATTGGTACAGTGTCTCAGTTTTCATAAGTAAGTACTCAATCAAGGTTTTAGCTCCTGTGTTGGTTGTATTGTTTGAAGGAATAAATGGACTGAGCAAGTGCTGTTAGCTCTAACTTCAAAACATCTTTTCCATTCCACTTCATAATCATCTGCTCCTGGCCATGAGCATTTCCCCTGACACTGTCACTAGAGTCTGCCTGGTCTCCTTCTTCTACTCTTATTCTCTACCTCTATTCTTGACTCAGCATTCAGCAGGATCCTTTTAAAACAGGAACCAGATCAAAAATTACTTTTCTGCTCAAATTGTTCTGGTGGTTTCCACTAAAAGCTCTAATGTGATCTGGCCTCCTGTCATTCTCCCCTCGCACCATGCAGCCTCAATGGCCATCTTGCCTTTCCTCATGCAGTTTTTTGCCCGTGACGGGTCTGCCTCACAGGACTTTGCACTTGCTGTTTGCTCTGCATGGGAGGAGCTCTCCCAGCTTGGCATATAACCTGCTTCACCTCTTCTTTCAAGTGAACCTGTGCTCTCAACTGCCACCTACTTAAAAGTAACCACCACAAATAAAATGTCAACCATTACTCCCAATCTACACACATCCCCTTTAGTTTTTCTTTCCAGTTTCAGTTACCTGTGGTTAACCACAGTCAGAAAATAGAAAATTGAAGAAGTAAACAATTCATAAGTTTAAAGTACATACCCTTCTGAGTAGCATGATAAAAATCTCTCAGCATCCCACTCTGCTCTGCCCAGTCCATGGATCATCCCTTTGTCCAATGTATGCTCATTATATGAGCTACCCGCCTACTAGTCATGTGGTGGCTATCTTGGTTATCAGGTCAATTATTGCACAATGACATTACTTGTATGTAGGGTTCAGTACTATCTGTGTTTTTAGGAATTCACTGGAAGTATTGGAACATACAAGGGAGAACTACTTTATTTTATATTTTATAGCTCTTAATATGACCTGAAAACATATCTATATGTTTACTGAGACAAGATTGTTGCCTTTCTCCTTGCTATAATTGTAAGCTCCACAAGCATCTGCTATATCTACAATCTCTAGAATGGTGGGATGACACATAGCAAGTGTTTAATAAAAGTTGGCAAATGACCAAGCAGTGGCTGAAAACTCCTTGGATGGAAGCAACATCCTGTTGCACAAAATTGCTTACCCTTTCCTGGGTTTGTGTGAAAAAGAAGTGTGGACCTGATTTACTTCAAAGGAATGGGATGGGGATGACCTATTCATCCAGGCTGAGGATACTCTCATTGATCCATTTAAATGAAAATCTGGCAGAATATGAGTCCATAATGAACAATGTAATGTGGCAGAGACATCCCCAGGGCACAGCAGAGGGAGATGAGCCTCACAACTTCCTGGGATTTTAATCTCTAGGCCCAGGACCTGCTGGGGGGCCAGGCCATTTCACATGTTGGTGAAATGCTCCAGAGACGAAGCCCCAGACCTACCCTGACATTTCCTTTATTGACTTCATGACATCAACTAGAGGAACCTGGAGGTCTCTGCAGAAGAGCAGGGTGATGTGATGAACTTCTCAATTCAGCTGGCTGGGAAGTCACGTCCCTTCTCTGAGCCTTAGTTTGTGTTTAATTGTAAAATAAGGAAGATGGATTTAATGCATCTTTAAGGTCCTGTACATCAGTGCCTTTCTGTGGTCATATGAATTTTGTATATGACATAATTTGGACTAGACTTAAGGGTGGGGCAGCTGCAGAGAGAAATCCAACATGGAGCCAGTTGAGCTGATGCCCAGCAGTAGGAGCTCAGCAAGGCCAGCAGGTGGAGCCATTGCTGCACCAGTATGTGCAAGCCAAAGGTGGGAAAGTTTGATTTTCTAAGAAGCAAAGCTTCCCAGCTGTCATGGAGAACTCTACTTCTCCAGACCCCCAGCACACACAGAGCCCTTTGCCCCAAACCCCACACATTCATACCCTCAGGGCAGATGGCTCCAAGATCCAATTGCTTCTCCTGCTCCCAGGTTTCCTGGGTATCTATCCTTCCCCCTGACACCACTAAATGGGTCACCCTCTCAAATGGTCAAATGGTCTTGTGACAAGATGGGCCACTAGTTGGAAGCCAACTGGATATTTCTTTCTGATTACCATCTTCCCTTTCTCCAGTCCCAGGAGGGTTCTAGCCCTCTCCACCTCTCCTGGGTTCTGTGGAAGAAACTCTGGTTAGAGAAGTTGGAGGAAAGCCAGAGACAAATGGGGGAGGGGTGTGCTAGAGGGAAAGGTCTGGCTTTGTCAAGATAAGAATGGAAGAATCAACCTTTGTTTGGCCCCAGCCACCTCTGCCACTGTTGACACACTTGGAGGTGTTTCCTGAGACTACTGGGAGTGTCCAGCAGCAGCTCCCCCTCCCCCACCATTTCCTGTGGCCTGGGATGGGGGCATCTGAAAGCTGGGAAGAGGTGAGTGCTTACAGATAGCTGCTGAAATCCTGAGGGTGGAAGCCAGCTCTTCTCCTGGAGTTGGCTGCTAGATTTCTAGAGAGTTCCCACATTGTCCTTTGCTATTTCTGCTCTGAGCTGGGGCACTGGATGGTCTGATAACAGAGGCTGCCTAGGACGTCATACCTTTCCTTTGTTTTGCATATTTTGCATGCAGAACCAACATGTTCCTTCCTTCAGAAGGGTGTTCCTAAGTTTCCAGCACACCACCCTCCTTCCTGAAGGTGCCTGCTGCATTAGAGCCTGCTTTTCTCTCTACTACTGGAAACATCCAGCCTCCCTGCCTCCCCCCATGGAGAAGACCTGGCAAACTGGACCAAAAGTCCTCAGCATCCCAATTGGTACCTGTGTCCCCTGAGATGGTCCAACCTCTTCCCAGGCTGGACCCCACCACCACCACCACCACCACATTGCTGCATGATCCTGCCAGGTCTGATGGGGCTACTCTGTCATTCAGACATATCCAGCTGGGATACCACCACAAAACAGATATTTCAGTATTACTTTAATTACAGTATTTAAACACACAACTTTTTATTCAGAAAAAAAAATGCACCCAATCCTTTCATGTCTGGAAAGTTCTCTTTCCAACCGTTATTGAAACCAGGATCCCTGCTCACCCCTCTAGAAAAACAACAACAGAAAAGGACCTGGTTCTCCCCCAGATGAGGAAGCTTGTGATCTTTGGGAGATGTCCTGGGGCTCGGAGGATCTGGAGATGCACAGCAAAGAAGGGCTTCGGGTGGGGAAGGTAGAAATGAAAGGAAGTCTGCTGGGGGACTGAGGTCACCGCTCAACCCAGGAGTCAAGGGAGGGAGACAGAAGCTGTGCAGATGAGAGGAGACCAAGACTCAACCTCAGTGCAAAAAGATTCTGCAGAAGAGCACAGGTCAAGAGGCTCTGCTCAAAGATCTGGATCTGGTCCCATAGTCCTGCCCACTTTAATCCAAGGAGTCTCCATGTGGCCCCTGAGAGACCAGGACTGAGCTGTTTGTTCTACAACATGGAGCCGGAAAACTGTGCCAGCTTCTGTACATGAACCGAGGGAGACACATGAAGCTTGGTGGAACTTGGGAGAGCAAGTATGGAGCTGGTGGCTAAATCCACAGTGTCTTGGAGGAAGGATAGGGACATGATTTAAGACAACATGTTTTTTCTGATTATATCATTACAAGGCAGTAGGTACAAAGGGTAGTTTGGAGAAAGAACCACAAGGAAGAAACAGTAAAAGCCTCCTGGGAGGAGGTTGTAGCTTAGAAAAGCCCATTCTTTCCCCCTAAGGGTGTCTAGAAGGGAGCAGAGAGCAGGAGGAAAGGAGGGGGTCGGTTTATGGATGCTACAAGGCCATCATCCACCCTGGCAGCTCCTCTGGACCTTGGCTTTTCCCCACTACACCTTTACCAAGAAAAGATCAGAGTGTAGGTTCAGGGAGCTGAACGCATAAAGGGTGCCTGGAAAGTGGAGGGCTCCAGGAACAGCCTCTGAGGTGCATACAGTAGGGAAGGGCAGGACATGAAGGATGTCGCCTCCAGCACGGAGGCAGTATGTGGTGAAGAGGCAGAGAGGGGCCACTTTCCTGGACAGTGCCCAGTCTTGCCCCACCCAGCCAAGTCACAATTCGGTATCAGCCACCACGTGTTGTCTTGCTGAATGGCCGTTTCTGGAGGTGGCCTGGCCGGTCCCGTTCTCCTGAGCCCCTCGATTCACACTGGCCTTTCCCTGAGCCTCAGAGGAGGACCCAGGTCCTGAGCTATAGCCCTGGCCTCCACCGTTCTCCGTGTAATAAGGGTCTTCGCCCTAGACAGTGTATAAATAAAGTAGCATTATCTGGTCAGCAGGGGTGTGAGACACTGTGAGGAGGGAGACCAAAGGAAGTAGGGGATGGGAGGGACAGGAGATGCAGCTGCACGTGCAGACTCCTTTCTTCCTGTAGAGCAGTCAGGGTTCCAGCTCCTAGAGAAGAAAGGACAGAGGAGAGGCACCACACCTTGCCACCAGAGCTCAGTAGCCAGTCCCACAAGAAAACTGGCAGACCTGATGGTGAAATAAACTCCCCAGAGTAGATAACATCCCAAGACCAAGAGCCACACCTCAATCTTGTCCTCCCTCATCCAAAACACTTCAAAAGTAGAATTTCCTTCCATGTGTCCCCTTCTTGTGAGCAAGATGGCACCTACTGGGCCTTTAGTATGCTTACAAATAAGTATGGTTGACTTAGCTGTCTGTTCTGGTTATACCCAGCTGAATTATCCCAGGAAACCCAATGAACAGATGACATGAATCATCTGCTATAAGAGAGAATAAGTGGGCTGGCCCCAGTTAACTTCCCCCACCACCATTTGCTGTATGTTGTTTTGATTCTTCAATGGATATAGTGCAAGCATGCATGTGTATCCCCATACAGGAGCACACAAGTGAAGTATCTTTTCTGGTATTTCCTCCACCCTATGATACCCATGGACCTCCCCAGAAGACCACTATCTTCCTCATTTCCTTATCCCTGGACCCCAGAACTGACCAGCCTTTCTCCTGCGGGGCTCCAACTGCGTCGGTTCATCAGGAAGTAGCCAGTAATGCCCAAGACAGCCAGCAGGATTCCTGAGGTGACCAGTGCAATCAGGGTCTTTCTGGAATAGCTCTGGTGGCTCCCAATATCTTGTTTCATGAAACCTTGGATCCCCAGCTTGAGGAGAAGACACAGAAAAGGCAGCCTGTCACTTGTGGAAAAGGACTTCTGGAAGAGGAAGGCCAGCTTATTTTATATCCCTGAGTGCAACTCAACAACGAATAGACACAAGAGGATAGTGACCTTGGGGATTTCTGAGACAGGACTTAAGATTGATAGCTCTGAATTGAGCTGCACTGTAAAATTTTTGGTTCAATCGTAGGAATGTGAAGACTATAGGGAAGAATGGAGATGAAGGAAGGGAAATTCTGGAGAAGATAATTACTATTCCCTGACCCAGTGTTCCCTCTGAGACCTGTCATCTCAGAGAACTTACCTTTCTCAGCTTAGACTGGTGTTTTTCCATAAGCAGGAGTTTGCTGGGAAGTTCTAGAATTAGAAACAAGAATTGCTAAATCTAGAAACTTATCCAGCTAGGTCCTCCCATGTTGTTCTAGAAGATGCTCTGATGACCAGGGTGGTTCATCTCAGATAAAGCCTTTTCCTCAGCACCTGTGGTCTCTGGAGGTGAGATATGGGATCTCCACCCAAGATCTTTTAACCTCAGGCCTATCTAACCTCAGCCTTACTCATTACCTACCCTGCCCCCCTGCCCCACAAAAGGTGCATGTTACCTGTTCCATTGGCCAAAACCAGCAGTAGGCACTGAGGTTTAACCTCAGACTGGGCGAGAAGCAAGGAGCACATGCCGGGCCCAGCATCAGCATCCTCTTTCCCACACAGTATTTGAATCAGGTCCTCTCCTCTGTCCTTTTTAAAGTCCTCCTAGGAAAATATAACAACAGAGAGTAGGAGACAGACTTACTTGTACCCCTGAACTGCATTTATAGTCTCAGGTAATAATTCTGACAGATATTACACAATTACCCCCTCCACAAGAACACTTCTTTCTAAAATTCCAACTGAAAAAAAAAAATTACTAACTGTATACATGCAACAAAACAGTAAGAAAAAAAATTTAATTTCCCAGTACCAAAACATATTCCTGTTAATATCAGAGAACAAACTTAGGAAATATTATCTTATTAAAGATTGCCCGTTTGTTCATATGCTATTCAAATTGAATTAAAAATAAATCACGAACAGCCGGGGGCACGTCTACAATCCCAGTGGCTCCAGAGGCTGAGGCAAAAGGATCACAAGTTCAAAGCCAACTCCAGCAACTTGGTGAGGCCCTAAGTAATTTAGTGAGACCCTGTCTCAAAATAAAATATAAAAGGAGGCTGGGGATGTGGCTTAGTGGTTAAGCACCCCTGGGTTCAATCCCAGTACCAAAAAGAAAAAGAAAAAAATCACCAATGGAAATGATGAATAATACAAAAATAACTAAGAGCAAAATCCTTCATTTCAAGGCTGCAATATCAAACGATGGCAGAAAAGCCAGTGGAGATGAGTGGAAGACAAACTTATGAGGGACCCTCAGTAGCTTCCTTCCTCTTCCTGTGCAGCAGGGTCTCCCAACCAGCACTACTCAAACTGAAATGATATTTTTGCTTGGTATTTCAACCCTTTTTCCACTGAAAGTATGTGAATTTTAATGAAGTCCATGTATCCCTCTCTAGGTTGCTGACTGGCCCACAAAGACTCAAGAACTCAGACTCAGAAGATGAACTCTAATCATTCTTCAACAAAAGAGTCCTGGGAAAAATATGAATTGGAAGCATTGGCTTTGCCCTTCAAAACCCTATTTTCCCACTTCCCAGGACTTATTTCAGCAGCCTCCTATCAGAGTGACCTCCCCTGCACAACTGAAACTAAGACTTTCTCCTCTGTCCGGATGGCAGATGGCAGAGGAGGAAATGCCTGATGGCTGTGACAACTTTCCTGTTAGGGGAAAACTGCTGGGGCGTGTGACAGTCATCAGACCTGAGCCTCCGTGGAGGAGAAAGCTTCCTGTTTGCAGGCAGGGCTGCTGCTCGTGGCAAGGCCAGAGGTCCTCCCGGTTGGAAAGGAGCCTGGGTATTTTCCTATTGCTGAGATCTAAGTCAGGAAAACCCAGGTTCCTTTGCTTCTGCACAAGGCAAGGTCAAGATTGGCCTCAGGCTCCCACTGGAATTTGAGGGAGGTAAGGGAAAATAACTGGGCATGGACAAGGCCAGGAGAGCATGGCTGGCCAATCCAGGTCACAAGACATGAGCCCAACAGTAGCCTGAATCATCCACCAAGACTAGGTCACAGTGCATCCTCAGGCCCCTGCTGCTTCTTCCCTCCATTAAAAGAGGGAAGGTTCAGCTGAACCTCAGTTCAGCAGGTTTCCCAGTAAGTCTTCAGGCAGGGGCTCTCCTTCTGGAAAAGTCTGGCTCTTTAAAACAACATTTGCATTAGGCAGTGTGGATCCCGCATTGGATATGACTGGCGGTCTCCTATCTAAAGAGAACTGGGTAGACCCTCATTCTCTTAGTGGAGCCTTGCCTTACCTCACCGCACCATGCCTTCTGGACAAGGGGTGGGAAATCCCCTAGCAGGCTTCTGAAGTGTCTCTGGCTGAAAAATGTGTGCTTCCTGACAGAGACAGAGGGGCAGGGTTCCTGTAGGATCTAAAATAGCCAAAGAGAATGGCTGCCCAGTGCCCAAAGTTGGACCTTGACAATGTTCAGTTGCTCTGGTATTTATCAAGCCCTGAATATAAGAAACTGTGAAAAACGCTTTCTCTCTCTATGTGTGTGTGTGTTGTGTGTTGTGTGTTGTGTGTCATGTGTATGTTTGGGGATGGGATGAGAGGGGTGTCTATAAATTTCACATAATCAAAACTCCCTCTTCCTGTGCAGAGGGGTCTCTGTATGAGCAATTAAAATAAATCATGCTTACTATGTCTAGGGCGCAATCCTAAGTGTTCCTCACGTACACGAAGGCCTCCCACAAGCCTAGAAGATGGGCATGATTATTCTCTTCAATTTGTGAATGAAGAAATGGAGGCACAAAGAGACTTTTACATGGAAAGTATCATAAGAAAGTGTCAAAGTGCTAAGGACATACAAAGGAAGGCGGGGACATGTCTGGTGTGGAATTATTAGCAGGAACATCTCACAATAAACCTTGAAGAAAGGGTAGAATGCATGCCGGTGAAGTTCGTAGGGAAAGAACTGCCCAGGAACTGGGCACCACAGAGGACATGCAAGGCATCAACCCTTGTTCTGCTGTTTGCTAGAATCTTCCAAGTCACGCAGCTAGTCTGAGTGTCAAGTTCCCCAGCTGTATACTGGGTTGTTTGGGTGACTAAAGAGACATTGTATGAAAAATGTCCAATATGTTGGGAGCCTAGTGGATGCTAAATAAATGGCAGCCATTGCCCTATTATAGTGATACCTTATATACTATATCACATCAAGTCCATGTTTTATCACACTCTGCCTAGCTTATCTCTAACTAGACTATAAGCCTTCTAAGTGAGTGTGTAGGGTGGGAGTGAGGGTGTACATTACATAATTTCGAACCCAGACTGCACTAATCACAAAACCAAACGAACAACAGAACTCAAGGAATTGTTGTTCAACTTAACACCCCACTGGTTGGCTTCCACATGGGGTCCCCCCCTTGCTTAGCTTCTTGGACTAAATTCAAGGGAATAACAGCAGCCAACCTTCCACTCTGGAGTCCAAGAGCCTCAGTGAATTGTGTTTGAGTCTAGAGAGGAGCAGGTGGGTCCTGAACAAAGCACAATGCATCTCCGGATGCTTGGGATAAACATCCTCCCCCAAGAGACGCTGCGGGCAAACATCATGGGAGAGTGGGCAGGAAGAAGCTGCAGCCTCACCATTTTATTCATGAGAATCAGATTTACAAACCCCTAATTGCATCTGCTCACACATGTGACTTTGGAGAAATAACAAAACCATCTAACCTTTCCACAGCAGCACCCTCAATCTTTGCAGAGTCTCCTAATATGTTAAAGAAGCACCTCAGGCATTGAGGTGGGAGTGAGGGGAGGGACAGGCATTTTTCTAAATGACCTTTAAGTCAGCTACTTCCCAATGCTGAAATTTTAGGATCAATCTCCCTCAACTAACCCGTTCAAAAATAATGTTCGCTTGCTTTGAGGTGTGAAATTGACAATGCAGGTAAAAATCATATTTTGACACAGGAACTGGAGTAATGAAGGGACCTGTTACAAATCACACAACGAGGGGACAGTAACCAAGGGTGAGAAGCTAGATTGTCTCCAGATCTCAAGTTCTTTCCAAGAGACACATTGTCTTCATAAGCTTTTCATCTCCAGCTTATGTTTTGTGCATGGAAACTGACCTTTAGTGTTTGGGCAGAGGGCAAGGAAGGCGGGGGCTGGGATGTGATCTGGGGGTTGGAGGCAGCCCAGCCCAGATGAAGTCAATGTGACCGAACAAGAGTAATGTGAGCTAGTTGAGTAGAAACAAGCCCTGCACATAAACAGATGTGCCACTAAAGAAAGGTATACTAAAAAAATAAGTCTGTGGGTAAAGGACTTGAATTAACATTTTTCCAAAGAAGATACATGAATGACCAATCTGTGCATGAAAAGATGTTCACCATCACTAATTATCAGGGAAATTAAAATTGAAATGATAATGAGATACCACTTCACACCCAATAAGATAGTTATTATGAAAAAAATTTTTTTTCAAGTGTTGAAAAGGATGTGGAGAAATTGGGAACCCTGTGCACAATTGGTGGTGATGTAAAATGGTACAGCCGTTCTGAAAAATGGTGTGTGGTTCCTCAAAAATAGAATTACCCTAGGATCCAGCAATTCCACTCTGGATACATACCGAAACACTGGGATCGGTGTGTCAAAGAAATAAGTCACACACTCACATTCATTGCTGCGTTATTTACAGTAGCTAAAAGGTGGAAAAATTCCAAGTGTCTATGAGTGGATGAAAGGATCAATAAAACGGAGTATATATACACAGTGGAATATTACCCAGCTTTATCAAGGAAGGCATTTTTAATGTATTCTACATGTATGGGTGAACCTTGAGGACATTATACTAAGTGAAATAAGCCAATTGCAAAATGACAAATACCATACGATTCTGTGGTCAAGCTCATAGACACAGAGGCAACGGAAGTATGCGGAGCCTAGAGAAGTGTGGAGTTGTTCTGCAGGTCAAGAGCTCCTTTCTTTTCTTTTCTTTTTTTTCTTTTTTTTTTTTTTGGTACCAGGGATTGCACTCAGGGGCACTCGACCACTGAGCCACATCCCCAGCCCCATTTTGTATTTTATTTAGAGAAAGGGTCTTACTGAGTTGCTTAGTGTCTTACTTTTGCTGAAGCTGGCTCTGAACTCACAATCTTCCTATCTCAGGTTCCTGAGCTGCTGGGATTACAGGAGCATACCACTATGCCTGGCTGAGGGTTCCAGTTTTGAAGGATGCAAAAAATCCTGGAGACTCATTTTTGTACAAAAATGTGAATGTACTTTACTGAAAGTATACACTTGAAAATGGTTATGAGGGTATGTTTTAGATTATGTGTATTTTACCACAATTAAAAATATTTTGGTGTAGAGGAAAATGGGATGGGGTGGGGGAGGAAAGATAGTAGACTGAGACAGACAGTATTACCCTATGTATATGTAAGATTATATGAATCGTGTGAATCTACATTGTGAAAAAAAAAGATATATTCCCTGCTGTATAATTATATCAAAATGGGTTCTACTGTCCTGTATAATTAAAAAGAACCAATATAAATAAATAAATAAATAAATAAATAAATAAATAAATAAATAAAATATTTTGGTGAATTCCCCTCAACACACAGGTATAGAATAAGAGAATAAAGTCATCTCTCATTTTGGAAACCATTTGGGGAACCACATCACAAAGCTAAATTAAGCTGGCACTTCAGTAGAGAGAATGAAAATCAGACCTGGGGAGACACGCTCTGCTAGCGAGGGTTCTGAGATGTAGAAACAGGTGTGTGAGGACAATGTGTTGTCACCTTCCCTTCCCCTGGCTGCCTGGAGCTAAGGATGGAAAGCAAAGGGAGAGTAACAGGGATTTATGTGCCTACAGACTGCAAGTACAGAAGACAGGCCTAAGTAGACTATTTGGTACCCAACATGCAGTACTGCAGAGTTAGGGTTTGGGTAGCTGAGAACCATGAACACATAGTTCTGTTATGAGCATGAACCAGGTGCAGGTGGGTACCAGTATTAGGAAGGTACCAACATTACAGGATAGGGAAAACCAAACAGGGGAAATTGAACCTGTCATGCTCCTCATGAGACTCTGGGTAGGACCTTAGTATCCCTCTAGCAGAACTAGCCCCTCAAGGCCCTCTGATACCATGTACAAATGCAGCCTAAGAAAAATGAGGAGGGACTATACACTCACAGCCCCTGGTGACCAGATGAACAGGGAGTGGACCCAAGGAAGGGAAACTGGGACACAACTGGAAGCTGTGGTTACAAATTCTGGAATAAGGACTGCTGGCTGAGGAAAAATCATTCTGGGGAGTAGTAGGAGGCACTGCTGCTTGGGGGCTGGGGAGGAGGGCCCCTCAGGAAGAAAGGTGATGGACAGGAGTGGAAACACCAGGGAACAGCAGCTCTACACACGTGCAGCCACAGGGGTGATTTGTTGTGGGCAGTAGAACCTTGGGGGAGCTGCTCTCTTTCCAAACCCCTACTCACAGAACCTCCCCAAATCCCAAAGGAACATGTGGAGTTGTGACATAAAGTATATCAGACAGCAAAGACCACAGTGAAAAAGAGACCAGAAAAGCATAAGAGGAGTTTTTTCTAGAATGGCACTTGTCTTATCCAATGGCCCTACCTAAATGTGAACTTTGAAAAGCAACAGACACTTTGAAAGCTCTGTAGTCCCCTCTAAATCCTGGCCACAAAGAATGAGCATTGGCATAGATCTATGTGATATGCTAAAAAATAAATGCTCAACCAAGATGACAGAAAAAAATTATTTTCCTTTGTTATAATTAACAAAGGAGTTGACAATTTTTTCCCTTTAATGAGTAGGGTTGAAAATCAGCATCAGAAACACACTGGGTGTTGCTGAAACATTGTATATTCATGTTTTTCAAACTGTATTGAGTTATTCTATTTTGTGAACTTGTGTTTTCATGATCTCTGATGTCTTAAAAGGCCCTGGTTTAATAATTCTTTCAGATGAAATTTAGAAAGGTGTGTAAGTCAGAGAGGGACCCAACTGATGGTTGCCGGTAAGAAGCCAGTAGTTGGAATGACCAAAATAAGTAACTCATGCCCTCCACCAACTGTAGTCTTTCCAATCTATGTTTGCCACATATCACCCATGTGTTTTCGTTAAGTAAATTCCCAACTTGTAAAAAAATGTTTTTTGTTTTGTTCACCTCCATCCGTCATCTAGAACCTTGTTACTCTCAGGAAATAGGATTTCCTGAAACAAAGCAGGAGGCCTGCTATAATCATTAAAAATTAACACCAGGCCATATATATTCTTACCAAAGCAGTAAGACATGAAACTGAAACAAGAGCCCTAACTACTCAAAAGAAGAGGGAAACGACCTACAGTGACAGATATCATGATTGATGATTGCTTTCCTCAAAAACTAAAAAGAACCAAATAAGAAGCTACTGAAATTAATAAGAAAGTTCAATAAAATGGTTAAACCCAAAATAATTATTCAAAATCCATTAACTTTCTAACATCTCAACAATAATCAACTAGAATATATAATAGGGTATTGTGTTATAAACAACCTTAAGAAATCCATCAAACCTACAGGGAAGTGGACTGGGGATATAGCTCAGTGGTAAAGCTGCCTAACTCACATGAGGCCCTGGGTTCAATTCCTAGCACTGAACCAACAAAACAAAACAAAAACAAAAAGGAAACAAAAAAACCAACCAAAGAAAAAGGGAAGAAAAGATTTAAATTATAAATAAATAAATTTTAAAACAACACAAAAGGCTTAGAAATGCCAAAGAATACTAGGAAAAAATGAAGGACTTTAGAACAGTTCCAATTATAATAGTCGTGGGATTTTTTCAGATGTTGGCAGATGTCAAGATTTTCTAAAAGAAGAGCTGAAAACTACTTTACAGTTTTTACAGTAAAATGAGGAAAGACCTGGCTGGCTGGATATTAAAAGTACTACAATGAAAAAGTACAAAAAAACCCACAAAGAAATCTTAAAATTTTAGAATTGACAAAAGCAGAAACAAATTGAAAAGACAAAATCTCTCAAAGAAGGTGCCCATGTGTCCACATATATAAAAACTTGTAAGCTACAATATAAATTAAACATAAACTTTACTGAATGATGTGATCATTCAATAAATAATGTTAGGAAAAACAACTATATAGAAAATACAGCATTACAACAAAATAAATTCTGCATGGATTACAGAGTTATATGAAAATAATAATACCACCATTAGAATTGAGTTTCTAGTTTACTAATTTATCTCTGGATAATAAAAAGGACTTTCTTAACATAAAAGCATACTTAAATCTGATGTAAAATAACAAAATTTTATTTGAATTGGTTTTGCCTTTTTTGCCCACCAGATGGGGCCTCTTACTCCCAAAAAATCCAATGCTCAATATTAGAAGCAGCCTCTCACTGCTGAACAACTCAGATCCCTTCCAAAGTTCAGCCCAATCCAAGATGGTTTAAGGATGTTCAGAGGGTGTGGGGGCGGGGAGGAGGTATTAGGTGGGGGTTGACTTACGCAGCTAGAGGTCTCGTTTAGCTCCAGGCAGATGCCCTGAGTCAATCTCACTTCTCTAATCCCTGAACATTTGATTTCTCCCTGTATTAAAACAAAAACAAAATAAACATGCAAGCATCTTTGCCTTTCATGTTTTCCCTACCTCCTTTCTGGTTGGATTTCTATGGGGTACTCTCTTAGAGGTTTTAAGGAACAGGAAATTTTTAAATTGTCAACAACAACATTCCCAAATCTAAAAGTTTTGAAATCAAACTTTTTGAGCATCAACATGATGCTATGAGTGAAAGATTCCACACCACAAAGTTTGTCTTATGTACAAAGTTATTGAAAAATATTGTATAAATTGCATTCAGACTATGGGTATAAGATGTATGTGAAACAAACACATTTCATGTTTTGACTTGGGTCCCATTCCCAACCCCAACCCCCAGCATATCTCATTTTATGTGTAAATATTCCAAAATCCCAAAATATCCAAAATCCAAAATACTTCTGGTCCCAAGCACTTCAGATAAGGGACATTCAGCCTGGAATGATTCTTTCTTTTTCCATTTTGTACATTATCCCCATTGGATAATCAAACCTTTCATTACTGCTATTTGCAATTTGGTAAACGCTGGCTCCAATGACACAGAAATGGGAGAGCAGGGAAATCTCCCAGTTGGGCTATTTTCCTTCTAGTGAATTGCACACTAGCAGGAAACCCATATAAGCAGACAGATAATTGGGATGGTCAGGTCCTAGAGACACACCCATTTTCCTCTTGGTCCCTAGGACTCTTCAGATTCTTATGTTGATTTTTCAGAAACAGAAACCAGGTGAGCCCCTCATGCCTATCCTTACACTGCACACCTTCAGATTGTCTACTCTTCATGCTAAAAGCTGTTGACAGCCACATGCCTCAAGGCTGAGAAGGGCAGGCAGACCTAACCATCCTAAGTATGCCCAGTTCCTACCACTGCCAATGCCATCCTCACTGCCTCTCTATGCCTGGCACAACCACCAAACTCTCTCATGCAGAGGAAATGCTGTTTGCCCCAAATATTGTAGAGAAGCAGTTCCCTTAAAAAAGGCATGGATTCCAAATATTCCCAAGGAGAAATGGTGCCCAGGTCAAAGCCATACCTACAGGTACTAGAAGGAACCCCAGAAGACTGGATGGATCTCTGAAAATCTCCTTTCCACTCCTAGAAAAATGCAATACCCAAAGCAAAGCTCACCCTTGCCAGCTGAGTGCACTCTTTCCCCCATTTTCGACCCCTCCCAGCAATATTCAAAGTGCATATTTCTGTGCTGATTCTCACATGACCCAAATCTCATCAGCTGGTATGAAAAGAAGGAGAGGGGGAGAAAGAGCTTGCTTGCATATGAAGTGAGGGAGCAATCTGCCACTTTGGGCCCGATTTACCCACCTTGATGGTACTTGGGGTAGGAGAAGATGGTGTATAGGGTTTTGTGGGCGATGTCATCACAGGGCTGGTGCTATTGGGTGAGTAATCTGAAACATTTGTAGTCGTCATGCTGGGCTTCAAGGTCATCTCTGAAGTCAACACATTTGCTATAGTGGTGGATACTCTGGTGGCCACAGAGGTCTGTGACTGGACAGAAGAGTTTGTGGTTTCGGGGACTGTGGTGATCCCAGAGGTAGATGTGAAGTTGACTGCAGTCTCTGGAATACACCAAAACACAAATGTGCATGTGTGCACATGCACATATACACCAATGAACACACACTCGACACACAATCTCAGTTCATGACATGGATACGGATTTCTAAGCAGAAATAGGAACTTGAGGAGGTACTGTTACTTCATCTCCTTACCTTGACTAAGCGTATTCCAAGCCACTGTTAGAACCATAGCTATAATCTAGAATGTGTTTGGGGGTACCAGATTCTGAAAGTGAATTACATGCTGGTATACCTTAGAGAAGCCAAATATGCCCAATTCAAACCTGGACCCCTTTCTTTATTTCAAAGAGACCATGATCTATGATCTTTGCAATTCTCTTCTGATCTTTATTACCAGCTGAACTCAGCATGAGAGGAGGGCTACAGGGAACATTATTCCTCAGGATCAGCTGCCAATACACTGGCCTGAGAAAGCGGTCACCATTGAAAGAATTATCTAGAACTTACTTCAGAGTTCCCTAAGGATGATGCCCAACTACTAATGCAGGGGTTAGTAGGATTCTATCTGAGGCAGAGGCCATGGTCCACAAATATTCCCCTGCTTTATACAACCACGAGCAACATTGCTCAGGGACCTAAGGCAAATTCTTTACCTGAGATGTCTGATGTGGTCTCATTGCTGTCCTGAGAGGCAGGATGGGAACTGTTACTTGCAGGGAGGCTTAGTGTTACAGTTTCCTGGCTCGATACATTTGTAGAAACATTTGAAAATATATTCAGAGTGGATGATTCTGGGGTAACGGCCATCGAATTGTTCATAATTGTGAACCCGGAGGCTGTAGGGAAACAAGGAGGAAAAGTCAGAACCTCTCTGGAGCATCATGACATCTCCTGATACAACTTCTTGACTTCAAGGAGAATTTGTTTAGAATATTCCCTGCTGCCCCTGGCAATGGAACAGCAGTTAATCCTCCTGGACAGTAGACTAATTTTCTATTACTAGATTTTTCCAGAAGAAACAGAGAAATAAAAATTTATATGCACCCAAGTGTCTAGTGTAGTATTATTTATAGGAGGGGAAAGTTTCAAGCAACAAAATGAATTATAATAGGATAAATGGTATATATACTTAATATACTACAATCACTACATTATCATATACATAATCTTCACAAATAAAAATTTACAAATTCCAAGTAGCAATGTGAAAATATGAGGTAATGTTCATCAGTGTTCAGTAAAATACTAAAATACAAAATTACACTGGTTTATATATAGAGAGAGAGAGCAGAGATCAAAAATCTAAGGGAAAGGCTGGGGTTGTGGCTCAGTGGTAGAGCACTTGCCTAGCATGTGTGAGGCACTGGGTTCGATTCTTAGCACTGCATATAAATAAATAAAATAAAGGTCCATTAACAACTAAAATTTTTTTTAAAAAATAATAAAATAAAATAAAGACATGCTGTCCATACACAACTACAAAATTTAAAAAAAAAAATCTAACGGAAGACAAGTTTCTATTTCCCTTTTGATGTATCCTTCTTTTTTGGTCACTCCCCATACAATATATTAACTCTTGGAATAACCACACTCACTATCACTATGCAATCTCCTTTAAAAAATATATCCTTCTTGGTCTTTCTGATTCCCAAACTCCCCTCAACTTTTCCCTTGTGATCTTCAAATCCATCTCCTTTCCTTTCATTGAGGAACTCAGTTGCAGCCAGAACCCCAAGATATCTCTCAGGAGGCTCTAACCCAGAAATTCCTGATGGACCAGAAAACACAAAGTCTGGTTTCTTATCAAACGTAGTAGGGGAGCGTCATTCTGGCTCTACCAAGAACTATGTACTTTCACATGTGTGTGCACCTCACTTTACTTACCTCTTAAATGAAGGTCTTTTCTGTCTACCTTACGAGAGAGAATGAATGATACAACAAGTGCTAAATTACTTTAGTTGAATGTTCTAATCATTCTCTGAAGATCTTCACAAGTGTCCTTACCCCTCTCTTCCATATATCCTGGGTACCCAGTGGTACCATACAAAGATTTAGGAAGGAGATTTCTGCCTGGACTCTGTACCTTCTGTGCCTCCTGTGAGGACTGACTGGGATATACTCTCTCTTCTAGATCACATTTTGGGGACCAGAAGTACCTTAACTTTTTGCTCAAATGGCTCTTTTCTCACATCTGAGATCTGCATGGACTTTTCTCCAGCCCATCTTTTAAGGGTGAACTGCAGCACCTGGTGGTGTAACACCAGGGTCAGTGGTAACCAAGAGATGGCCACTTGCAGGATGTAGGTGGAGTGTCCCAGGCATCCATGCAAGATCTCCCAGAGCATGGGCCCAAATCATGGGGAAGAAGAGAAGGGAAGTAGTCTGGGGCCAGGGTCCATCTCTTCCTGATCAGTCACATTGTGTACTGAATTCCAAGAGTGTGAGAATTCCAAATTCAAACCTAGCCTTTCAAGTAGTCATGAAAGTATGTTTGTCAAGGTAACAAAAATAGAAGATAATTTATTTACCAGTTAGTTGACCTGATTTATGACTGTGAAGTAATAAAGGTACACATATAGAACATGCGCCTCTGTTGTACTCTGGCCTTGGGCTCTGTTAAATGTTAGAGGTAGACTCAGCACCCAGAGTTCGCACTTGCATTAACATCCTCAAGCAAAGGCCCCTGAGCGTCCCAAGACACCCTAAAACTTGTCTCCAAATCTTCCTGATTAAGCTCTAAGACTGTTTTTCAGAGGTTTTCAGGTAAATAATACTGTAAAATAAAACCTCTTGATCCCTCAGCATCAAGAAAGGAGTCAGCTTTGAGCTTCAAATTCATTAACCTGAGGCCAAGGATGCTTCCCCTTAAGGTGGTGATGAGGGTCTCACTCTACCACATCTGCCTTCCTCTCCTGCAGGCTGCAAGTAGATTAATATCAACAGCAAATGTATAATCATATTTTACTCTTAGGTGACAGGAAATCAGGTAGAAGAAGTGATATTGCTATCTCCATCTTAGAGATAAAGAACTTCAATTACCAAGAAGTTGACCAAGAGGCAAGAGTGGAGATGATGGAGGGCAAGTAGTGACAGACACTGAGGTTCAGCTGACTCCTGTATCCATATTGCAAGGTGATCAGGCTGGGTTTAAACTACTAAGAATGCATCCTCCACACCTCTGGAGATGGGTGAGTGGCTTAGATGGGAGGTGGGCTGTTCAAAATACAATAGATGCCAATGTCAATTCAGGCTACTTCCTTATGACTCCCTAACTAATCTGACTGTAAGACATGAATTCATTATAGGAAGCAGGTGTTGGTAACATTAGGACACTGAAATAAAGGATCATGCTCAAGGCACCATTCCAAGACACCCCTGGAATCTCCCCTTGACACCCTCTTTTTGCCCACACCCTCCCTTCTCTCCTCAAACACGTCAATTCCCGGGAATCCCATCTGGTCCAGCCTGGCCCAGCCCTTTTCCCTCTCCAAAGGAAGCAAGGCTTGGTTGAAGTGATGTCATGCTTTTGAACCCCATCCCCCAAGGGGCCTCCTTCACCCAGACAAACACTTTTGAACTTTTCCAGATGTGAACAGAGACCTGCTGCTGGTTCTGAGGACAGAGGTGCCTGTTCCAGAATAGTGAAGCAACTCTGGACCTAGGCCAGCTACCGACCCGCGGGGGATGGGCTCCCAGCTGCAGCAGCCTCCTCCCTCCCACTATTTGGCTAAGTGCTGAGGAAGGTAGTTTGATCTGCTTGCAAATGAGAAGGGGACCCTAATGTCGCATTCATGGTTCTGAGCCTAGAGTGAGTAGAGAATCTTCTGAAACACTAGAGAAACAGACAAAAAGGAAGCACAGAAAGGCAAAGCTAGGTGACGGGCTCTGTATGAACTGGCATAGAGCAAGGGGACATCATGGCCAGGAGCCAATCCTGACCCGGGTACTGTCACTTAGGTCACTCAGTGAGTGAGTTCTTGGGCTTCAGTCTCTAGGGCTCCCTTTAAAGAGATCACCAAAGAGACCCGGTCTTGGAGGAATGACTTCCTAGGAGTCAAGATTGACTGCAGGCCTCTTTTTATTCTCTTCCCATTCACATTCATGGCCTGAAACCATCAAACACTGGCCTTTCTTTATCTGAGCTTCTGACCTGCAACTCTGTAGAGGACTAACAGCAGCCTACAGTCAATGGGAATCTGTCAGACGCTGAGAGACAATTGATGAAACCTCCACTGTGGTCCATTCTAGACACAAGGAACAACCCTTGAACCCATCCCTGCAGAGAACTGTAGTTCAACCTAAAGCTGAATGAAAGGCCACCTTCTGTGGGTTACTCCTCAGTCCATCCTAATTAACTGTGCCACAGTAAGGGCGATTTGACCCTAGTTGTCCTTTATGATCTTGACCCATGAACTTGGAGCAAGGAAGGAGACAAGGGGTCAGGAAGTTAACAAATGGGGAGGAAAAGAAGTCAAACAGATGCCACAGAATTCATTTAGCAAAATCCACACATTGAACTTACAGGTGCTTATATAAAAATAATTATTCTTGTTTTACATACAATTTTAAAATACTTATTTATTTGGTATCTTAGCCAAAGCTGACAATTAGAAAGAGACTATTAGAAGCAAATAAAAAGAAGCAACAGCTGAAAACTAAGAAACTGAAATAAATGAACAACATACCTGGGTACCAAACCCATACTAGTCTGGAATCATTCATGGAGGAGTAAATAAAGATATACACCTTCATAATCATTAACGATTTCACTGAGTTGCAACAGAGCTACATTATTTTCATGATACATCTGAGTCATGAAGGTTGAAGTCCTTTTTTCTGGGGGTATGCTCTGAGGAAGCAGAGGAATATGCAATACCTTTTGAAAAGATTTCTACCTACAATTAGTATGTTGAAGATTCTTTTGGTCATTACAGGGGGTTTACAAATTCCCAGGGCTTTAGTAAGCTGTGGTAATTAAATTCCCACACGTGAAGAAATTGAGGTTTTCTATACTTGGTCTTACTTTTCACAGGCCTCCTTGTAGTTTTTTGTGTTTTTTTGTTTTTTTTTTTTTAATTGATGCTGTTTCTTGGGCCCCTGACAGCCAGCCCCAACCTGTCCATCCATCAAATGCTAGCTCCCAGCCAAAGGGAAGCATCTTGAAGGAGTTCCTGGGTATCTTGGTGGAAGACACATGCCTTCAGACAGGACCTGCTGGAGCCCACGGCCTCATTAATGGTCTTATTTCAACTCTGCAAACCTTTCCTATAAAATGGGGATAAAAACAAACCCTATCTCCTGATCGTTTTGAGGAACAAAGGAGGTCACCAAGTGTACAGCACTTTGCCTGTCTGGAAGTTGTTTAAAAGCCAGCAGTTGTCATTCTGATAAGCCCCTTCCTTCTTCTTCCCAGAGAGCAGAAGGCTTATCTCTATCACTCATCTGGCACAAAATCACATATGCCGTTTCCTCAGGATGGGTCTAACTGTCACCTCAGTTAGAGTACAAATTTCTTGAGTGGTGGGGCCATTCTTATACTTGGTGTTTTACCCATGGCACTTAGGATAATCCTGGGATGCCAGGATAAGCAGTAGGGTCGAACAGCACTATACCGGGTGTGTTCAAACCCATCGCCTCTTACTAGGGCAGTCTCATTATGATGCTCAGTTTTAAGAGGGAATAATAGGAGTGCCCATGTAAAGACAACCAGGATTAGAGTTCTAGAAATCAAGTCACACTGTTGAAGGCCTAGCATTATTTCATTTAGATCAGGGGTTGGCAAACTATTGCTGATAAGAACATATCTGGCCCAGGGACTGATTTTTTGTGGCCAGTCAAGCATGGCTTTTACATTTTTAATTATCATAAAATGAGGCAAAGTAAAGTTATGTGTGAGAAGCCTAAAATATTTGCTACCCAGGCCTATATAGGAAAAGTTTGCTGACCCTTGATCTGAAAATGAAGAAGGGAGAATAAATGACTTCCTTCAAGATTCACTTCACTCACACAGTATATACACTTTTTCCCCCTTAAGCACCAATGATGCAGAAAGGGTCTTGCTCAGTTCTGTAGAGAGCACAAAATAAGCCAATTTGATTCCTTCCCTCCATTAGGCATTAGTGTCATTGTAATTTAAGTAAATCCCTCAAGGAGTCCATAATCTAGTGGAGCTGACTAAAATGGTCTTTAGGGATTTTCATGAAGAACCAGATTAAACCTATGACAATCAAAAAAAATTAGTACAATGATTAGTACAAGTTACAGTAAAGCTAATTTCACTATAATACAAGGGGAAAACTTAATGTAGTCATTTTTTTTTTTTTAATGAGATGAGCTACTTCGTGAAATAAGTTAGCCACTCATGCTTCCTGGAAGCATTCAGAAAGCATTTTTGTTAGGGGTCCCTGCCAACCCTGTGATCCACCACGTGTTGGAGACATCTTGAACTAGAACAAAGGGTGGGGCTGATGTCTTCCTCAGCATTAGAGGGAAAGCTGAGGTGTGGGCATAAACCAAGTGTCTTAGGCCTGATCATCCCCAGTGTACTGAGATTTCCTTTTCATAGTCATACAGCTTGTCTTGACCCCCTCCATTTACTTTGGAACTCCAATATCTAAAGATTCTCAGGTTGCCTACGTTTCTTCCACTCACTTCTTCCTGTTTTCCTAGCTCCTCTGACCCTTGGATTGCAGCTCAAGGCCTTATTGTACTCCCTACTACACTACTTCAACATAAGCTAGTCAAGCACCCATTCCTTTAGTCTGCCTGGAGAACCACTCACACAAGGCCAGTCTGAGTAAATGATTTTTACTGAAGGTCTAAGAGCATGGAGCAAGATTACAGGGCATCCCAGGAAAGACAGGGCATAACATTGAAACATCAGATCTTACCATGCTAATGACATCATGCTACAAGGAATCTTCTTAGGTCTTATCCAACTTCCACCCATCACAGTTCCTCTATTGCTGCAGGTATGTCTCCTCTGCCTGGGCTCTGGAGCCCTCTAGCCTTTGTCTCTTGAGCCCACCGAAACACAAAGCCCCACTTTATCATAATTAGCTAGTCAGTCTCCTGTCTGTCCTTGCACATCCAGGGTTTGTCCAGGTTCTCGACTTTCTCACCTAACGACCCATTAACACATTTTCTTAAACAATGGAGCAAGATATCTAGAGACACCACTTCCTTAAGGGGTATCAGTTTTTATTTCATTTTTTTTTTTCAGGAAGGAGCAGACCTCCTAATTAAGCCAGAATACTTTTTCCTTTGCACCTGAAGGGAAGTGATTCAGTTCCTGATGGGGACTAGAGTGCAGGTCCAGTGCAGTGCACCTTGCCATGCCTCTCTATTTGATCACCATCCTCCCAAGTTGCATGCATCTTTCTCCTTATAGCATAAAGTCAAGGCCCTTTAGACTAAATACTCTAGAAAATGTGTTTTCATTTCTTAGCTAGAGGGAAGAAAATGTTCTCATTAGAGAAGTTGAAGCCCAAAAAAATATGGAAATTCTGCCCTGGCACCATGAAAATTTTCTTTTGGAGGGTGGAGTTTTTGTTCTTTTCCCATACCTTCACACTTCCTTTTCTCCACACTGCAGGACTTTTAGTCAGATCAACTGAAGTCCATGAGAAAGGGAGGCCTGAGGGTGGAGCTGGATCACCATCCAGCCCTGAAAGTAAGCCCAGGCCCTCCAGCCCAGGGTCTAAAGGAAATCAGGCAATGAGATGGTAAGAGTGGAATTTGTTCCTCCTTGTTATTTGTTTTTATAGGACTCTGTGCCTGAGTTTATCTGCTGCAGTTTGGCACTTCTTGCCCTGAGCATTTGGAGACAAAGACTCAGGAAAGGAAGGAGATGAGAACTAGTAGATGAGGAGGCCCAGGAGGTGGAGCTAAAGGGATAAGAAAAAGGCCCAAGGTCCTAGTACACTCTATCAGCCAAACAGGAATGCTGCTGAAGTCCAGCATTTGCAAAGGTTGTGCTAGCTGGGCTGACCCTACAAGGGGGAGCACTGGGGACCACTGACTTAGTCAGAGGTCCCCAAGGCTACTCCTTCTCATCGCCATGTGGCATAGAGTCAAAGGGTGGAGTCCACTCCCCTCTGGAAAATATCTGATAAAATTCTTTTCCCTTTTCTTTTTCCCCTCTTACACGTAGCCCCAGACAGGATATGGGTGTGGGGGTCCACAGGCACGAAGGACCCAAAGAAAGAAAAGGAATGTGACCCATTCCGGCAGGACTGGGGGATGTTGTCAGGGTGAGGGGAGTGATAGGCCTTAGAGGAAAAAGAGACGCTGAGCCTGAAACAAAAAGGACTCCCTAATTAATAAATGGCTTCCCACCCAGCTGGTGGCTAAGCTGTGCTGCCCAGGGGTCCCTAGCTCACCCTCCACAAAGAGAGACCACTTGTGATTGGCTGCAATGTCCATGCTAATCTCACAGGCAAATAGCTCCCCAAAACAAGTTTTTCACTGGTGCAGTATAACACAGAACTACACGCTAAATTTCTCAATAATAATTGCACCTTTTTTTTTGGCAATGGCCCATTGGTAGCATTTCAAGCTACAGTCACTTGTTTCATTTATCCCACAATATATCCCAGGACAGAAAATAACTCCTAATATTAAAAAAAAATTCTCAACAGAAACCCTAGAATGGTCCTGAGGAATGCATAAAGACCAAGTAGTAGGCAAGGTTGGGGATGGGGACCCATGCCCCACTCTTTACCCCAAAGCTGAGATGCAGAACTTCTCAGCATATCTGCCCAAGGTTTTGCAGCAGTTGCATTACATCTCCCCCACCCACCAAGGCAAGACTGATACTGGCCAGCTGAGGAAATAAAAATGGGTGGGCCTCAGTCGGCCCAGGCCCAGGTCATCATGTAGCCAAAGGAGAGTGCAGCATCTGATGGGAATCTGAGCCTCTCCCCTGCTATGAGGGCACAGCGCAGCACCCATTCTAGGGTTTCAAAACCTCCACAACAGCTTTACCCTTGTCTAAAGAGTGTGTCCAGGGCTTCCAAACACTCAACCCAGAACCTAACTCGGCCTTCTCCAACCTAAGTCAGCTCTCTCCAACTGGGGGACCCAAAAAGGGATAGTTGAGGAGACTGGGAGCAAAGAGGCCCAGCAGGCACTTCTACTTTGCAGGGCCACCCAAGGTGGGTGGTCTTTAGTTTGTAGTGAGAGTTGGGCACTGGGAGCCCTAGAGAGCTAGCAACAAAAGGGAGAGTGACTTACAAAGTTTCAAACCTCCAAGTGCAGTGCAATGAGATGGAGGTTATTCCCCCAATGAAAACAATTATGTTTAGTGAGTGCCTCCTATTTTTTTCCAAAGTGAGCGCAAGAGCTTAAGAAGTAGGAGTGTGTGTGGGTGAGCAAGGAGTGTCCTGACCTGTCGGATAGCTTTAGAAGTTGGAGGCGAGCAGGGGGAAGAAAGCTCCAAAATCTAACTAGTTTGAGTTTCTGCAGGGATGAGGGGTTGTGGAGAGAAGGAGGCAGGGAGTCCTTCAGTAGGATCCCAGCAGTGTCTGAAGGGATAATTCTAATTTTGCTTTCCAATCTTTAATGCAAGATCACCCCCCAAACCTCAAGGACTGGCTTTTTTTTTTCATTCCAAACTCCTCTGCTCATCCAACTCGACCCTCCTCCAGAGCCCCTCGGTTGGACCCTGCGTCTCACCCCTGGTTGGTTTCCCTTGATTTCCTTAACGTCCACTGTAGCTCCCTGGTCCTGGTAGACAGGAGGCTCCGGGGCCCTTCCCATCAACCCGCTCCCGGCCGCTGCTTTCTGAATCAACCAACAGCCACACAACTTTCCGGCTTCCCTCCTCCCCCTGCTCCTGGCCCTCGCTCCAACTTTGCGCTCCGCACCTTTGGCAACGCAGAGACATTGGCATCTCCAGAGTGCTTTATTTTAGTCCATTCCAGAGAGCCCTGTTGCCCGGCTCACACCTCGGGTAAATTTACACTCCCGCGGTGCCCTTCCCCTCCCACCGCCACCGAGTCCCAGGTGAAGCGCTGGTCCCGCCTGAGCAGCGCTGGGCGACTTGCGTGGGTGGGACAGGGGTCCCTGCCCTCCGCGCAGCTCTGCTTGCGGCTCAGCCTAGCGCGCAGCTCGACCCTCCCTGCGGGGAAGGCGGGCCGGCGCGGCGCGCTGTCGGTACTCACGCAGCAAACTCAGCAAGCAGAGCGCGGTCCAGCCCCGCGGCATCCCGGGCCCCGCGCGCGCGCCCCTGCGGCCCAGCATCCTTCCCGCGCCGCTCCCGAAGAGATGCACAGAGTGGAAGACACTGCTGGGCCCGGCCGGGACGCGCTCCTCCCGCCCCCTCCGCCCGGAGGGGGTGGGGGATTCTTGCTTTTCTCCCCTCCTCCCTCTTTAGTCTTGGCAAGGCCGGCCCCTCGCCTTGGCGGCCACTAACGTGAGCTTCGCTAGTTAGTCCCAAAGGCCGAGGACGTGAGTCCAAAAAAGGTGGAGGGTTGCGTGGCCCAGACGCCTTGTTCAGCTTTCTGAAGAGGCCTGATCCTGATCCTAGTCTTCAAGCTGCATTTGAACTTAACTGTTAACCCTCTGTGTCAGCCTTGCTGGTGGCCAGGAAAGGGACAAGTTTCTTCTGACCCCCACCCCCTCCTTTCCTTTGTGTTTTTCTTTATTTTAAAGTGTAAAGCCCAGAACAATCTTGTGGAAGGAATCTGCTGTTACAGCCTGAGTTCACAAGTGTGAGCATTTTGCTAATCAGGTAAAATTCACCCCATGTTCAATCCAACACATTTAATGATAATCACAGTGATACTGTGCTGCATGTTAATGAAGAATAAAGAATGAGCAGGATGTGTAAATGACTATAATTACACATTTTGCTTGTCCCATGTATTCTTGCAGACTTTTTATTTCACCCCCTCTCCAAGATCTATAGTATTTGTGCTATTTTGAGGGATTTTTCCCCCTTTGACCATCCGTATTTTCCCTCTTGATGGTAACAGTTACCATCACCACAAAGACAAAGGACCCTCCCTCCCCCTTACACCCGAAATGCCTTTTGCCCAGTCACTCTTCTTTAGCCCTGGGTCTCTCTATGGGCTTCATTTGGCTATACCTTCAGAAGACTTTCCTGTGATGCCACCCTCCACCACCTTATACATTCCCAAGCTTTCTGTTCCTAACAAGTTGTTTTGGATGTTGGTGAACTGAACTGCAGAAACTCACAACTGAGCAGTCAGCTTTGTCATGAATTGGGATGGGAAAGACAGAAGAGAGGAGCCAGATTGGGCAGATGACCCTGGCAGGGGCTGAGATAAGGCATAGTCTGGGGGAACATACTCTGAGATCCTGAGTGGTATCATAGGATTGCAAATACTCAGTCCAGTCTCTTCCATGATGTCTGAGTCTTTTGCCTAAAGAGGACAAAAGGAAGGTCAGAGCAGCACCTGGGGGTCCCTTCTGATTTCTCCTCTGCAGATACCATAGGATTAGGTCCATCTCAGACCTATGCAGCAGAAGGATGTCTATCTATAAAAAGACTTGAAATTTCCCTATTCTGATCTAAGACCTTTAAATAGTGAACTAAATAGTGAATGAAGCTTTTCATCACATGATAAAAGCTTTGTAGGCTTAATACACAGCTTTGATTGAACACCATATAATAGTATGGTATGATTTTGTTCCAGTGCAAATGATGATTCAAATCTGGCCACATTGTTATCAAGGGCCTGCAGCTGGGGATAGAAAGCGCTGCAAAATGCATTTTAAAATCAGGTATTGGTCCTTGGGACTCCAACTAAAAAGGAAAATGCCACATCTTTCCCTCTCTTCAAATTCCTTAGCTCTAGGAGCTGCATCTGCTTCAGGCACCCAATATGAAGTTGTGAATGAAACGTGGGATGGTAATCCCTCCTAGATATAGACACCCATGTGATCTACTTGGCTCTAACTTTCTAAATTTCTTTGGGTTACTTCAAGTGCCATTTGTCTTTCATAGCTGGATCATGGGAAATGAGAAACTTACCTCTGCCTCTTGTAGTATCTTAACTTCTTAACTTGCTTGGGAGGAAAGAGGCCGGGGAGGGAGAGGGGGAGGGGGAGAGGGACAGAGAGAGAGAAAGAGGGAGAGGAAGATTTTGTGAAGCAGAGTTTCTATGATTTTTTATGCACACTATGGTTCAAGAAGAAGCCCTGGTATGGAAAGAAGACACTCCAGGTACAAAGAAATGAAGACAAATGGATGCCACGCCTCACGTGGGACTATGGGAGACTGGTAACTCCATTACTCTGAGAGACTAGAACAGTATCTTTCTGGCCAGCAGAGCCCTCACCAGAACCATGAAGCTAGGTCACTCCACATGCTTTCCAGGGTCCCTGGGACTCACCACTGCAACTTACACACCCTCACCCCAGCCACCCTCAAGCACAGGTTCTGGCCACTGAACACAGGGTCCACTTGGTGGCCTCAGCCTTATGTTTCCTCATAAGCCAGATAGTCAAGGTAACAAGTCTCTTCAAAGCTCTAGTCTTTCTGGGTTGCCTCTCAAAATCTCTGCTTCTCTAAGCTGTTGCTAGAAGAGGATTCCAACCCAAAGTGGACACTGCAACAGAAATATTCTGGGTGAGTTCTATCAGGTTCTTTATAGATCGTTGTAGGTCATGACTACTCTTATTTATTCTTGAACATCTCCTACCCCCGAGCACATAATGCTTCTTGCTAAATTAAAAATAGGCCCTCATGCCTTGTTAAATATAATGTCTTCGACATTAAAAAAAAATACGGTAGATATCAGTTTTTTTTCTGTTGCTATAACAAAATATTTGAGACTGGGTCATTTGTAAAGAACAGAGGCTTATATTGGCCTTTGGTCCTGGAGGCTGGGTGTTCCAAGAGCACCTGATTCTATTTGCATCAGGTGAGGACATTCTACCTACATCATAACATGGTGAGGGCATCACATAGCAAGACAGAGCAAGTGAGCCAGGGAAAGCTGTTTATAGCAAAACCACTCCCTCAACAACCTATGAACCCATAAATGGATAAATTCACCCATAGGGGTAGCGTCCTTCTGAGTCTCCCAAAGGTCCCACCTCCAAATACCACCTACAAATGAATTTGGAGACTAGGTTTCCAACACATGAAAAATGAGTGATGCATTCAAACCACAGACATAAATGGCTTTGACAGTTGTGAGTTTTAAAATTATATTCTTCATTTTGTTCTTGTCATCTAAACTGCATTACATTTAATTGGAACTATTAAAGAGTTTAAAGTTTAAATGTTGATGAAGTTTACCTTTTATAGGTAGGCATTTAATAAAACAATTGCTAATTATGATTTTTCTAGTTTCATATTTTGGAACCAAGACTTTTCTCCCACGTTACAAGCTTTCTCTGTGGGTCTTTGAAAGTGCTTGGTCCTAGTATGGCAGGGAGGGATGCTTGGTGGTGGAGATGTTCAGATGCTGGAGAGAAGCAATGAGAACCTGCATCCTTGAGGAAGTCCCTTTCTTTTCCTTTCAGCCTCCCAGTCTCCTTCTACTGCCTCTTTTCGTAGAACCAAACTGGAAACCAGCTGACAAAGGAGGTTGAGAAATGTGCATGTTGATTCTCAGCCCCAATGTCCTGTGGGAAATTACCTTGATACAGTGGCTGCCTCCATGATGGGCAGGTTATTCCAAAGGTCACTGACCAGAAAGGCCCAAACCAAATTATGATAATCAAATCACAAAAGTTATTGAATCTGTTTAAAACTTAGAGCCAGAACTAAGAGGCAGGAGTTGGGGTAGGTTGACACACTAGGGGTAGTATACAAACAGGGTGAATGGAATATACTATCTGAGTCTTGTGCTTTATTCCAGGGTAATTACGAGAACCAGAGTTGAGATTAAGTAAGACAGCAAATGGAAGATGCTCGGAACTCATACATATTTGCTTCATTGTGAGGTGCCAAGGGCAGACAGGCCTGACTTCTGGCCTTTGCACAGTTCATCAATGTTCTGGACAGCCATCTTTGTGTCAGCATTTCTGCTGCAGAGCATATAGGGCCCAGTCTGGAGTAACTAATAGATAGACAATTTAGTAATGGCTTTCAGCTCACAGGTGGCATGGTCTATACTGTATTATCACTTGTTTTATTTCTATCCCTTTCTATCTGCAAGTAACACTCCAGTTTGTTTCATTTATTCTATTTTTACATGCCTTATGGGTTACTAATATTTTTAGTACATTTTCTGAATTCTGCCTATGTCTCCCAAGTTACTTGTTTACTTATCATCTACAGTTAATACAGTTGAGGAGCTCTATCCATCTCCTTTGCTGTCCTTGTCCTTTGTAGCAGAATTGAATACCTCACAATGTTTAGAGCAACTATACATTGTACCCCAGCATTATACAGAGGAGTATAGAAACGTGAGGTTAGGGCTTAGTAATGCAGGCTAGATAACTAGGAAAATTCCTGTGTCATTTATTTTTCATATGGATAACCATTTTCCTAGCTCCATTTACCAAGTGGTCTCTTCCCTCCCAGATAATCAGAGGTGACATTTTGGTCATGTGTCAGCATTTGACACACCTGCGGGTCTGGTTCTGGGTTTTCTGTCCACTGATTAGCATACATCCCAATGCCTTTGCCATCTCCTTTACTGTGGCTTTCTTTAATATCTGAATATCTGTAGGGCAATTCTTTCCCTCCAGATTTACCCTATTCTTGGTTAGTCTTGTGTCTTGCCCCTCCTCCCTAAGCAGAGCAATACTTTGATAAATGCTTATCAGATTCCTTTCCAAAACAGGCTTTTGGACTTTGACCAAAATTGCCCCACTGATTAATTTGGAGAAAACTGAATCTTTTATTCAGTAATCATGTTATATAACTCCATTGTTTGAACCTTTGTGGAAGTCTATGCTTTTCCCTGTAGCGCGTTTTAGTTTATCTTTGGTTAGATTTATTCCTAGGTAATTGATGTCCTCTAAGGCTATTGTAAATATCCTCTCCTTTTTAATTATTTTTGTTGCTGATGTATGAAAACATAATTCATTGTTTTATATTAATCTTGTATTAGACTAGTTTGTTAAATTCTCCTATTCTGAGTATTTCTAGATTCTTTGGGGTTTTCTATGTAAATGATCATATCAGTGCAAATAGTGATAATGTTGTTTTCTTTCCAATCCTCTGCCTCTGATTTGATTCTCTCAAGTTAATGTACTGGCAAGAACATCTAGAGATGAAATATGTGGTAATTTGGTACATCCTTGCTCAGTCCAGATTTCAAAGGGTAAATTTCCAGTGTGTTTGATGTTTCCACATTTGCTTATTCTTTAATATGTGCTTTTTACGTGCTAAGGAAATTCCTTTCTATTCCTAATTTGCTAAAATATTTTTCTCCAATAGTGATCTTATGCTGACTTTAAAAATGCTTTATTTATATCTATTGAAATGACAAAGTATTTCTCTTTTAATAGGCAGTGCTGTGAATTACATTTATAGATTTTCTAACATTAAATCATTTTGCATATTTTGGGTTAATCCCGTCTTCATCATGATTTATTATCTTTTTTATACATTATAGAATTTAATTTGTTAATACAATCTTGTACTTATGATTTTTTTCTCCTATACTAAGAAATGGGCATGAGTATGTAATGTTTTCTTTATCTTTTTGTCACTCTCTGGTTCTGGTATTGTAGCAATGAACTTCTTAAAAGTTTGAGAGTATTTCCCACTTTTTTCTATTATCAGGAAAAGGTTTTTTGTTTGTTTTGTTTTGTTTTGTAGTTTGTACAAGGGATTGAACCCACGGTGGTTAAGCACCACCACATTCTGAGGCTATTTATTTATTTATTTATTTATTTATTTTGGTACTGGGGATTGAACCCAGGGGCACTCCACCACTGAGCCACATCCCCAGCCCTACTTTGTATTTTATTTGGAGACAGGGTCTCACTGAGCTGGTTAGGGCCTCACTAAGTTGCTGAGGCTGGCTTTGAACTTGAGATCCTCCTGCCTCATCCTCCCAAGTGCTAGGATCACAGGCATGCACCACCATGCCCAGTTCTAAGACCATTTTTTATAGTTTTAAAATTTTGAGACAGAACCTTCCCAAGTTTATAGGGCCTCGTAGGTTGCTGAGGCTGGCTTTGAATTTGCAATTCTCCTACCTCAGCTTCCCAAACTGCTGAGATTACAGGTGTGCACTACTGTGCCTAGCAGAATAAGTTTTTATAAGGTGGATGGTTTCCTTTTAAAGATTTGTTAGAATCTTCTGGGCTTATATTTATTATGGAACTATTTTGCAATAGTGCTTTCATTTCTGTGCTTTCATGAGAATTCTCAGATTAAAAAAATTCTTTTCTTCTTGGGTAAATTTTGTTATTTTCCTAGGAAACTCTGTATTTATCAAATTCTTTAAATGTTGGTTGATAAAAATTGATAAATTATTTTCTTGTTACTCTGTGTTTAACCTTGAGTATATTCCCATTTTCATCCATATTATTACTTGTTTATGAATCATTTGTATCTCAACTTTTACATTTAAATTATAAAAGTTTTCAAATTATTTATTTGATTTATACTTATATATTCTGATATAGAACTATATATTTATAAAATATATAACTATATATAGTCTATAACCACATGTACTATATATATAACATATATAGCACATATAGCTATGTATATAGTTATATATAATCATACACATAGTTGTATATAATTACATACATAGTATATAATTACATATATATACGTACATATATGTGTGTGTGTGTATATATGTATACATAACTTTGAGTGAGTTGTAAATTATTCCTATGTTGTGAAAACATCCCTCTCTTGCACTTGAATGGGTGGAGCTGTTCCTTAGAAGGGAGTGAACTTGGGCTAATCAACCAGTGCAGGCGCCCAAGATAATCTATTGGCATCTTTCACACGCCCTGGGGACATCATTAAAAACAGAAACATGATGTTCAGAAAAGAGGCCATAAGTGCCTCGTGTCCCCCTTCCCTCCAAGCTCAGTCCCAGGGTTGCCATACCAGTTTTGCCTACTAAGGGATAAGCTTGTGAGTAAGAGAGAAAGATGTGGCATTTCAGCTCAACTTGCACATAAGCCAATTTTTCTGTGACTGCTACAACTATTCAGAGCGGGCAATCTGACCCATGAGGGGAATGGAAGCATGTCCCAATGCAATGCTATTTTGTTGCAGGAGAAGTAAACAGTAAGTGTAGGTGGTGATATATGTCATGTATATATTATCTATAATGATTGTTCTGGGTGGTCCAATTATGGGGTGTTTTCACTTTCTTCCTCCCAAATTTATGCAATGCATAAATTTGTTTTTTGCAATAAGCATATGTTACTTTTACAAACAAAAATAATAAAGTTATTTTCATTCTGAAAAGGAAAAGGGGGTGGCCCTTAATAATCACTGCAGTTCTTTTCTTCGGATTTGTCAGATCCTGAGTAGTCTGTGGGAGCAGTTATGTAAAAGCTGAAAGCAACTTGGCTAAAGGGTGACAATGCCAGTGAGGAGGGCACCTTGAATAAAGAGCCCTACACCCTGGGAAGCAACTCCCTGAGAAAGAGTCTGAAACCCACTATGTGTGAATGTGAGCATTTGTGTTTCTGGTATTGTCTCTGTTTACTTCCCTGCATCTTTTCCAGGTTTTCAGCAAATATTCCTGATGGTGCAGGCCTAACTCAGCATTGCTCATGAGTGCTATCAGAGAGCATTATGTTTCCACTAAAACCAGAGTATCAAAATGGTTCAGGCTACCCTGGGGTTGAGGTACAACTGATTCAAGAAAATTTCAAGCTGAATGATTTATTCAGGAAAAAAGAAGTGGAACTCCTTGGCAAAATATCCTTCCTCACAAGGACATCCATTTTTCTGGTACTGTTTACAGTAGGTGTCGGGCAGAGATGGCCCTGCCCAGAGGGTCCTGGAATCCTTCTTGCACCCAATACTGCATCTAGTTCATAGCCCAACAGGTTATAAGCACCAGGGATCTAGCAGCCTTTGTCTCTGAAAACCAAATGGAGAACTTTAATGACATACATTTTATGGACGCCAAAGAAAAGAGGATGGCTATTTTTAACTTGGGTCAGGAAAATGTGGCTGGAAAGGAAACATCTGTCCCAAACTATTCTCTTGAGCTTTATATAGAGGTCTTCTCTAACATGTAACCATCAAAAATGAAATAAGGTGTTTTGGTCTAGTCCTGGCTCTGCAAGCAAAAGGCAAAGCATTCCTCACTTCTCCTCTGAGTTGGGACTACCTCCTAGAAGCACATCATGGGGGAAAGGCGCAAGGACCTACAAATTCCTAGGAAGTTTAGCATCATCGTCCAAAATGGCTCCACCCTGTAGGGTTCAAGTTTGTAGACTCCTTAATTGGGGGTTGCCAGAGGACTCAAACTCAGACTGAGACCTCTGAGTGCCAGAGTGTTTTCCATGGCAGTCTGGTTGCTAACCTCTGAGCAGAGAAGTTATTCTTTCTTCCAGGAGCAGTAAGACAGTTCCCTTTGCCCCAAGACATGCCAGCTTTCTGTGTGTCTTGATGGTGGTTTGGGGGGCAATGTGCAAAGTTAAGAAGCATACAGAAGGATTATCAATCATTTCTGGGCACACAAAGCAAGGCTGGGTTCACCCATCAAAGTCTCGGGACAGATTAAGTGGTGTGGGGATGCAGATTTGCAGCAAAGGCTGCTTAGGCTCTGGCCAGATACAGGAGAGTCTAAGTCTATTCACGTGGAGAAGAAGGAAGAGGAGGAGGAAAAGGAGGAGGAGGAGCAGCAGCAGCAAGACAGAGCATGTTGTTGGCTGAGGAATTGCCAGTCTTTGTCTTGGAAAACTGACCAGAATATTCACAGGGCAGTTCTGTGATTTTTTCTTCTTTTTCTTTTTCTCATTTTCTCTTCTTATTTGATTCTCTCCACCCCTCCCGCACCCTTTCCTGTTTCCCAGCCAAAGACTGGGCCAGGAGAGGAACACTTTTTGTTTTCCAGATTGAGCAGAGAGATGCCAGGAGAAATGACAAGGAACCAACAAGAATAAAAGAGCCCGATGGATCCACTCCCTCTCTCTCCGGGTACACTCCAAGCAGAGCTGTGTCAGAGCAGCAGGGCTTGGAGGGTGTGAAACAGGGCTGCCAAATTGCATAAGTCTTAAAAGGATCCATATGTCTGGGCTGCACCAAGTGGCTGAGCTCAGGGAGGGGGCCGATAACATCATCTGCTGGATGGGAGCGTGCTTTCTTCCTCTGGGGATGATTAGATGTCAGCTTAACTAGATGCTGTTAGACTCATGATGACCCAGGTTGGGAACTTGGGGTGCAAGTGTTGGGGTGGGAAGGTAGGAGGAGGGACAGGGAGCAGAGCAAATAGGAAAGACAAAGTTTGTAAGCTACAGTCTGTGAAACATTTAAAAGGGAAGGAGTTTGAAAACTCTAGGATACGAACTTTTCTTTGAAAAAGATTTCCCATGCTAGGACAGTTTTGGGGGAGTCATTGTGCAGATGAATGCCAGGCTATTTGCCCACTTCGTGGGAAGTCTGGACTCCTCATTCCCACAATTAGCTCTCCAGAGCCAGTGAAGACTTACCCTCTTCCCCCTCACATCTTTAAGCTCCAAAATGTAGCTTCCTCTGGGATGGAGGGTAGCAGATGGTGCACAGCTGTGGGACATATCTGGTCTTGTGGGGATCAGAAGAAGACCCAGGGTCCAGTTGAAATCTTAATGGCTACCCAGGAGGCCTGTCTCCAAAAATTTGAGGTGGTATCCCTAACATTCTACCCAGATCCCATCTTGGGCAGATTCCATGTTTTTCCTTAGTCCCCTGTGCCTCCTCTCCTACCCAGCTTCAACTGGATAAGAAGGAGATGATTTTGTGAGAGTGTCCAGACAGCTGCTTCCCAGATGTGTGTTTTCCCCAGAGATGGCCATATCCAAACTGGTGGGCTTCAGTAGGATTGGTTGAGGACAATAGGACAGGGCCTGGGTGGTTCCTCTGAGGATATATGGACCTAGGAGAATAAGCACAGTGACTATCTGAAGATATGGTAAAAACTGGAGAAGGACTGGGAAGGTCCTGGAATGTTCTCAATTCTCTGTTCCAAAACTGCATCCAAATGTGTGACTGCTACTTTGCCAAATGGCCTGACTCAGTGTGTGTGTGTGTGTGTGTATGTGTGTGTGTGTGCGCTTGACAAGTAGAACAGAATTTTCTCTAGGGAGGTCTCGAACACCCCCACTTCTCTATCTCTCCATTGCTACTGTATTTCTCACCTGGAATACCGTTGACTTCTACCTTGGTCTCCCTAGGACTATTCTTGAGTTTCTCCTACTCATTCTTCACAAAACAGGAAGATAAATGTATTTAAAATTAAAACCAGGCCATTTCATTCCCCTGCTGAAAACCCTTCAATAATTTCTGTTTCCTTTAAAATGAAATTCAAAGTCTGCACCACGACCCTTAAGACCTGAAGGGGCTCAACTCCAACTTGCTTTTCCAATATCGTCTCATAGACTCTTCATCACACTGACTGCTTCCAGTTCCTAAAACTTGCCAAGTTCTTTTCCAGCCCTAATTCTTTAGCCGAACTTTCCCTTTGCCTAACTGCTTTCCTCCTGCCCACTTTCTGCAAGCTGGCTCCTCATGATCTTCTGGCCTTCCCTGAACCACCAGGGGAGAACACGCTCCCACCATCCCCTGACATTTCCCCTCTGAGCACTCCCTTTCCAAAACTCCTTCCTTGGTCTTTATCAATACATTCAGTCAATTTTTATTGCCTATCTTCTCCATTGATTGTAAGCAGCAACATGGAGGCAGAAACCAGGTGTATTTTGTGCTCTGGAGGAGGGTAGGCTAAAAATAGACACTTCCAATAGTCCTTGAAAGAATGAATAAACTTCATTTTCTTTTAAGTGTTCTCTACTGTATGGCTTGCCACATATATATTTTATTTCACACATTAGTAAAATTTGCTATTACTGTTAAAAACTGAGAGAACTGGCATATGCTATTGTGTACATTTCATAAAAGCCAGGTCTTTTTTATGCCTCAAGAGAAGAATGTAAAGAAAGAAGGAAGTCCTTTCCATGAACGCATGAATGATTATGCACCTTACCGAGGACCTATGAAAATGTCACACACAGCCCCTGCTCTCTAATTGGCATTTGGAAACCTGAGCCTAAATTTTACAGCTGTACGACCTGTTCCCCCATCTGGCGTTTGTGGCGCTCAGAATGAGACTCTGAACATCCATGGGCACCTGGGTAAATCATTTCCCCTCCGCAGGGCTCAGTGCTGGCATGTGTGTGATGACATAAGGCTCTGATGGACCCAAGATGGTTACTAAGGCCCCTTCTGGCTCTAGCTGTACCCACAACCTGAAGTAGAAGAGGAAGACAGAGCCATGCCTCTAGTAAGAGGACTGAGAGGGACATGTCCAAGCCACAAGCTGCTGCTGGCTGCGGGGAGTAGGGTGGTCATTTCCTTGTGTGAGAAACAGCCAAGGGGGAGAGGGGAAGCAGCCAGAGTGGGTGGCCAATTCCTGTCTCTGACCCTTGGGGCAGCGCCTGCAGCTCCTGCCAGGCTCCCACACCTTGGCTAAGAATAGCTCCGCTCTTTCCTGCTGGCCTGCAGTCCTCCGGAGCCCAGAGGAAAGCGAACCGGACTGTCTAACCTCAGGCTGGGCCGTCCCTTCCGGCGATTCTCTCCTCCGCTCTGGGGATCAAAGGGCCGCCAGGGATTTCAGTTCTAGTTTCTGACGCTACCACCTAATAATAGTGGTGTACAGGGAAGGGTGGTATCCAGGCCATCTTCGGAAGGGTGGGAAGCTGGAGGCCTTGAACCTGAGATCTCAATGCCAAGGGTTCAAAGGATATGTGTTTGGGACAGAAAAATGTGCCAGGGAGCTTCAAGGTACGCTAAGGTTAGAGCAGGGAATGTCACACTATGAGCCTGAAGGGAAAGAAGTTCCTGGTTCTGAGTCAGACCAAGGCAAGGCCTGGGCACCTGCATGGACACCCAGCTGCACAGTCAGTTCTGAAGCAGCCAGCATGGAGCCCACCTGGAGAAACAACCCAGAGTAGACAGTTTGCTGGTCCAGAAGGCAGATCCCTGCATGAGGCCCCATGCTGGTTCCTGAGATGACTTCAGGACAATCCATAGATTATATAATTTATTACCCAAACAGGGCCACTTTTGATACTGAAAGGGAACTTTGTTAATAGCTATGCCAGAACAGCAGGGACATACTGGGACTATTCCAGGAAAACTACAACTTCTGGTTGCTTTAACCACTACTCATGCTAGGAATCCATGATCTGGTGTCCATAGATAACTCAATAAGAACATGTGAAATGCAATAGATGAAAAAGAACATCAGAAATTGAGGCACCACAGAAATCTGGGAAATATGACCAAGCTTCCCTGCTTTTTGTGGGTCCTGTCCCTTCTACATAAATTGACTGGAAGGAAGTTAATTATAGACTCAGAGGAGTGGAGCTCTGGCAGAGCTGAGAAAGAAAGGAGACCTGTCACAGGAAGTCCCATTGCTGAGCCTGGGTGGGGGGCCGCCTGGATGGAGAGATAAGCTGAGCTCACAGCAGCAGTGTTGGTCCCTGCTTTTGTGCAGTTGAAATCCTGGGCTTGTAGCAAAACCATAGAGAACCCCTGCGCCCTCTTCCATGGCAAAATAATTTCAGCACCCCAGTTAACCATCCACAATTTCTGCAATTCATGCAAACAAACGGGTCAGGTATATATGCATTAAGAAGCATGGAAGGAGCTGATACTGTGCTATGTGTCAGGTTCCATGTCAATTTCTGGAGCTGTAAAAACAAACAAGGCCATATTCCCGCCTCTTCAGGAACTCACAGTCTAGCCAGGGAGACAGAGTGCTAAGTAATTTGTGAAGCGATGAAACAATGATGCTTTGGTGGAGAAACTTGTTCCAGAGCCTCTTTTTCAGAGTACTGAAGACTCTCATAAGCTCCCTTTAAATACATGACAATTGTCCAGATAGCAACACAATTTGCTAATGTGGTGAAATATACTGAGCCACACTATGGAATATTTGTGAGCATGATAAGTTTCAGAGTTAGACAGGACTGCGTTTGAATTCTAGCTCTTCTAACTCACAAATTGCATACTCCTCAGCAAGTTTCCTAATGCTTCAGGATCTATCTAAACTTTACTATATGAATGAATCACCCAGGCATTTTTTTGAAATACTGATTTTGATTCCATAGATCTGGGCTAGGGCTCAGGTTTTGTATTTTTAAAAAGTCCCCAGTCAATGCCTATGCTGCTTCTCTGAGGACTGCACTTTGGGCAGCAAGGACATAGAATGTTGAAAGATCAAATAAGTGCTGAGCACAGAGCTGACAAATGATAACTTAATTGCTCAATAAATGTACTCTCTTACGATCCAGATGGAATGTGAAAATGTTCATGTATCTTCATTTAGATGTCTCCCCAGGTATTATTTATTAACATAATTTAAAAGAAAATGTCTTAAGTCAGGGAAACAGTCCCTGTCACAGCTCTTGGTACCACATGGGGCCAGTCCTTTCTAGAGTCCATGACATTGGGAGAATACCAGAAGAGAAAAATGGAAGATTCAGAAAGGGTTTCTAATGTCCTACAGTTCAATGGCAACTTTACCTCCCTCAGAAACCCCCCTCCCAGACTCAGGAAGTACCAATAGGAAGTACCAGTAGGAAAAACATGTCGAGTTTAGATATTTCGGTAAGCTTTGGTGATTCAAAAACATGGCCCCCAATTAGTTGACACCCCTAACAGGCAGACTGTAGGTCTCTTTGCCTTAAACCTGAGCCAACTTGTGACTGCTTCAACCACTCAAGTGTGACGGTGTGTCAGTGCTGCTGTGTAATTTCTGAGACTTAGATCTGCAAAGGCCCTGTAATTCTTCCTGTTTCCCTTGGAAGGCTTGCTCTCCTGATGTGCTCCCTCTTTGGGAACCCAGCTGCCACATGCCTTATGGAGAGGTCCCATTTAGATGCCCTGGTTGACAGCCTCAGCTGTCAGTCATCTCAGCTCAGGCAGCAGGCATATAAATGAAGGACCTCCACATGGTTCCACCGCCAAGTTGCTCAATTTACCCTAGCCTTTCAGTTAAGCCAGGTGAAGCCCAACAGGGGGAACATACAAGCCCCTCCTGCTATGATCTGACCCCCCCAAATCATGAATAGAATGAAATGTTTGTTGTTTTATGCTAATATGATCTTGAGTGATGTGTTATTCAGCAGTACATAATTCTTTCATTAGCGATTATTTTTGGCATGAGAAAATATAGATATAAGGTTTCAAAATTAAAGTTTATCTTAAACTTTATTTACAGATATTAAATATTATTTATTAAAAAATTATTATTTTTAAAGTAAACATTAGATCTTTGAGTTCTATGACTCTGACATCATTAGAAGAGAAGGAATAATGGTGAAAAAAATTCAGGTTTTGGAATCAGACAGAACTGATTTTGAATTTCAATTTTAAAAAAAGTTACTATTTGTGTGATCTCAGGCAAATAAGTTTATTTTTCTGTATTTCAGTTTTCTAATGAAGTAAATTGTATGATAATACCTACTGCATGGAGACTGTGGGGGATTTTAAAGAAAATAATTTCAGGATATAAGCAATAGTTACTGTTACTATTATTTCCAGAATGATCTATTAAGAAAAATGGGCACTAGTAATTATAAGAACATATAAGAAGGGAACTGAAACTACCTAGACTGGGCAGACAGAAAGATTCTTGAAAGACCTATGCGCTAAGTTAAATTTTAAAATAAGTAAGAATAACTAGATAGTCTCACATTTTATAACTTCAAAAATTTCCAAGAATTTTTTGGGCATATCTATAGAAAAAAAGACTTTTAAAACAGCAATATCGCCCAGTGCAGTGGTGCACACTTGTATTCCCAGTTGGCTAGGATTGAGGATCAAGAGTTCAAAGCCAACCTTAGCAAATTAGCAGGGTTCTGAGTAACTCAGTGAGACCCGGTCTCTAAATAAAATATAAAAAAAGGGCTGGGAATGTGGCTCAGTGGTTCAGTGCCCCTGGTTTTAATCCCTGGTGCTAAACAAACGAACAAACAAACAAACAAACAATAATATCTAAAATTTGCATTTAAATTCGAAGGCCACTAATAGTCAAAACAATCTTGAAAAGAAACAAAGTTAGAGGCCTTATGTTATTATATATCAAAATCTATTATAGAGATACAGTAATTAAGGTGGTGGGTTTTGGAGCCAGGACAGATAAACTGATGAATGGGGTAAAATAGAGGTCAAGAACACACCCATTTGTATTACACCTGATTCATTACAAAAATGATAACTCAAAGGCTATGAAGAATTCAGAAGAGGAATAGAGAGGTGTGGGAAGAACATGAAGAGTTATCAAAAAAAACCAGGAGACAGAATTGCTTCAAGAAGAAGGGAGCGGGGCTGGGGTTGTGGCTCAGTGACAGAGCGGTTGCCTAGCATGCAAGAGGCACTGGGTTCAATCCCTAGCACCACATAAAAAAAAAAAAAAACTAAATAAACAAAATAAAGGTATTGTGTCCATCTTCAACTAAAAATATTTTTTAAAAAAGAAGGGAGCAATCAACAATGGCAGGTATAGCAGGTGTCCATGAAGCTGAAAGATTTCTTCAAATTGGAATTTCAATGGGTTGTTGACACCTTAGGATGTGCTCTTTTGGTAAAGTGGACAGGAGCTAGATTATTGTTTGCAGAATAAGTGGAAGGGATAGGAAGTGTAGGTTGTATGAGAAGTGAAAGGCAGAAGTTCCTTATTTACAAATTAAGAAGAGCAGAGACTTGAGTATGTTTTTAAGCTGAGGATAAGATGGAAGTGGAGGAAAAAAAGAAAATACATGCCATTTGAGATCTGTTATATTACTAGTCCAGAGGAAAGGCAGCATATTCCAGGGGAGAAAGAAAGACTGAATCAAGAATAACAAATGGCTAAACTGTATTTGATGAGTCTTTAAATGTCTCCGGAAACAATTATAACAACGTTTTAGTTAAAATAGCCTCAATTCTTGGACATTTTCATTTATATACCAAAGGTCTTTTAGCTGCTTAAAAATGTATTTTGAAATCTGTCAGGGCATAAAAAAGGCTGTAAAGAGCAATGTAAGGACCCTGTGCTCACCGTAAAAACACAAGATTGCCAATATAAGGAAAGATGCCTCTGTTCCCGGTTTCTGACCCTTACTCTTCCCTTCCCCTCTACCTCCAAAGTCATCACCTCCCTGAATTTGGTGTTTATTTATTGATATTGCTATTGTATAGGTGGAATTCCTTATTACTTTACATGAGGCTAACTGACCCTGCTCTAATTCGTTGTTTTATCTTTTCCATATCAATCTTTGTCATTTTAATCTTTCCATTCATTTATGTTTCTATCATGTGCCAATACCTATTTTAATTACTGTAGTTTCCACATTAATTTTCATGTATAAATGCATGGGTAATCCTCTCTACTTCTTCCTTAAGAAAAAAACACCTTAATTATTATTGAATTTTAATACTTCCAAATAAAGTGTGGAGTCCATACTCAGAAAAAGCACTCTGAATATTTTTATTATAGTAATGGTAAATATAAAGATCAATTGGAGAGACTTGAGAGTTTTATAATATTGTCTCTCTTTCCATGAGCATCAAAAGCTAATTAAGTCTTTTTTAATGCTTCAATGAATTTTGTAATTTCCACATAAAATTCATTCCCCTTCTTTTTTGGATTCATTCCTTGGTAACTAATTTTTGTCATTACCAATGATATTCAAACAATTTGTTGTATTGTGTAGCAATAAATCAATTTTTGAACATTCTTTTTATATTTAGAAACTTTGAATTTAGATTACATTTTATATAAATGATCATATCAATTGTGAATATAAGTTTTATTTCCTTCCACATTTTTTTCTTTTTCTTTCCTTGCTGCACTGGCCAAGACAGGAAATCTTTTTGCTCTGGTTCCTGATTTTAAAAGAAATACTTCTGACATTTGTCCAGGAAGAATAATTTTCTCTAAGTTTGGACCAATGGTTAGCAAACTTCGGGGTAGGTCAGAATTACCTGGAGCAAATACAGATTGCTGGCTCCATTTCTAAATCAGTAGATTGTGGGTGGGATTTGAGAATTTTTATTTCTTGAATAAAAATCATCCCTGGTGATGCTGATGCTGCTGGTGCAGAGCCCACATTTTAAAAATCATTGGTTTAGATATCATTTTTGTCAGAGATCACTATTTTCAATCCTCTGGTGCATTCTTTCCCTCCTCCTTGGAAATAAAACCCCAATTTTTCTTTGAGAATGATGTAGCCCAGGGAAAAGACTACAGTGCCCTGACCTTCTTAAAGTTAGCTCTGGCCACTTGACTAAGTTTGTGCAACAAAATTAAAGCCACATATGTGATATA
>JAJEJO010002713.1:5166-58315 GCA_020662805.1 Glaucomys volans | reverse complement strand
TCTCTCTCTCTCTCTCTTCCTTTCTTTTCTTTCTTTCCCTCCCCCCCCCCTTTCTTTCTTTCTTTGCTTTATGGCAACAATATTTTTTCTTATCTCCCTGAGAATATTGAAAATTGTTCTTTTCTTTTCTTTTTAAATCTGCTTTTCTGGATACTCTCCATTTCCTCTAATTTGCTTTTTTAGTTTCCTCTGTGTTCATTTGTTTGTTTGGACTCTATCTTTTATGACAGGGACTTTCTCTGCTATCTGATGGCCCTGAGTGTCTGCCCATATGTAGTAGCTACTGGGGCTCTAGCAACCTGATTGGAAAATCTAAGTCAGAGTTTGGAGGGTGGTTGAGATGTGTCTTTGGGGAACTCCTGGCATAAACAGCTTTACATCTTTTCTCTTGTGCTTGCCAGAGGCCCCACAGAGTTTTCTGCTCTCCTGTCTGGGTGTTTAGTTCTACCTGCAGGTTTATCATTGGAACAATTGAGAGAAGTGGGCTGGGGAGGTCAACATTCCATTTCCAGAAGGATGCATCTGTCTGAGACAGGGTATGAGCTATGACACTCCTGAGACTCTCTGTTTTACTTCTTTCTCCAGGTGGAAAGGAGCAGTCATCCAAGAATGGCAGGATGAGACAAGTGGGAGTGGGTGGGTGGAAATATGGGTATCGACTGACCTTTAGCTAATTGCTTAACTTTTAACTTCAACTTTACCCCAACTTCCCAGAAGTTTCTCTTGCCAATTCTGAACTATCTGAAGATTTTTTTTTTATTTTTATTTTTTTGCACTGGAGATTGAACCCAGAGGTGCTTAAATACTAAGCCACATCCTCAGCCCTTTTTTATATTTTATTTACAGACAGCCTTTCACTGAGTTGCTAAGTGCCTTTCTAATCTGCTGAGACTGGCTCTGAATTCATGATCCTCCTGCCTCAGCCTCCCAAAAGTTGATGGGATCATGGGTATGCACCATGGTACCTGGGTATTCTCTGGAGATTCTTGTAGCTAAAAGAGAATTCTATTGGTTTTCAGCTTTTCCCACCACAGGATTAGAATTGCAATTCACTCAGTCATCTAAGGATCTTCTAAATCAGTTACTACTCTTCCATGTTTCAAGCTTCCTGTATTTTACTATTATTGATCCTCTCCTGCACTCTTCGTTCTGGCAGATTTGGCATTAGAAATTCTCTTTGCTCTAACCTAGTGAGGTTTCTGAAAGGAATGGCAGTAAATGATGTAGCCATCTTGTGTATACATCTAGAACTATAGTGATTTTTTTTTTCCTTGATTCTCCTTCACCAAGCAAGTGACCCTGTAGTTCCACCAACAGTGCTTTCCAGAAGCAGGGTTTCCAGCTCTACAGAGAAGGACCCTTGTTTCTTCTGTTCTTTGTGATCCTTTAAATCAAAATCTCTGTCCAGCCAAATGAAAAAAAAAAAAAAATCCTCTGGGCAGCTGATCATTGAGCACAGATTTACGAATCTGATTTCTTGTTTCTTTAGGGTTTTCTCTTACTTTCTTTTGAGCTCAGGTTTGTACTTAAAAGGACATTGGTTATATTCTCCACCCTATAATTGAGGATGAAACTCTCCTTTTAGGTCAGTGTCTCTGAACTGGTGTTGGTTACTCAGATAGATAACATCATATCTACCCACTCATTTTATAAACATTATTTAACCCTGCACCCTGTGCTTGAAGCTACACATGCCCAAGAATTCAAAAGAATTGATGGAGCAAAGCAGCTTTGAGCAGTATCCCCAACTAAGCAGGAGGGTTGGTCAACCTGGGAGGCTGAAAAGAACTACAGATGTCCTACAGTGGAGGACAAGCTGACCTGTCACCCTGACAGAGGAGGCTTGTAACATGGCGGCACCCTGTTCACTGGAAGGAGACAATTCAATTTAAAACCAAAAGAAATATTGAGTGGAAGTTTCTGGAACCCAGAGATATTATAATCAAATAGTATTTAATCAGAGAATTCTGAGATCTTTGTGTTAATAAGAACCATTCAGTCTGTGGAATAATTATAGCTTCTACACTCTATGTGGTTTTTTTTTGTTTTTTCTTTTGGTTAGCGGTCAGGGGGGACAAGGACAATTTACAAAGGCTTCAAATATTTCAATTGTTCATGTGTTTCTAAAACATTTCGATTTAGGATTTCAACTTTACTTCAACATCAGACTGTTTTGGAATTCTCTTATGAAGCCTAACCTAGAGTCATTTCCTTGCCAGATATTTCTTTTTTTAATTTTTTTTTTAGATGTTGATTGACCTTTATTTTATTCATTTATTTATATATGGTTCTGAGAATTGAACTCAGTGCATCACACATGCTAGGCAAGTGCTGTACCACTGAGCCACAACCCCAGCCCCTGCCAAATATTTCGAAGTAACATCAAAAAAATCAAGTTCTTTATGGTTAAAAGGACTTCCTAGGTATGAAAACACTTATTTGTTTGTAACACTATCGAATTCAGCTTTCAAACTGTGACCTCAGGCATCCTGCATTGCCTACATCCAGATTATTCTTGAAAAATGTTCTGGATTTTGAAATTTCAGATACCTTGAGTCTATATTTCATTATCTCAAATGAGAAAACAAAAGCATTTCTTAAAAAAACTAACAAATTTCCCAGATATTGCCAACTATTAAAAATCTATATAATAACCCATGAAAATTTCTGAAAGGTATAAAGAATTTGAAATACCCATTATATGCAATGAACTCATTAGTAAATAGAGGCCAGTGCTGTGTGTGCTGGGATTGTTCAGGGGCTGATAGAAGTTAGGTTGTCCTTCCTAAATAATAATAGGTTTTGTTCCTTTTCCCCCTGCTCAAAATGCTTCTCCACTTTCAACTTTCTTTTCAGTCACTGGACTTTTTTGGGCCTCTTTGATTTGCATACATTTTTCGCCATCTTTTCCACTTTCTTAGAAGGAATTTTTGCTCAACAGCATGGAGGAGATGATAGCAGTAACACATAAGTTTAAATAACAGGGTAAACAAGGCAAGCAAGCAAGAAGTCACGGAATAGAGGAAGCAGCTGAGATATGATGGCAAGGCGCCTACATCCTCTTGCCCAGACTTGTGCTCAAATTATAAGTTTTCGCTGGCCCCAGCATGCAGATACTTTGCAGGAGATTTTCAGTTAGGGTCATGCATGCAGGAGGAAACGGATGCAGGCCATTACAGGGCATAGCTGGTGAGTGAAAATTCAGGTAGGGAGGGGTATCTGAATTGGGTCCTGTATATCCCCTGTCTTTTCTTTAAAATTAAAAAAAAAGTAATAAGTGTTTTTTTAAATTAATAGAATAAATAGAAACAAAATAGGAAAAGACAAAAATGACAATATTTATTTAATTTCTTGTGGTTTTCATGCTGACTGTTGATTAGACAACAAATCCCTTTGTGGAAATGACCTCATTTTACAATTCAGTCCAACAAATGATGCTGGCCGCCCAAGTGGTGCCAGGCACAGTGCCAGGCACTGGAGGCACAGAGCTAGCTGCCTGTGACGCAGACCCAGCACGGAGGCTGCGTTTGTAAGCTTGCTGCAGAAAGAGTATGTTTCCTCCCAGTTTCCATGTCTGCATGCCACAGCCTGCTACTGGGTAAATGTGTGGGTTCTCCATAGCACTCCTTCTCCCCCAAACAACCTTTCCCCAGCTACAGCCAGCAAGGCAAAGTAGCAATCTGGTCATTGATGCTGATCATCCCCCTGGAAAGGATTGTTAAAATAAAGGCATAAATTATTCAGTCCTTATGAATCACTTATCATTGTGTATAAATCATATGTTTTTAGAGCAAAGAAATAAAAACATAATACATTAAATATCTTTCCCTTATTAAACTTCAATGTCTAGCCCTAATCCCTTCTTCAACCTAAGTCCACTTTTCTTATTTTGTAAAAATAACCTTTGACTTTCTCAGGTTAAATTTCCAGTATCAGGAAGTCCTAGCTAGTTCATTGGATTAGACAAAGGGGAATGAAGGGAAGGGGGAGGAGATAGGAAAGACAGTAGAAAGAATCAGACAGAACTTTCCCATGTTCATATATGAATACACGACCACTAAAACTCCACATCATGTACACCCATGAGAACGGAAATTATATTCCAGGTATGCATAATATGTCAAAATACACTCTATGAGTGCTGGAGATATAGCCCAGTTGGTAGAGTGCTTGCCTTGCAAGCACAAGGCCCTGGGTTCAATCCCTAGCACTGCAAAATAAACAAATAAATAAATAAAATACACTCTACTGTCATGCATACCTAAAAGGAACAACAGCAAAAAAAAAAAAAAAAAAAAAAAAAAGGTGTAGTTTTTCAAAGAGTCCTAGAAAGTCTGAATTTCTTCCTTTCTCTGCTTCAGAGCTTCTTATAGTGCTGAGGTCAAAAGCCTGTAGCTATTTACTTACAGTTGCTAGAGAAAGGGCATCTGTTTCACTCTTTGTTTCTCTGAATAGACTCTGACGTATTTTAACTGGCTAACTAGACTTCCAGAGGAAATCTGGCTTTAAGCTTCTAGAAGTGACCTTCCTTTTCCTTTTTCTTTCATAGAGGAAGAGAAAAGAGCAGAAGAACAATGACATCAACTAACACTTAATACCCAGTGAGGGTATACTAGTCGGGGGAATCCTTACCTACCCTGGGCAATTCCCACCCTGCTCTTGAAAGCCCCCAGGTGCAGTTTTTATTTGTCGAGAAGCAAGTTGCACAAACTCCTTTCCACTGCATGGCCTGATAGAAATACACCGTTATACCACAGATGTAATTTAAAATTTTCTAGTAGTCACATTAAAAAGCAAAAAGTCACATTAAAAAAGAAACAGGCAAATGATAAAAAAGAAACAGGCAAATAATTTCAATATACTTTGTAAAATCCAATGCACTGAAAATATCTTTCAATGTATAATCAGTATAAAAATGTTGAGACATTTTAGATTCTTTTCTTCTTACTAAGTGTACATTATACACTTATAGCATACCAAACTTGGATGCTCAATTTTTAATGGGAAATAGTCGAGCTGAAGTATACAATTTTACAAAATTTACAGTCAGAAAAGTCGTGAATGTGAAGTGTTCCAAACATACTTAACAGGGTTTCTGTTAACTGAATAAATCATTCTTTAATATTTGCATCTACATGGACAACACTGGTCCATCGTTTTAATAGTAATCACTTTGAGTATTTATTTAGTTTTACAGTAGAGATTGAACCCAGGACCTTCCCCATGTTCTTCCATTGAGGACATCCTCAACGTACCGCTGAACTACACCTACAGTCCTTTTAAAGAAAAAACCACCAACGAAAAAATATTTTGAGACAGGAGCTCACTGAATTGCTCACACTGGCCTTGAATTTGCAATCCTCCTGCCTCATTCTCCAGAATAGGTGGAATTATAGGTGTGTGCTACTGCATCTGGCTCACTTCGACTTTTGAGGAAAATCTATCAGTTTCAAAACTCTATCTACCCAAGTTAAGGAAATTCATTAACTCTTACATGAACTCAGTATCATTTAACCCAAAGTAGTACTGATGGAATGGAAAGCAGTTCCTTATCAGTATTGACAATTTCTTCACATTTTCTTATTGTTCTTACAGTCATTTTATACAATGCTATCGATTATAATTAAAACCTGTAAATGGACATGGAAAAGAAAACTGCAAAAAAATCATTATGTTGATGAAATTGTGAAAGGTTCCCATTTCAACTTAAAACCTCACATCTGTTTGACTGGACAACACAGCAGCATTGTTTTTCCTTGGAATTTCAAATTTGGTTAATTTAGATACAGTGGGATATTAGTGTGAAAATTACACTGACGCTGTTTTATCTTATTTGCAAATATTTGCCAAATATTCCTTTCATTTTTCAAGGAAATCTTGAATTGGAGCTAATAATACAATGAAACTTTGTAAAACTCTTCCATAACTCAAGCAAAGATCGTTGGCAAAGATGTCATGAAGCCCACTAAATTCATTGTCTTCTATTTCTTTCAACATTTCCATAAACTTATAATGATTCATTGCATTTGCATGTATACACTCAATGATTTTAACAACAGTATCCAGAACACATTTCATGGGACCTATTTCAAAAAATGGGGCATAAATATTTGTAAGATGTATCATGCAGTGAAACAAAGAAATAAAGGAAGCATCAGTCTGTTTTGAAAAATTCCAATAAATCTGCATTTTTTAAGTAACGTAGCTGGAAAACTTTTTGTTGTGTTAGAAACTAATTTTTAAATATCTAGCTGAAATTCTTCTTTGACAGATGCAAACTATTGGAAAATATTTATTCCATGAGTTCCATATTTTAGGCCATAAAAGAATAATATTTCCTTGTAAATTAAAAAGTCTTAGGGGAAATAGCATACCCAAAGTACTGATTGGACAGTGTATTTTATATCTCCTGACTCATCTAAAGCTTAAAAAACAAAAACCAAAAAACCCCAAAAAACAAACTTGCAGTTTCTCAGAATTTAAATCAACTGATTTTTTATTGTTATGGATTTTTATTCTTCAAGAGATTGTTTGGTGATTACACTGAAGCTTTTATTTTTTGTGAAGTATATTTGTTAGGTCTTTTCTTCATAATTTCCTCACAAAATTCTTATAACTGAAATAATTTCTTTCATTATATTGCTGCCTAAAAATGTCTGTGTATGTATATGCACATATGAGAATTAAAGCAATTTAATATCTGGCCAAAGAGACCAACTTGGATCCTGTTCAAGGTCTTAAGATTTTGGGGGAAAAAACAAACTGACTTAAATTTTTTCATATTTGTTAATCAATTTTTATTTCAGGTAGATACTTTCATCTAGTCTCTTTTGAATGTTGGAAGGAAATTGATCAAATTTACTATGTATTTGTTGAAAAGGTCTTGTCAATTAATGTAGTATATGTTATTCTCTTTAAAAAAAAAAAAAACTACTTACGATGATCAGCTTTCTCCTTTTGCTCCACTTGAGCAAATCACAATTGCATCCACTGTGGAATTTGCAACTTACCTTCTTCCAATCTCTCTCATTTTTTAACTCTTTATATCATGCTACTGGCATCTGTACCTCTCCACAATTCCCCATCAGTAATACATTTTCATTTGGGATTTAAATCTGTGTCCATATTTATTTCAAACTAGAAAAATATTTGAGTTATTTTACAATAAAATAAAATTTTAAATTTCATTACCAATTCTGACTTGGTTAGGCATCACTGTAACTTGTGCTGTCTTCCTAAAATATTCAAAAAACACATTATAAAGTTTCATCACCACATAGCAAAGCCATAATTTAAACTGAATCAATATGGACATTTGCTAGATTAGTGATGTGTTTACGTGCAATCCTATGAGCAACGCGTGTGTTCTACACATTCACATGTGCACTAGAATATACGAGTGCCTTATGTGAGAGATGAACTGCAATGTCCTGCCAAAATGATCAAGTTGTTATTTGAAAATACTTACAGTGTTTCAGTTTTTAACAAAAATTAATTACAATGAAGTATAATAAAATATCTGGTGTCACAATGACACTGACCACATTTCAATTGCTCACAATCCACACGTAGCTGGATTACCATATTGGAATGTACAACCTCCCATATGTAGTCTCTAGACCTGGTTGTCAGTCTCCCAGCTTCACCTAAAAGCCCTTCTCACAAAGCTTTTGATTCCATTTCCTTCAATGAATAATTCAGCAAACACATGAACAGATTTTTTAAAAATATGATTAAACTACAATCGATCATGACTCATTCCAAATAACAATGCAATGAAATAAAATACAAATTAAGAATAAAACAACCTTGACTTTCAGAAAATCTGGCTTTCATGATTTCCACATTTTTGTTTATTGCATAGTATATTAAAGAGGAGTTCCATGTAAATCATTAAGCACAATGTTTGGAACATAAAAAGTCACATGCTGGTTTGTTTTCTCTCTGTGTCATCTGATTGCTGATGATTTTGAGCCAAGAAAGGGTGGTGCTGTTGTCCATTTGCTGCTGGTGCTGTGGAGCAGGGTGGGGGCGGTCAGGGAGGTTGATGGTTGAGAGCTGAGGCTGGTAGCAGATGTCCATTGCCTTCCCCAGTGGTGACCTTATCGTTTGACTGCCAGGGTGTAGAGGTGGCTCACCACCTGGGGTCATCATCTCAAGCTGGTGTCTTCCTTCTAGGCCCCTTCCTCTGGGAACACATGGACAGGGAACGCTGGCCACCATGGGGGACCTACTCATGGTTAACTTGTGTAGAGAGCAGAGCAAACTTTCATCCAGCATTTGTTTTGGAAGCAAGGAAGATGTCCTTTTCCCCACCCCAGTCCTTGTATCTCCTAGTCAGAGAAGGGGTTATGGGACTTCACTTCTAGCCCTATGGGTCACCAAACCTCGAGCTCCTCTTTCATGATCACAAATGCTCTACCCTGGCCAGGTACGTGTTAAAGATTGCCATGTATTTTATACTATTGGAACCTGAGTAAGGTGGTTTCTAGAGAAAACAAAGTCAAGCATTTTCCAGGCTTTGGCATTTGGGGAACATACCTGCCTTAAAACATGTGAGCCTACAGGTCAACTTTTGAATATTGGACTTTAAATCATTGTCAGTAATACTGTTATCATACATAAGAGAAGGGGAGTTGGAAGAATAAAGAATAAAGCTAGAGTTTATTGAGAGCTTACCATATTCTAAGTATTTCATGACTCCTCAAAACATTAATTGTGACTGTTTTTGTCTGTAATTTTGAGATGATGAAACCGAAGCAATGAGAAAATAACTTGCTAAGGCCAAGGGCTCACTGCTGGTAAAAGTGGTGGTAGACTGACTCTAGTACCTTTATCTTTATTCTTATACACATATGTTATAAGTTTTTAGATAAAACATCCCTAGTTTTGTTTTTTTTTTTAACCCAGGGATGGTTAACCAATGATTCATGTCCCCAGCCCTTTTAATTGTTTTTATTTTGAGACAGAATCTCCTTAAATTGCTTAGGGCCTTGCTAAATTGTTAAGGCTGGTCTCAAACTTGAGGCCCTCCTGCCTCAGCCTCCATATTTCCTGGGATTATAGGCATGTGCCACTGTGCCCTGCTGCTAGTTTTTTCTTAACTTCTATTTAAGTCTTTCTGAACAGAAATATTAACTATTTGATGCAGCAATTTACTCATACTTGCTTATGTGACTGACCTAGTATTTTTGTTGTTGTTTATATTGTTGAATTAGGTAAACTACTTTTTGTTTTCATTTAAGGTTTGGAAGTTGTCCTGCTGCTATCCCAAAAGGACCTCAGAGTAAGACATTGTGCAAGGTAAGATAATCCACAGTGAAGTCCTGAAGACTACCTCGGAAGGATGGAGGGTGAACAGGCAAAATTTAGGCACTTAAATTGAACGAGTTGGACACGTGGCAATAACCTGACTTTATAAAAGCTTTCTGGCAGACAAAGCAAAAGCTGAGGAAGTTGGATTGCAGAGTTGCCGTTTCCTGACAATCAGAAGGATAAAATTCATCTGCAGACAACTCAAGTAGGAATTGCTTGCATGAGCCTTTAAAAAGGGAATTGAACAACAACATGGAAAATATCTCACTCTGGCTTTACGAGGCACAGAAGAGTCATTTAGATAGTTGGTTGTCATATTGCTCTTAAGTAAGAGCAGATGCCCTCACATACTAACCTGATACTTGTTAAATCCTTTCCACGAGGCTGGAGAAACATAATTCTGTGCTTCCTTCAAGGCCTGAGATTACAAGATTGGAACCTGGAGAACCTCTGATAGGTAATTTATGTGCTCTGCCTCTCTCAAATCCCAGATGTCTAAACAATCACTGGGCATGTGTAAAGTACCTATAAATAATGAGCACATCCTCTAAACAATATAGATTTTTCTGAACTGTTTGTTCAAATGACGGCTACATGCTTTAGATACAAGGTTGGTAAAAATAAACATATCATTGGAATTTTCAGCCCTGGGCATGTCATGCTGCCCAGACAGGCTGACCATTGTAGAAGAAGAAGTCTGAGCCACAGGGAGCAGAGAGGATGAAGACCAATGAATGGTGAGATCATGTGCTAGGTATTGTTTGATATAACTCTAGGAGGGACCTATTGTTATCTGCATTCTCTAGATGAGAAAACTGAAGCTCAGAGAAATCAAAGGTTCCATCTGAACAGCACTGACTGCAAAGCCCCCTCTTCCCTGAATATAGTGCTGGTATGCAGAGACACTTAACTCTAATCCATACTTCTGGGCAAATCTTTAGCCTGATAAGTCATTTGCTCAGTGTTAGCACCTGTCTTCACCTTCCCAAAGAGAACTTCTCCATTGTACTTATTTTTCTGAAGATAGCATCTATAGGATGCCACAAATAAAAACAGTGTAAAGGCAACTTAAATATCAGAATAATTCCACTTAGCCAGTTTAAGATTGTATAAAACTGTCCTTTAAATTTTTAATTATCTTTATTAATTTTATGTATCAAATATAATTTTTTATTTTTAAACATTTTTAATTTGTTCTAATTAGTTATACATGACAGGATGCATTTATACATTTTGATAAATCATACGTAAATGGAGTATAATTTCTCATTTTTCTGATGGTACATATTTAGTGTCACATCAGTCATGCAGTCATATATCTACAGGAGGTAATAAATTTTGATAAATGCTTACTTAGTTCTATGATTTAATCGTGGTATAATTAATAGTAGTTGACGTTCCTTCTGACCACAGCTGAACTACACATTCAATTGCAGTTAAGGCTTCTCCTAGTCAAAGACAATGAAACAATGCTGCTGGTTCACAGGAGAAAGGCTGGCCTTCCTGCTTCCTATGGCAGAGGCACATGTACACATTGTCCCGGGACTATAAAGATTAGAAAAGAAGCAGTGCTAGGTCATTGCCCAAGGTGACGCCATTGAAAATCAGTACTTTCTTTGCCATGAGAACCAAACTCTTCTAACTGGCCTGTTTTCCTAGAACTGCTGAAGAATCAGGTCTGTAGTCAGTGGTACATATTCATGGTGCTGAGTTGCCCAAGTGACCTTGAAGTTTCACACTGTGGAGGAAAACATGCTCTTTAGCAGAGCTTTCTTCTTATATAAAGCCCTTTTTAACAGTAACAGGAGGAATAGGACAGTGGTGCAGATGGGAAGTTGAATTACTGGATGGAGGGACTGTTGGGATATGGGGGCTATGGGTGGAGTTAAAGATGACAGGAATTTTAAGTAGTTCAGATGGTGTTACCACAAGCAGAAGTAGGAAAGTTAGGAACCAGAAAATTTGGGGTACAGAGAAGAACGTGTGTAAATCTACTTGAAGGCTGATGGAAAAACTAACAGTCACCCTACCTCTCTTGTTTGGGACCTGCACTGTCACTTACTATTTCCTATTAATATTGACAAATGTGAAGAGTGCCTTCCCAGTATGATAAAGGTCTGAAAAGGGGTAAGACTTAGAGGGGCTGACATTCTCATTTCACAACCTGATCCAATTTATAGAACCAGGTTTTGGGTTGTCCTTCTACCTATTCTTCCATCTGTTCAAGTTCATTCATAAAATGAGCATGTACTTCCGGGCCAGGCATTGTGCTGGGTACTGGAGATGAAGTAATCAACAGTGCCGGTAGCTTATAGTCTTATGGGAGATACAGGAGAAAACAGTCAATACCACTGGAGTGGGGACACAATGATAGGGCCATAGGGAAAGCATTATGAGCGTCTGTAGGAGAAGCATCCAACTCAGTCCTGTGAGTCTAAGGAACTTGCCTGGAAGAGGTGATGTCCAAGAGTAGCCTGGAAGGACTGAGGAGAGAGTCAGCAAAGCAACTCCTACCTGGTAGGTAGACGCCCTCCAGGAGAAGCTGGGAGCTGGCCAGCATGGTTGGAGTGTGCAAGTGAGGTAAGATGAGAGTTGGGACGGAAGAGGTAATCATGAAGGGACAAGATCATGAAGCATTTTGTAAGCCTTCTTTAAGAGTTGGGACTTGATTCTAAGAGTGGCCTGGTGCTAATCGACTGAAGAACTAGAATGATCTCTCTGCCTTAAGTGGGAGGGATGGAGTGGGCTTGAAGGAGAGCTTTGAGCAGTGCTTGCTGTCTTTAATCATCTGGCAGTACCAGCGAGCTCTTCGGCTCACACTTCAGTGGGGAGAATCTAAGGAAATCAGAGTCAAAGACAGCACGACCTTTGGCCCCAGAGTTATTCAGCCCTCCATTTCAGACTCTGTCTACCTGACTAACACTTCGGCAGTGCTCATCAAGGAATAAACAGAAACCCGTCTTTCATAAGCACCGTCTGTGTATCAAGCACAGTATAAGCCCTTCTCGGCCTCCTCACAACGACCCTGTGTTGTAGGGATTTTTATCTCCATTTCACAGATGAAGCAACCATGACTCAAAAATCTGAGTACCCTGTCCCAGATGGCAAAGGTCGTAAGTGACAGAGGGAAGATCTGAACCCAGGCAAAGTGACCCTACAGCTCTCATGTGTGACTGCCAGTTATGAAAATGCAGGTAGCATTTATGTCTCTAATCTTGAAGTTCACGTATCTGGGAGGAAGAGTCTGAAAGATAGAACCACATGATATTTTTTTGTGTGTGGTATGCCATTTGAACCATTTAATGACATCCATACTATTATGTAAACATCACCACTACTGCCTCAAAACTTTTCCAGCATCCCAAGGAGATAGGATGCTCATTAAACAATAACTCTCCCCATCCCACCATATATGAAATAAGCTGGACACAAAAGAACAAATACTGCGAGATTCCAGCCCATGGTAACCTCTACTTTCTGTCTCTGTGAATTTGTCTTGTCTAGATATTTTATATAAATGGAACCACATAGTGTTTATCCTTTTGTGTCTGGTTTATTTCAACTAGCATAATTAGGTTCATCCATTCTGTAGCATGTATCCAAATGTCATTCTCTTTATGACCGAATGATCTTCCATTGTATGTATGTACCGTGGTTTGTTTATATACTCCTCACCTGATGGACACCTAGATTTTTCTCTACCTTTTTACTTTTGCACATAATGCTCTGATGAATACTGGTGTACAAGTACCTATTTCAGTCCCTGCTTTTGATTGTTTTGGGTATCTGCCTAGGAGTGGAATTGCTGGGTTGTGTAATGTTTCTACGTTTAGTTTAGCTTGTTGTTGTTGTTGTTGTTGCTGTTGGTGTTTTGTTGGTGTTTGTTTTTGCAGTGCTGGAGATTGAAGTCAGGACCTCACACATGTTAGCCAAGTGCTGTACCACTGAACTATACCCCAACCCCTATGTTAAGTTTTATGAGGAACCACCACATTACACAAGGGTAGAACCACAAGACTTAAAAGACGGAAAGGGAGCTGTGGTTGTGGTTCAGTGGTGGAGTGCTTGCCTAGAACATGTGAGGCTCTGGGTTTGATCATGGGCACCACATAAAAATAGACAAATAAAATAAAAGTATTTTTAAAAAGATGGACAGGGTCCTGGAGAGTATGTAGTTAACTCTCTTTCTTCACAGCTTGGGCAGATAATAATAATTTAAATATTAATTGCCATTTTGGAGCATTGACTATATATGCCAGCCTTTTTATATGTATTGTTTCATTTAATCCTCTCCAAAGTCTTTTGAAGTATCTATTATTTCAGTTTTACAGATCAAGAGCCTAGAGACCTCACCTGGCATCTCACCAATGGTAAATGGTAGGGCTGAGCTTGGGACTCTACTTGTGCCTAATTCCAGGTTAACTTGAGACTCTGAACGTGGATCTTCTTGGTGGCACGAAGGTACTCCATTACTTGCTGGAACCAGATTTTAGTTTTGTCTACCTCCAGACTCTGCTTGTGGAAGCTTTTGACTACTTCTTTAAATTTATCTTGCATTTTACCTTTTGTGTGTGGGGATGGGTGTTTTCTTTTTACCTGGGTTTATGTTTTGAAAATGTGCCTTCATTGTCGGTGAACAATGGAACAGGCAGGAAACCAAATGCTTTATTGTTATTAGTGGATAAATATAGCATCAGGGCTGGTTTTTCCTCTTCTGAATCTTCTCCAAAGTATTTCTCCATATAGCAACTGTAATATGATCCTTAATAAACATTCTGCTAATTTGGATGCCCTTGGTAGTTGGGAGAACTCACTTGATTTTCATGTCTTTTCATCCTTCTTGGGTGAGCTTATCAATCATCTCTTGTCCAATTTTCTTTGTTACAGATTGAATTTTGAAATCCAGCTCACAGTGCCTGCAGGCTTTCTTCCCAAAAATCTCTTTCCTGTTTAAGACAGTTTACACACCATTGTTGAAGCACAGGCACAAACCATCTTTAGCCAAGGATAACATCTCCTCCAAGACTTCTGCTTTATAGGTGTTTGATTCCATTCACTTGTTGTTTAATTTCTTCATTACTAACCTATTGCGTTCTGACTTCCTCTTAATATTTTGTTCTCTAAGCAAATTAGTTGACCATTTTGAGGGTTATATTACTTTTTCTTTTTCCACTTAGGATTTTAAATTCTGTTCTTGGTGCCTTAGTCTGCTTTTCTCACTTGGATACTGAAAGCACACTCAAGAGGAGAGGTAGCCCTTGCAGCAATTCCCTAAAGTCTCTCCAAGGGGCCCTTTTCCTCTCTGCAGGTTTCTAGATGTTTGAGCTCCACTGCTTGAACTGCTGGCTCATCTGGCTGCCCTGGGCATCCTGCTGGATGTTCTGGCTTAAAAATAGTAGCTTGCATTTACATATAGGCTTTTATTTTTAAAGCACATTGAAATAAACTGACTGAAATGCAGTGAGTAAGCATTATAATCCTTATTTGATAGATGAAGATTATTTGATAGATGAAGAACTAAGATGTATGGAGGTGAAGTAATTTTCCCAAAGGTATATAAACTAAGTGGCAGGTTCCGGGTGCAGACCTTATCTTTTGCTTATATTTTGTCAGCACTTGGGTATAATCAAATTCTTTGTAGCTCCCAGTAATCAGATTTTAAATTAAAAATATTTATAAAGAAATTAATGGAAAATAAAGAGGAAATTAATGTGGGGAAAGCAAGGTTTGTGCAAGTTAGATGAAAATGGGCAGGTTTCTTGTCCTAAGTCTGAACCATGTATTTCTTTATGGATCTGTACTCATTTTCTCTTGCTGCCCAAGAAATCTCCACAAACTTAGCAACATAAAAGAATACCCATTTATTAGCCCAGAATCCTGTAGGCCAGACAGATATGGAGATGGCACACCTGAGTTCCTTGCTCAGAGGATCTCAAGGCTGAAATCGAGGTGCTGACTAGGCTGGGCTCTTCTCTAGAAGCTCTAGGGAAGAATTCACTTCCAAGCTCAAACTTGTTGGCAGAATTGAGGGTTGTAGACCTGATATCCCTCTTTCCTTGCTGGCTGTCAGACGGAGGCTGCTCTCAGCTCTGGAGTCACTCAAATGTCCTGAAAAATACCCCCCCATTTTCAGGCCAGCAATAATGCCTCAAATCCCCATGCATCAAGCATCCAACATCCACTTCTGTGATCAGACAGAGAGAATGCTTTCACAGAGCTCATATGATTAGGTCTGGTTCACCTAAATGATTCTATCTTGGTGCCAATTGTACCATTTAACATAACCTAAAGATGGGAGTAAAATTCATAATATTCACAGTCTTGGGGATTATGCAGGATGAATACACCAGGCAGATGAAAAAATCTTAGAATATTGTCTTCTGGGAAAAACGTTATTTTGAGGAACACAGATCTTGCTACTTTCCACCATCTTAGGTAACACCAAGAATTGTGGTACCCTTATTGTAAGACCTGCAGGAATCCCTAAAACCTCAACACTAATTGTTGATTGGGTCTCTGAGTGTGGCCTTAAGCAGCCATATTGGAAATTCTGGTGCTCTCTGATATCTAATAGACCATTCATAACTGCAGCTCCAAGAATTCCTAAATCTGCCTTTCTCTCTTTTTCTGGTACCAGGGATCAAACTCAGGGGCACTCAACCACTGAGCCACATCCCCAGCCCTATTTGTATTTTATTTGGAGACAGGGTCTCACTGAGTTGCTTAGCGCCTCATCATTGCTAAGGCTGGCTTTGAACTCGTGATCCTCCTGTCTCAGCCTAAATCTGTCCACCATGCCTCTAAAGGTCTTTTGGTTCCCAAGTCTTGACAAATTCTATTCTTGTCCTGAGCCATCTTTTCATACTCTGAATGGTTGGCCTCAGTGTCAATCACCAAGTGGTACAGGGGCCTCTGCTTCCTGGTGCACTTTAGCTTCTTCCCTTAGAGTCCTAGACAGTGTCAGGCCTGGATTCTGTTTCATTCCATGTAGCATAAAATGATGAATTACACCTGGGCTCAGACTGAAAGCTGCTTTGGCTTCCTCCCCATTTCCTAGTCCGATTAACATGAAGGAACATGTCTTGGTCCTGATTGCCTGCCACCCACTTGGCACCTTCCAGCCACTTCTCATTCCTGATCTGATGATCACATGGAGTTCTAAGCTCATTTGCTGAGTTGGGTGACAGACATCACAGGACCTGAACAATACTGTGATCCAGTGCTTCTGACCATAATTCTCTCTAAATTATCAGATAGCCTACCTGCCTCAGAAAAGGAGTCTTTTAGAATTAGAGCTCTAAAATGCTATATTATGTGTCCAACATGTTCTTAGGTGCCTTACTATAAACAAGAATCGTGGCCACACTTCCCAAAGGTTCAGGGAAGTATCATTAAACACATGTCACCAATGAAGAAATGGAGGCTCAGAAAGTTCACACAGCTTACCTAAGGCTACAGAACTCAAAAGTGACAGCAATACCAGTTTATACCTCTTCCATTCTGGTGATTACTTGCTCATAGGGAAAGAATAACACTCCCACTATGAGAACACCCTAAGCACAGGGAAAGCAGTGCTGCTTCCTCACACTGGGCTCCTACTTGCTTCTACCCCATATGTTTTCCTAAAACTTTGTTTTAGGAAACATTCTGCTGCCGTCGTTGCTGGCATTCTGTTCTCAGTTCCATCACTGTGGCTGCTGCTGGCACATCCCAACACAACACTGCACTCAGAAGGGTTTCACAATGTCTAAAATAACAAAACAACTCTTAGAACATTTCCCATAAAGTGCTATATGCAAAAGTCATGTGTGGTGTGCACGTTTGGGATAGCAGCAGATTCTCTGCTTCCTGTGTGGATGCACAGTGGGTGCACCTTGGGGCAGGGATATTTTCTGAGCTGTGTGGCTGTGAGTGGGGGCAGATCTAGATGCCCAGGCAGACATTTTGGCCAGGCACCCCTTCCTCTTGGGTATGCAATGGCAGAGAGAGGTTGCAATGGGAGTGGATTCCTTTGCCCTCACCCTGGTTGGCTCAGCACTGTCATTTCACTGCTGTGCTCACAAGTTTGTCTGTTCCTACCAAGAACATTGTTTCCTCCTCATGGAGCTTCCAAGCCCATGGCCTCTATGGGGATCTCAGGCTGAGTGGGGTTGGCTATTTCCTGTATTCACTCTCCTGTATTCACCCTGATTCAACAAGAAGTGAAAACTGATTCAAGGACAGCCAATCCATAGACTCATCACGATTTATGAGGTGGCTAGGCATAAAAAATCTTTTCCCTATCAGAAGCTGTGAAGTTCACTGGGCCAATCAAATTCATCTGGGGCAGATGACAAGAGTAACCGATCACTCTGGTGGCAAACACTGAGGCTCAGAACTGGGAACTCAGGAGACCGGTGTGGAAACAAGATAATGCAATGCTTTGAGTTGCCAGAGATCCCAAATATCCCCTTGACATCTCTCTCTCTCATGCCTGACTGGACTTTTGTTTCTGTTCATGTATGTTAGCAAGATTCTGGTCTCATTATTATATCCATGAGAATGGTTTGGGCTGCAAGTAATAGAAAACTTAGCTGAAAGTGGTCTAAATAAGAAATTCATCCCACTTAACAAGACAATCCCAAGGGTTTTCACTCCTCCTTAGGTTGATTAATTTAGTGGCACCGCAATATCGCAAAGATCCCAAGTGTTTTCTGAATTTATCCCCTGTTACCCTCAGTATTTTGCTTGTCCTTCTACACTAATTTCTTTTATGATTTTGGAAGACTGCAGAAGTTTCAGGCAATGACATCCAGGTGGCAGGGGGTGGGGATGGGGTGCGGGGAGAAAGAAAAAAAGTAAATAAAACTTTCCAGTGTCCTTTTAAAGAGGGAGGAAAATTCTCTGTCAACTCCCCAGCAAACTTCTCCCAGGTCTCATTGGTTAGAATTGTAGCCTGTGCCCATTCCTAATCAATCAGTAGGGTCAGCAAGAAGGAACCCCAACTCCCTGAAGCACAAGGTAGCTCCATGCTTTAACCAATCGGCACTAGCCTTCTGTTAGCCCAGGAGAAGCCACTCAGCAGTGTCTGCTCCACTTATGACCTCATGCATCAAACACACGGTTCCATTTCATGAGATGACCTCATAGTATCTGTTTCTTTCAACTACAAAGAGTCAGCTAACATTCAGTTCATCATTAGCAAGTTGAGGAACTGGTCTTCAGTAGATACCCCTCTAGAGAACAGTTGAGAACTGAGTGTGTACACACATGCAACATTAGATGGATCCCTGAAAGTTCCCATTGCTTTCCCATATTTTGGGACACCCCAAAAGTTTGCATATGTGCATACATACACACACTTAACAGAAACAAACTCCAAGGAATGATCTTTCACACTGCTGCTAACCACTGGGTTTCTCGATTCATTTCTTGCCTTAATGGGCCTCTGAAGTAGTATGGCAGTCAATCTGTTGTTTGCAGGGCCTACCTCCAGCCTACACAGAGTGTTTTCTAGAACAGTGGTTCTTAAAACTCCCTGTGCATTACAGAATCACCTGGAGGTCTCCTTAGAATAGAAATTGCAGGGTGGCCTCTACTGTTACCAAAAGATTGGTCCTTGTCTTTGTTTTTTTTTTGTTTGTTTGTTTTGTTTTTTGGTTTTTGGTTTTTGTTTTTTTTGGCACTGGGGATTGAACCCAGGGGCACTCGACCACTGAGCCACATCCCCAGCCCTATTTTGTATTTTATTTAGAGACAGGGTCTCACTGAGTTGCTTAGGGCCTCGCTAAGTTGCTGAGGTCGGCTTTGAACTCGTGATCCTCCTGCCTTAGCCTCCCAAGTGCTGGGATTATAGGCGTGTGCCCGGCTGGTCCTTGTCTTTGATGCCAATTCATGCCAATTTAATAATGAGGACACAGTTTTGAGAAGAAGGAAAAAGAAGTTTTATTGCTTTGCCAGCAAAAGGAGGAACAGAGGGGACTCCAGTCTCAGAGGCTGTGGCTCTGCCTGTCAGGGAAAACATAGGGCTTTTAAAGTAGCTATTTGTGCTGGCGATATAGCTCAGGTTCAATCCCCAGCAGAAGTTATTCAAAGGCTACATTTGTGCCCTTGCAGGGGCTCCTGGGTGTGCTCTGATGGTGTGTTGAAATTCACTTGTTAATTGGGAGATAGTCACTTTCTAGTTCTTTCTGGTAATGTCTCTTTCTTCTGGAGAACAGATACTCAAGGTATTCTTGTTCCTTGCCCCAGGTAAGGGAGGGGGAGAAGGAAAAGAGGAAAAGAAAAAAAACACACCCCTTTAAAAATAAGCAGCAAAGGCTATATTTGAAAGATAAAGTGGACCACTGGTATGCTACCTCCAGAGTTTCTGACCCACTGGGTCTGGGTGGAGCAGATAATGTGCATTTTTCACAGGTTTCCTGGGGATGCTCATGCTCTTGGCCTGGGGAATGCACTTAGAATCACCACAACAGGGCAAGGGGATCTAACCTTTATTCCAACTGGAAGCTCAGCATCTAAGGAGGCTACTCAGTACCTTCTCTCTGGAAAATCTACTTCCCCCTTACTTACATTCACCGCCCCTCCACACAGCAGGGGCTGGCAGGCCTAGATCTCAGAGAAGCAGAGCCCTCTTTTTTCTAGGAATGCTGGAGGTGGAAACTTGGCATCCTGCCAAGAGAGAAAGGAGAAAGGTGGCAGAGCCTTTCTAGCCTTTGGTGGCAGAGCCTAACTAGACAAATGGCACAGAATCTCTTGCATTTCCCACCCCATTTGCTTTCACACTTTTAAAACAAGTAGATAGCAGTCTGGAAGCTACTCAGATTCTTTAAGATAGTCCTGGTTGAAAGGGCCCCGTACAATGCAAAGCTCTTTAGGTTTACAGTCTTAATCACAATAAGGGGGACTAAACCAAGGCTGTGTTAAAGCCCTTTTTCCAGAAGTAGGACGCCCACCTTCAGCCTCAGCTCCAGGACTACCTGACCTGGGCACACCGCGCATGCGTGTAGTTTTCTAGTGAAAAACATAACTGCCTTTCCCTGGTTCTTTCCATCGTCTACTCCGGGATCCTTATCCCATGTGAGGGCCGGGGAACCCCGAGGAGATGAGGCAGGGAGGAAGCCGGTGTTTCCCGCCAAGTGCCGGCGCCGACCTGGCAGGGCCCCGGGGGACACAAAGTTTTCGCAGCACCTCGAGGACGCGGCGCAGGCCGCTTGGCAGAGTGTCCCAGGGAGAGCCTTGGCCGCCCCTCCAGCGCGTCTCCGCCAGGCCCTGGGGGCTGCGCCTGCTCCTCCACACATTATTCAGAGCCCCGCGTCAGCCTTGGCTCCGGCGCCTGGCGCGAGCGCTCCGGGCTTTGGCCGCCTCGGCCCGGTCTGAACCCTGCGGGCCAGGGGCCAGGGCGGGCCGGAGAGTTGCGCGCCAAGACCTTGTCCCGACGCCTCCCGCACCAAGTTCCTCCTCCCGGGCCTCGCGCCCGGTGTCCCCTCTTGCAAAGCAAGGGCTACACTTTGGGGCTCGCCGCTGGGCCTGCGCCCGGGGCTCCCTGCGCTCCGTCTCCGGCTCGCAGCACCAGGTTCTCAAGCGTCAGGCCCCGGGAGCTGCCACTCCGAGGCTGCGGCACCCCATCGCTCCTCTGCGCCCGGGTGGGAGTGGGAAACTGGGGCGCGAGGGAGGACGCGCACTGCTGAGGGCGGCCGCCCTCACGTCTCCTCGAGTCGAAATTTCGGGTGGAGCGTTGCCCCTTGGGGCTCCGGCTGGGCAGTGTTACAGATGTGTGCAGCTGTGCAGCGCGAGACTTTCCGCGGGTTCTGGGAGGGGACCGGCGCAAAAGCATCCCCTGCTGCTCTCTCTGTGTGAGTCGGTGGGGAAGATTAGACTTGGAGGGCCCGCACCTGGGCACAGAAGGTGTGAGATTTGGTTTTCTGGGGAGCAAAAGGGTCGTTGGATGAAGAACTGAGGGCTCAGTAGTCGAGGTTGGAATCTTAGTTCCACAGTTTACCAGCTGCCCAGCCTTAACAAATCCACTCCCCCTCTCTTTTTTCTGGATTATAAATAAATATAGCTACCATTTGGGTGTCTATTATTTTCCATGTACTTTACATACATTATTTTTGTCATCCCAACGATTTTGCAGGCTAGGTATTATTATCCACATTCTGCGGATGGAAAAGTGGGATCCCTTCCAAGGAGAGTGAGTTGCCAAGCTTGTACCACTGGTAAGTAGGGACTATGACTTGAACCTGCCTCTACCTCCAGAGACAATACTGTCTCTGAAACTGAGAACACTGATACCATACAAAGAACTTTTAAAATGTGACAGGGTGGTGGAGACTGTTCTTTTCTGACCTGTCCTGGGACCAGATGCTGAAGTCCAGGTGATGGGCATGACCATACTTCCACAGCAACACTTACTTGCTCAGGAGGGTCAGGGTTCAAGAGGAAGAGGCTCAGACTCACACTCCTGACAGTCAGCCTTACCTACCTCTCCCATCTGGAACCAAAGGATTTACCTCTCTCCTTCCCATTCTCATTTCCACCATACATCACTCCAATTCCTCCTTCGTTTTCTTGAGAAGGGTGTGGTTCACTGTTGTGGAACTTCTCTTCCCCCACTAGTTGGTCAAACAGATTTTCTCTCCTATTCGGAATGGGAAAAAAGAAGATCTAGGAGGTCTCTATGAGGACTTTGGATCCCTAGACCCAGTCTTGGGAGGCCAACAGTGCCTTAATTTCTCATCTGTGTCTAGAATTCACTTCACACATGAAATAGTGGAATGCTGATGAGGGCCTGGATGTCAGAGAAATCTGGGTGCTAGTCTTTTGAAAAATGAAATCTGTTAATAATAATATCACCAGTCTTGCCTGGCCCACAAGAGTTGTGGTAAGACTCAAAATGGATAATGGCCAAACATGTGCTTTGGAAAATATGAAGAGTATTGCAAATATAAGGTATATTCATACAAGGAACTGGACACAATAAGCATATAAAGATGAGTGCTATCTTGGAATCTCCCAGAACAGCAGGGCAAATAAACATGCCTATACAGGAGAAAGGGGAACCCTGTACACCATTGGTGAGAATGTAAATTAGTACAGCTAGTATGGAGAACAGTATGGAGATGCTTCATCCTAGAAATAGACTGAGTTATTCCACTGCTGGGTAATTATCCAAAGGAAATGAAATCCATATGTCAAACAGACATCAGCAATCCCATGATTATTTCAGCGTATTCACAATAGCTAAGATATGGAATCAACCTAGGTATCCATCAGCAGATGAGTGGATTTAAAAATGTGGTATATATACATATTGAAATACTCTTCAGCCACAAAAAGAATGAAATCTTGTCATTTGCAGCAACATGGATGGAACTGCAGGACATTACGTTAAGTGAAATAAGTCAGGCACAGAAAGAAAAGTACTACCGAATTTCATTCATATGGGGAAACTTACAAAGTTGATCTTGTAGAAGTGTAGTAGAATAGTAGTTGCCAGAGGCTGGAAAGGGTTGGGGTGGGGGGAGGCAGGAAATGGAGAATATGGCTAATGGATACAAGGGTGCAGTTGGGTGGGGAGAATAACTTCTAATGTTCTGTAGCACAATAGTGTAATTATGACTGACAGCTATCCCTTGTACATTTCAAAACAGCTAGAACAGAGAATGCTCCCAACAGAAAACACTGTTAAATGTTGAGATACTAGATATGCCAGTGACTACAATCTGATCATTACCTATTGTCTACATGAATTGAAATACCATGCTATACCCATAAATATGTACAATTATTATGTCAACTAGAAATAAAAACATTTTTAAAAATGGTTATACAATAGTTAAAGTATAAGATGCAGTCCATGCAAGTGCTACAGAAATACATTCCCATCATGTGAACTTATACTTTTTTGGAATAACAAAGAATATGTGCATCTGGGTCGTATCTAGCATTTCTACTATTGCAAATACTCCTTTTCTTCACAGTACCTCTAGAGTTAGGCTCCTTCTTTCCACTTGCGTGGGTCTATAGCAGGGGGCTCTGTGTGTGTATTAGTTCCCTATTGCTGCTGCAACAACTTACCATAAACTTAGAGGTTTGGAACAAACAGATTTATTATCTCACAGATAATTAATTTACAGATAATAAAACAGATTTATTATCTTCTGGAGGTCAGAAGTTCAATATGTGTCTTACTTGGTTAAAGTCAAGGTATCAGCAGGAAGAGTATCTGGAAGGAGTCTCCAGCAGGACATTTCCTGGCCTCTTCCAGGTGTTAGAGACTGTTGCATTCCTTGGCTTAAGCCATCAGTGCATTACCAGCTGAGTCTTACACACATTTAATCATTGTGACCTTTGCTTCCATTGTCACATCTGCTTTCCCAAACCTGACTCTGATGTTCCTTATAAAGGTTCTTATGACTGTATCAGGCCCATATGGAATAATCCAGAATAATCTCCACATGTTGAGATTTTTTAAAGTGTACTTATTCCTATAAAGTTCCTTTTGCCTGATAAGTAACATATTCACAGGTTCCAGGGACTAAGACATCTTTGTGGGGGAGGAACATTTAAAAAAACATCTAGGGCCTCAAACAAAAGTTATATTATATATAATATATATATGTGTATATATATATATATATCTGTGTGTATGTACATATGTTTTTCAACTCTCTTTTTCATAAAGCAGCTTTATAAAGATAACAAATTATGAAATAAAACTACTTAGAGCTTTGCTATATCCACTAAAAATCAGATTCTTTGCTATCAAGGAAGAAAAAACAATGAATAACATAGGCTCTGCATAAAAGGTAAGGAGAAGGGCTTGGTAGGCTGGAAAGTCATAATACTATATGTGCTTCACCGGGAATGCTGGCTACAGCCCTTCGAAATGATTAGCTGTTAACAATTGTTCACAGCTCTTCAGCTGCTCTAATCTACAATCCTTTGGCTGTGTAGACTTCAAAACATTTTTTTAAATCAATAAACTATATTTTGTAGAGCAGTTTTAGGTTCACAGCAAAATTGAACAGAAAGTACAAAGCGTTTCTTTATATCCAGTCCCCACGCCCACACCCTCCTCCACTTGAAACATTTTTTAAGGCAGTAATAGAATTCTTGGCTCCTTTTCTTTTCCAAAAGTAAAGCTAGTTAAAAAATAAAAGTGATACTGCTCTGGTGGAAGTGGGTATACACAGCCCCTCAACCTCTGTCAAATCCTAGCACAAGATTTGAAACATGTTCTTAAGTTATTTCTCTGAGTTAAACAGAGAATACCTTAAGGGCAGTGGTAGAGCACTTGTGTGTGAGGCACTGGGTTCCATCCTCAGCACCACATTAAAAAAATAAATAAATAAAGGTATAATGTCCATCTACAACTAAAAAACTAATTTAAAAAGAGAGAGAGAGAGAGAGAGAGAATACCTTAAGCTAGAAAGCACCCTCTGCTCTACAAAAGTAGGGAGAACATGATGTTGGAAATTATGCTCCAGTCTTCAGAGACAAAACTTAATGTTCTGCCAAGAACTGGAAGAGTAGGCTTTCAGACTGAGACTTGGTTTCCCCACTTCTGCCACATAGCATAGGCTCTTCATGCTCGAATCTGCTATTTTAGTTACAAGAGTGAAAGGGCCGGTGGGCAGCCCCTGAAAATTACAGGGGCCCAGCAACTGGGACCTGCAAGGGGTAGCTCTGATTCATTCATTGTATACTTAGGGAATCCCTATCTTGGACTGGTTTATATGCTGGGGACATAGTATTAACTAGGACCTACTGTGGGCCTTTTGCAGTCTGAGGGAGAGAGCAGGGCTAGAGAAGTGAACAGCAGGCGGCCCTGAAATAATGTTGGATAGAATTCTACAAGATAGGTAGAGAAAGCCTGAAAGATTTCCAGAGGAAGTGGTCTCTAAGCCAAGACTGAAATTGGCAGCGGGAAATTGGAACTGGGGGAGACTGGGATTGTGGACCTAATGTACAAGACCACAAGGTGGTTAAGAAATGGAATAGAAGCGGTATTTTGGAGAATAAGCAGGGGCAGGTGATGATGGAAGGTCTTGAGGCTGGGTAAGTACGGTCTTTCTCCAGTCTGGGCAGCCACTACAGGGTCCTAAGTAGAGGATTGAGGTTGTCTGATTTGTTTTTTATTAGAAAAACTCCATGACTTTGGCCAATTTACTTCCCCGTTTTCTCTTCCCTGCTGTGTTCCCCTTAACTCACTCTCTCTCTCTCTCTCTCTCTCTCTCTCTCTCTTTTTTTTTTTTTTTTTTTTTTTTGCGGTGCTGGGGATTGAACCCAGGGCCTTAGTACTTACGAGGCAAGCACTCTACCCAGCCCCCGATTAACTCTTGAAGCAGTACGAACATGCAGTTTGCAGGCCCATCACTGGGGCTGGTGTGCAAACTGGAAATTCCATGCCTGGGTCCTCCAGGTCAATGCAATTTCTGTAATAAAAAATGGAAATGATCGTGCTCAAACTGGAGCTGGCTGGATGAGAATGGGCCAGAGGAGGGGCTTTGGCCGGGCTGCGAGAGAGACCAGCAGTGCTGGAAAACTGAGGCAAGGCGGGCACAGTGGCAGGCGACCCGAAGCCTCCGGGTCGGCCGGAGGATTCTTTCCAAACCCTCCGCCATCACCTCAGCTCAGAGCCTCTTATCGCGTCTCTGGGGCCTCAGAGGAAGGCTGCCTGGCCCGGACGCCTGAAATCCGCCCATTGTTCCCTCCCGGGACCGCAGAGCCACAGCTCACCGGCAGCAGACAGCAACCCCTGCAGCCGGAAGCGCCGGCCGGGCGCCGGGCCAAGGGCGGACTCAGGTCTGCGCAGGCGCAGGTGGAGCTGCCTGGGGAAGACAGGCGCGGCCCTGGTTCTGCGGCCCGCGGCTGCCATCTGGTGGAAATTCAGCGCCGGTGGCCTGGCAGCTTCCACCCGGCGGAGGCGGGCTCTGGCTGAAAGCGGACGCAGAAACCTTGCCGGGGAGCCCAGCCAAGCGCTGTGTTTTTCCAGGTCCGCGCAGGCCAGGGGAGCCCTGCGTGTTTGCTTGGTAGGAGTGGATTACCGGGAAACTAGACGGAAGGTACCCTGCAAGTCGGCATGTACTGTATTGTTTGGGAGTGAACAGCCTGTAAAGTAAATGTCAGGTGAGAACTGTGCCGGGAACCACCGCCCGCCCCCTCCTCCTGGCCTTGGCTGCTCCCTGACCTTGAGAGACGCGCCAAAGGCAAAACAGCTCGGCGGCTCAGAGGGCTGGGAGGAGGTGGGGTGGGAGGAAGAGGTGTGTCAAGGCAGAAATAAGAGCTAGCCTGCCCAGCCCACGCATTCCGGGGCTGTAAGTAAACAGAGGGCACACCCCTTCTGCCCACCCCACTAACAGGGTAGATACTTGGTGAGCCACGATTCCAGGGAGGGCTCTTTTCTGCCAGGTGTGAAGGGTAGCTCCGGGCCCACCCAGTCATGACAGGAACAGAACCCACGCAGAAAGGGGATCTCCTGTCTCTGGAATTAGAATTACATATCCCACTTAGGGAGCCACTCTACCTACATTTGTCTTTAAATTTGTCTTCACTGGCTGGGTGTGGCTAAGCAGTTCCCTATCTCCTGACTCTGAGCTGTCCTTGATCTTCTTGGGTCCCACCCTGTTCTTGAATCAAGCAGTCACTTTGGAATGTGTTTCCTCTCTTCAGGGATTTAAACATTAGTCATGAACATCTTCCCTCGCCTTCTGTCCTTGCTCGAGGGTGGTCCTATTGACTATTCCTTCATTCCACCTGAATTTTCAAGGGCTGCCTGTTGGGAAACCACTTCTTTAGGGTTCCTCCTGTTGGAGAGCAAGAAGCATTTTTGGATCCCAAGCGATTGGGAGGTTTTCCATCACCAGTTCTTTGTGATCATGTCATACTGGATTTCAGACAAATCACTCAAGAGTAGCAGACATGACTTTATTAGAAGGGTTTGGAAAAGGGAAAAAGGGACACTCTGAAGGGAAGGAAGGGAATAGGTCCTCTGGGGAGAGGTGCAGGTCACTCCTGCCCTCCTGTTTTATTGGTGATTCCAGAGAAGTTTCCAGAGAGTCCTGCCTATGTCCACCTTTTGACTTTTGATTGATTGCATAACTTTGAAGTCACCACTGTGCAAGGTCTTACCCCATGGAGGGAGAATTTTATTATTATAATGGCATGATAAAGATTCAAGGCAACTGTGGGTCACCTTGGCCCACACTGACTGGTTCTAATTGGAACTCTTTTTTTTTTTTTTTAACAGATTCTATAGTTAGGGGTTTGCTTCTAATCATTCTGTCTCCCTTAGTCCTGGAATCTGATCTGTGTAAAAGGCACAGAACTCTACCCTTCAGGGTAACTTTTGTTCTCCTTATCCACAGGGCTAAACCTTTTGGGCCTATGGTTGTTCCCTAAGGAATGTAACATATCCTACTGACTTAAGCCAGGCAAGACCAGAGCAACCTCAGGCAAACTTTCCTTCAAAGGAAAGCATGTGGGGGTCAACAGAGTAGACCCAGTCCATAGAACCATCCCCGCAACCTAATGTTCCCACTGCTCATGTCTGCCACCTATTACTCCCCCCACACACCTTTTTTATGCTCTTCTAGTTCCCCTGCATCCCATTGATGGATGTCATCCAGTGTCATCGAAGGAACTTTTTGTGCCTACATTTTCAACAGGAAGAGAGCAACTTCATAAGTGCAGATACAGCTGACAATGGTCTCATCACTTTTGCAAAATTCATGAATGCTTTCAAAGATATTCCTCTCTCTAGCTTCTAAACATTCCCCTGGCTGCAGGTGACAGGGGTTTTACTATTTGACTGCATCACACCTGCTTCTGTGGAAGTTAGCAAGGCACTTCATGATTGTGAAGGAAGAAGACAGGGACAGACCTTGGGTCTGGAAGGCGCATGACATGGACTTGAGTGTGGTGAATTGATGTCTCATGTGCTTCAAGAAATGTCCAGACAAGGTGACTTCACTGGGGATCTGGCCAATGCCCTTGCCACACAAAAAGGGCACACTGAGATCCAGAGAGAAGTGACTGTCTCAGGTTACTCAGCAAGCTGATGACCTAGCTGGAATTAAATCCCAGCTCTCTTGACATCCAGCTCTTTCATTGATTGCACATGTTTATTGAGGACCTACTATGTGCCAGGGACTGTGCCAAGCTCTGAGAATACTGATGTGAGTAACATGAAGTGCTTTTGAGATGAGGATTTATGGATACAGAGAGAACATAGAGTTTCAAAAGAGAAACACTCATGAACTGTTGGAATGCAGAACAAGCAACCCAGCCAGTGTCCTTGTGCCAGCATCCTTGTCTGCAACTTGATGATTGACTAATGAAAAAGAAACAAAATTGCAAGATGACCACAAGAAGTCTGGAGGAACCCCTCCTTTAGGAAATATGACCCTAGGACATGGGAGGGCAATGTACAAACCCAAGGAAAACTGGCATGAAATTGAGTAACCCTGCCCTGACTCCACCTCTAGTCCAGCTCAATAGCTACTGTCCCTCTATAAATGTTAAAATAACAGATCAAGATGAGATGACTCATTTTCTGTCTGTCAGATCATCCACACTTACATTCTCGAGTGTGTACTTTCTTTCCATAATAAATCTCTTGTTCTGCCACTCATACCTCATACATCTTAAACCTGAATGGTCTGAGTAGAGGATTCTTCTGCCCCGATACCTCCTTGGACCTCTGTACAAAGACACTTGAATAGTACTTGTATGGTCTGGTGTATAAGAGATTGTGGGCAAACAAATAAATCTACCCCATAATGCCTTATGGTTAGAAGTGCTATGATTCTCTGTGCATCTTTTCGGGCATTTTGGGGGGTTTGAGGATGTTCATGAATATGTTCACTAATTGAATAAATATTGGTGGATGTCTCACTATGTGTGAGGTGTGTGGGGAATGAACATATATAGTCATGTGCTGCACAGTGATGTTTCAGTCACCATAGAACCAAGTATACGACGGTGGTCCCATAGGATTATAATGAGGAAGATCTACTTTCAAAGCTTGCCACTCAACGGGACAGAAAGCATGCCTCTTAGCATCCTTACGTATACTTTATAATTTTTGTGTTCGATGTTTCCTCTCCCAATTTCTTCCAAAGCGAAGGCTTGTAGAAAACTCTGATTCTGAAATGGTGCAAATCCCTTCCCCAAAAGGCATCTCAAATCCAGCTGCTGCTACTGACTTATTGATGGGCACCATCCAGTGGCCTTGGGGAGGTGGTGGGCAGCCCAGCCATGGCTTATAATAAGGAGAGACAACTCAGCATCCACCCTGCAGTGAATAATAGAACAAAAGCTGCCAGCGCCTGCAGGATCAAAGCGCATGAGCAATCAGTGTCTCTGGGTTAAATAGATCAGCAGAGGGGGCTGGGGCGGCAGGCGGATGTCATGGACGTTTTGGGGGGAGTCTGGGCTGAGAAGGAAACATCAGCTGGAGAGAGCTTTCCATTCCTCACAAGATACTCTTCTGTGGCTCTCTTTTGTTAACCTTCCCTGGAGATGGGGCTCATTCCTCCATTCACTTTCTCCACCACCTGCCCCCAAAGCCTAAAGAGATGTGGTGGCCATGGTGAGAGGTGATGGGAAAAGAGTACTGAACCGTGAGGCAGGAGACACTGGAGCTGTGAGCTTAAGCCAGGCTGATGTTCTTTAGGTCCAAATCGCCCCATCTGTGAAATGAAGAAGCTGAATGAAATATGGGGTTTCAGACTTTCTCTCCACTTTGGTAAATTTGTCTGGAGAGAGATAGATGGATCTGTTTCCTTCTGGCTCCCTGTCCAGTTACCTGTAGTCCAGGGGGAATGATTGCCATCACTGTTCTTGGTCCATCCCCAAACTCAGTGTGTGAGCCCCCCATTCTGTGGAGGAATCAGGAGGCGAGCAGTTGGGGAGACTATATTATTTACTCCCTCCTGCAGCTTGCTTCCCCTTGCTGGTGGACAAACCATAAGTAATTTTGGGAGCAGAAAAATTATTAGGATTTTTATTCAGAAAGCATATTTTTAGATGTTAATCTTTGTGACTCTCAATGTATATGCAGTTCTAGAGGAGAAGCTTCTGACAGAATGGGGGTGCTCTGGGGAGCTTTGAGAATGTTTATTTCAATCCAAAAGACCCTTAAGGTTCTGAGCATTCTTTGAGAATCTAGCCTGACTGCTCCTTGTGAAAGTTTGTGTGTGAGAGTGTGTGTGGTGTGTGTACATATGTGCATGTTTGTGTGTGATGTGTGTGCTTGGGGGGTGCATGTGGGTGTGCTTGCCCCAAGTCAGCCCAAGTCCAAAAATTTTTGTTTTTCCTCTTGAATAAGCCAGTGGGGGAAAGTTAGTATATAATTAGAGGAAGAAATATGTCAGGAAATAACTAATTTTACTAGTGGAAAATCACTGCAAACCTTCCTTTTTGTATGTGAGCCCAGCAGCCTGCAGGCAGGTGAGAAGTCTGAGAATAGAGGTGGGGGGTTGTATAAAGAAACTTCCACATTTGAAATAAACCCAATGCATGGGTCCACAGATAGATCACCCATGCACATACATGTTACGTAGATTTGTGTGATGGCACACCTGGACATGTATACAACTGAATATCCTCACAGATAAATTTTAGTTTAGGGTAAAGACCAAGGTACTGTGGATTGAACTGGGTTCCCCAAAAAGATGTGTTTAAGTCCTATCCCCAGTACATGGTTCTGAGACCTTGTTTGGTAATAGGGTCTTCACAGATGTGAACTGGTGAGGATGTGGTCATACTGGACTAGGGTGTGTGAACCTTAGTTCAAAATGAATGTTGTCTTTATACAAAGAAAATTTGAACACAGAGATGCAGAGGGAAGGTGGCCAGGCGAAAACAGAAGCACAGATTGTAGGATGCTGCCACAAGCCAAGGAAATCCTGGGGCCATCAGAAGCTGGAAGAAATAAAGATCCTTCCATTAGGGACTTTGTGGGGAGCAGCATTCTGCAACACCTTGGACTTCTAGCTCCAGGTCTATAAAAGAATGAACTTCTGTTGTTTTATACCCAGTTTGTCATTCTGCATTACAGTAGTTCCAGGAAAAGAAGACTTCAGATATGTAGGATGTGAGGTCCACGCCCACACTGAGGGTGTACAGGAACGTTGGCACATACTGTGAGAGGTGCTCAGGGCAGGTGGATGTCCCCTGCTCCTCTGCTCCCTCCCAGAAGTCTCCACCTTTTTCCCTCTGACCTTACCTGTCCAGTGACCTTAGGCCACCACCACTACCCAGCAGCCAACATTTATCATGCACTTCTCTCTGCTGAGCTCTACTCTAAATGCTTAAGCTCAGTTAAGTGAATCTTCACAACAACCCCATATCACCCCTATGGATAAGGAGTTCCCATCCACAGGTGAGGAAACGGAGGCCCAGAGGAGTTTAATAACTCGCCTAAGAAAGTAGGGACAGAAAACATGGGGGTTGGTAGCAGAGTCAGACTTCCATCTGTTGCAATGGGGAACACCTTTTTTCTGAGGGATTGCATTCTAAATCATGCCTGGACTCTGTCACTGGCTTACTGGACTCTTGGGCTGTGAGGTCCAAAGAAGACCACCAGGGTGCTGTGTGAAGAAGTCAGAGGAAGATAGGGTGCTGTGTGGAGAAGTCAGAGGTGGGCACCATGGGACCTGAGGGTTTGCCACCCTTCTTCTGGATTATTTGTTTTGAGTGGAGAATATTTTATTTATTGAAGATTGTTTTGCACACCCTAAAATGCACACATTTGCAGTGTACAGCATGAAAAAATTTGACAAGTACATCTAGTCATATAATCAACACTCCAATTTAAAAAAAGAACATTTATATCATCATGTGCCCTATTCTACCCCCACTTCCAAACCAGGCAACCCCTGATCCCATTGCTAGCACTTCTGTATGTTCTCATACAGAAAAAAAGTGGAAATACATTATATATACATATATATACATTATATATATATATCATATATATATACATTATATATATGATATATATATGTATATATCTGGATTTTTTTATTCACCATGTTTTGGAAAATCATGTTTGTGGTTACAGTGGTTACATATGCCAATACTTCTTTTTTTTTTTTTTTTCAGGGATTGAACCCCGGGGGTTTTAACCCCTGAACCACATTCCCCAGTCCTTTTTTTTTTTTTTTAATTGTGAGACAAGGTCTCACTAAGTTGCTTAGGGACTTACTGAGTTGCTTAGGCTGGCCTTGAACTTGTGATCCTACTGCCTCAGACTCCCAAACTGCTGGGATTACAGGCATGGGATTACAGATTCACTTTTAATTGCCAAATAATATCCCATTATACAGATGGATCATAACTTGTTTATTCATTCACCTATTGATAGACATTTATGCTGTTTACAGTCTTTCATGATTACAAATAAAGTTGCTCTGAACATTTGTATATAAGTCTTTGTGTTGACATGTGCTTTTTATTTCTTGTGGGCAGATACTTAGTAGTTGATGGCTAGATTATATTTTCAACTTTTTAATGCAAAGCTTTTTTCCAAAGTGGTTGCATTATTTTACGCTCCCACCAGTAGGGTATGAGTTCCTGTTGCTTCATTTCCACCAATACTTGGCATTGTCTATTTTTAATATTTTTGCTCTTCTCTTGGGTGTGAAGTGGTAGCTCATTGTGGCTTTGATTTGTGCTTCCCTGACAACTGAACATGTTGAATATCTTAATGTGCCTATTGGATATTTCTATACCTTCTTTTGTGAATTGTTCAAGTATTTTGACAGTTCTTCAATTGGGTTGTTTGCTTATTATTGAGTTGTAGGAATTCTTTCTGTATTCTGGATATGAATCCGCTATTTGGATATACAAGTTGTACATGTTTTCTCTCTGTCTGTGGTTTGTCTTCTTTTTAAAAAATGATGTCTTTTGAAGATCAAAAGTCTTAAACTTCTGATAAGGTCCAATTGTGGATATTTTTTCTTTTGCAGTGTACTAAAAATTTTTTTGCTTCCCTCTAGATCACTAATGTCTCTCCTATATTTTCTTATAGCTCTAGATTTTATGTTTGGGTCTATAACTCATCTTGAATCACTTTTTGAGTATGAGGTTAAGGGTTCATACTTTTTTCTGTAGAAATATCCAATTGTAGACAGGTATAGTGGTACACACCTGTCATCCCAACAACTTGGGAAGCTGAGAAATGAGAATCACAAGTTCAGGCCAGCCTCAGCAACCTCACGAGGAACTGAGCAGCTTAGTGAGACCCTGTCTCAAAATTAAAACAGCTGGGGATATGGCACAGTGGTTTAGTGACCCTGGATTCTATCCCTGGTACCAAAGGAAAAAAAAAATTCAATTGCATCATCACCAAGTATTGGAAAGATAATGATTTTCCCATTGAATTACTTTGCACTCTGTAAAAAATAAGTTGATAAGTACAGGTCCATTTCTGGAGTCACTAGTCTGTTCCACTGATCCATCTTCATGCCTGTTTTGCACTGTCTTGATTGTAGTAGTTTTTTAGTAAGTTTTAAAAAGATGGTAAAACTTTGATTTTGTTTTGTTTAAACATCTGACATTATCCTGAGATTTTTTTGCATGAAGTTTGATTTCTAAAAATATTGCATAAAATATTATTTATCTTGGTTACTAGGATTTTGTACTTGAGATGAGTGTCTCACTTTCTTCAACCTTAGATCAGCCCCACCTCCAACTTTGTTTTTTTTATTAAATTATTTTGATTAATGTAGGTTAGTTGTATTTTCATACAAACATTAGGATTTGTTTATTATTTTGACAAAAAGTCTTTTAATTTCTTTTTTAAAAAATATTTTTAGTTGTAGGTGGACACAATACCTTTATTTTATTTATTTATTTTTTATGTGGGGCTGTGGATCGAACCCAGTGCCTGATACATGCTAGGTAAGCACTCTGCCACTGAGCCACAACCCCAGCCTGACAAAAAATTCTTGTTGGGGTTTTGACTGTGATTACATTAAATTTATAGATCAATTTGTGTATCTTACCATAGTGAGTATTTCCATGCAAGAGCTTGTCATTAATTTAGATGGTCCTTAAAATCTCTCAGCATTGTTTTATAATATACTGTTAGAATTCTCACATATCTCTTGTTAAATTTATTCCTAAGAATTCTACATTTTGATGTCATTGCTAATACTTTATTAAAAACATTTAAATAAAGTATTCAAAATACAACATTTCCATGTTTTCTTAAAATGTTTAAAATAAATTATTTTTATTTCCATCTCAGTAAATTTCAGTTTCCAATTGTTTGTTGCAAGTCTGTAGATGCATAATTGATTTCTGCAATTGATTTTGTACCTGTAAACTTGCTAAATTCACGCATTAGTAGTGCATGTGTAGGTTTCTCAGGATTTTCTTTGCAGACAATCAGGACATCTGAGAATATACAAAACAGTCCTTCTTTCTTTATAATGTGTGTGCTTTTATTTATTTTACTTAGAACTTCAGTACTATATTAAATAAAAAATTTAAATAAAGGCAGATACCCTACCCTTGCTTCTGATCTTGGGAGAATCAGTTCTTTGTGCTTGTCTACTTATAAGTGGCCAAAGTCTGTGCTATTGTGGGAAATGTCTTTCTGTGGACTAGCCTCTGGTGTCTATGTGCAAATAGGGTGTGGCCTTAAGAACATCCTCCAGGGGAAGGCAAGACAGAGAGTTAAGAAAGTAAACACCACCTTTATGTCTTCCTTGCCCAGGTCTCAGCAACCACAGCTGCAGATTCCTTCAGTAGAAGGTAGGGTCTAAAAAAATGATACCACAAAGTTGGATTTACCATGCAGAGCTTCCCAAATGCTGCAAACTCAAAACTCAAGGAGTTGTTTGCTCAGGTTTTTATTCTCTCCCTCTCCTCCCTCCCCTAGCATATAGTATGTATGCCTTTTGACAGGCCTTCATTCTCCATTCCTGCATCTCCCTAAGCACATGCCAATATACAAGTAAATATTCACATACCTTCAAACCAGATTCCATATCAGAGATTTCAAAACCCAGGACCAAAAATTGATGGAGACAAAAACAGTCTGGAAGTGGTGGCTCAGCCTATCTCAGGAGTTCACTATCAATAATGGAGATAAAAGTCACTGGGAAGAGGGTCAGGGAAACTTGACAAACACAGCTGTCAGCAGATATGGTGACAATAATAGAACAGGAATGCCCTGCATACATGTTGTCCCAGCTACTTGGGAGGTTGATATGGGAGGATCCCTTCAGCCAAGGAGTTTGAGACCCACCTGGGCAATATAGCAAGACCCTGTCTCAAAAAAAAAAAAAAATCCTAGAGGAGGGGGATGCTATGTTTTGTCATCTCCAAAACTCATGTTGAAACTTATGTTTATAATGAGATATTAGGAGGTGGGACAAGTGAGATTTTAAGAGATTGATTAGGGCTCTAATTAATGGATAAATACATTCATGTGATTAATGGATTAATGGGTCAATGGGGTATCTCTAGAGAGTGTTTGCTGTAAAAAGCCAGTTTGGCCAGGTCTCTTGAGCATTCACTGTCTCTTGCCATGTGATCTCTACGCTAACTACCTCAGGGCTCTGCCAGCAAGAAGGCCATCAACAATGTGGTCCTTTGATCTGGACCCATGAACCAAAATAAACCTCTTTCCTTTATGACTTATTCAGTCCATGGTATTGTGTTATAAGCAACAGAAAATGGACAAGACAGGGCCTTAACAGAAGAGGAGCGTCTGGGAACTGGAAGGGTCTCACAAAGCTGTATAATCCAACTTCTGTTGAGAAGTCTGAGCCTACCCCAGCTCCCAATCCTTCCCTGACTGACCCATTGAATTTGTAAGATAAAGTCTGAGGATGGGGAGGAGGTGACAATTATAGTCGATATTAGCACAACTCATACTACCAGCCTCAAAGGGAATATTTAGGCTCATGTAACTGAAAGTCCAGAGGATATGTCTGGCTTCATTCATGACTGGGTTCAGGACACAACAATGTTATCAGGGCTTTGTCTCTCCATATTCTGGGCATAGTGGCCACCAGTTATCTGAAGTTCATGATCTACCACATTAGCAACTGCAGGAAGAATATAGCTTCTTCTCCATTAGTGTTAGCAAAAAAGTCTCATGGAAGGATCAGATTGGTCAAGTTTGGGTCATGTGACTATCTGCTTGAGCCAATTCAAAGTGGTTCTTAGCCAGTCTCAGGGATTTCATCATCATTAATGGAGATAAACGTCATTAGAAGAGGGTAGAGGACACTACCAAGGGTCTGATGTATTCTGACTGTCTAGCCAAGATCTTATGTTCATCCCTGAAGGACAATGGCAGTCTTATCCAAACCACTGGGAATAGCTTCCCCCATAGAAAAACGGGCTCTTCTACCAGAAGCAAAGAGGCAGGGTCTGGAGAGCATAACAGCAGCCCACTGCACTTTAAACTGCCTAACATATGATTATATGAAGCAAATTACTTTTCCTAATTGTGCTTCAGTTTCTTCATCTGAAAGAGAGGTAACACTCTTGGTTCTTGGAATATTTGCACAATGGATTCTTGAGCCTATGGTCAAGAATGCACTTGGAGATGGAGCGGGTTTCTACTCAGCTGTAGCCCATGGCACAGTTTCTCTGTGGGGAGCTGAAGAGCAGGTGACTCCATTCCCTGAGCCTCATTATCTTAATAATAAATCCAGGTCATAGATTGTCCTTGGAAACACCAAGGCACAGAAATCACCAAATGCTGTTTGTTCTCTCTCTGTATGGACTGTCATGAGCACACCCTTGGATCCCAGAGCATAGACAGGTGTCAAGTAGATGGCCCTGGAACAGACCTCACCCAGCCTGCCTCAACACAAGAGCAAATAAGATTACAGAAGTCAAGAAGCAGCATTTGGAAATCTAAAAGACAAACAAACATGCAGAGGCTAACTGAAGAGTCCCTAATGAAAAGGGAGCTGTCAGATTTCATAATTGAGGCCATGCTTTACTGAAGGGGCTCTGAGCCCCAGCTCTCTTTGCAAACCCAGGAGGCCAGCAGCTTTAATGCTTTGGGAGGACTCTGCTAGGGGAAGGCAGGTTTGCCCTGTGTGAGGTCTATCCCAGGAGCCCATGGAAAAAGTCTGATGGTATGAGCTACCAATGTGCGAGGATGCTCTTTTCACCTCAACGTTGGAGTGGAGGGGTGAGCCTTATGCTAGGCCAAGGGCCCTGTAGCTCCAGGATTGGAATTGTACCATTATGCTTTTTCAGACTCAATCATCAGAAACCTATCAGACGTGCATGGGCTCAGCACTGAGGAATCAAAATACGAATAGACAATAATATAGTGAGTACTCTATGAAGCACTTAATATGTGTCAAGCATTATTTTAAGTACTTTTCTATCAGAACAAATTGGATCCTCATGGCAATCACAGGAGGTAAGTAATATTACTTTCCTGATTTTATGGTTAAGGAAACTGAGGCACAGAGTCTAAGTAACTTCCCCAAATTCATATAGCTAACAAAGACTGGAGAGGGGTTTGCACCCAGGAGATGGGAAGAATATAATACACATATTATATTTAATATAATATTTATAGATATTTAAGTCTATAAATATGTATATATAAATATATATATTTATAAATATATGTATATTATATATTCATATTATATATTTATAAATATATAAACATTATACATTTATATGTATATTTAAGTCTAAAACATGGTAACACCACCTCTGCTGGTTGACCTCACCATCTTGGGGAGATCAGAAAGTGTGAGGGTTTGGAGGTGAGGGACAGCACATGAGACTCAGAGCTAAAAGGCAATCAGGGCCTTTTCTGTCACTCTCTTGCCTCTGAGGCCTTGGCCTCCTCGGCCACCCTGGGTGGCAGCTAGGGATGGATGTTATCCCTGGGTCATAACTCACCAATGTGCTGGCAAACCTCCACTTCCCCAATCCACCTCCTGCTCCCCATTTTTCCCTTTCTCTGGTTATCGTAATTATTTGAGAATTTACAGAATAATCCGTCACAAAGTCCTCCAGAACAAATTGAATGTCAGGTTTATAAAACAACCTAATAAAGCAGATGGCATTACCCGCTGGTAAATCTCTTCCCGTTTCCTGCCCCACCCCCTCCCCACTTCAATGTCTCAGAAAGCTGACAGATTATCCATTTACAGGCAGATTAATCCTGAACAGTATAAACATGGGGAGAAAATTACACTTTCTTGTCTCCATAATTGATAAGAAGGACACATTAATCTATAAAGCCCGGAGGAAAGGCCCATCTGTCTGTCGAGACAGTCGTGGGGGTGTCTGGGAAGGAAGGAGACCTGTCCATATGTCTGTCTGACTGTATGCCTGACTTTTTATCAGAAACCACTTTCCCAGAGGCTGGTCCTGGAAACAGGGCATCTGTAACTTTAGACAGATGCCCATCCCTGCCCCTGAGCTGGCCGGGCTCAAGGTCCCACACTTGGAATTCTAGGCCACGTAGAGACTCTGCCACTTTCCCTGCTTTTTTCTTACTGCGAGGTTCTGCAGTAATTCCATAAGCTGGCATTAGATGTGCACTCGCTGGCCTAGGGGATTCCAGGAGGAATTTGTTCAATAGCCTTCTGACTTAGTTGCCTCCTCCCCTTCTACTATTCCTTTATGACCTTTTGTAGATGTACCCTTTTCCCTCCCTCTCCCCTCATCTAGCACCTTCCCTGTTAGAGACAGCTGTGAGGCATTAATTGTCTCCTTGAGCCCTGTCAGAGCAGTCAGGAAGTGTCCCAGCAGCCATTCCCTTCTGCCAAGGGACAGAGGCAGAGTGAGGATTTCTGAGTAGACTCAGCTCCAGAACCAACTCTCCCTCTCCCAGCGCAGAGATGGCAATGACAGGGACACACAAATACTACCATGCCCCATTTCCCTTTGGAAGATTTACGTCAGGCTCCTTCTGTCATTGTGATTGGGATGGCTTCAGGTGGAGATGAAGGGACCACGGCTAGTAGGGGAGAGGGCCCAGGCAAAGTCCTGGCAGATCTCGTTCCTGGTTAGAAGGACCTTATTGGCCACTAGAACCCCAATGATAGAGGGAAAAATGAAAAATTAAGATGGAGAGAAGAGATAAGCAGAGACCACTAATGCTAAGGACCAGGAGAAAGGAATGAGGAGAGTTTGAGTAAAGGAGAAATAGAAAAGTCTATGGCAGGAGCTCATAATTTCTCCCTTCAGGATGGGTGGGCATCTCTGGGTCTGTGTGTGTGAGTGTGTGTGTGTGTTTAGGTGCACCAAGTGCTGAGGATCTGAATGAATAGCAGAAACTTCTGAACAGAATATGGTGCTTTATAAAACCCAGCACACCCAGCCCCAGGACTGGACATACACTTTGACTAGGCTTCTCCAAAGAGGTGGACTGGGGAGGGAGTGCCAGGGACTGATCCCCCAGGCCACTTCCCACTGCTAGGCATCTGGACACATAAGGCTCCCAGCAAATGTTCCAGTCCTTGCCTTGGGACTCTAAGCTCTTGGTCCAATGACACATACTGCTCCTGCCTGGAGTTCGAGGATGGCTCTAACAGGGTTTCCCAGACCATGTCCCTTGGCATACTGGTGGGGCATGGGCTGTTCTTTGGGTCCCACATCTGAACAAATTTGGAAGATGCTGAATTATGTAAATTAAACACTGCTTTACTTTTGGTGTATTTTACTTCTTGTCTCTTCTTTGGCTAGTGTTTCTCCATTTCTTTGCTTTTCCCTCTCCCATTCTATATTGATTGTAAGTTTGACAGAATCCAGTGAAACTGTAAATAGTAACTCATTTTGGTTTCATGCTTTCCTATTTAAAATAAATGAATATATATATGTATATATATAAATATATATATATTTAAATTGACAATTATAATTTTAAAGGAGAAAAAAGATTAGTGACTGACCCCAGGGTCTTACAAACTTGAAGGTAATATCATTCCATTTTCATTGACTCATTTTAATAAAAATTATTATGACATGAATTGTAAAGTAATGATATGTAAATTATCTAGAGAAACCAACAAAGCACTTAATTTTAGCCCCTTAAATGTAGTAATTAATGTTGGATGAACATCTAAGGTTTGGAGGGTTAGTTTTAAAAGGTACAAATTTGGGTGATAAAATGAATTTATTTTTGCCTATTATTTCCTGAATGTCTCAAACCACTTAAACCAATTAACTTGTTTCTGTCTAAAGAAGCAACTTTTGTGCTCTTGTAGTTCAGAAAGCTGTTTTTAGCCCTGTCACTTCATCTTTAGAGTCAAAATTAAGATTGGTCTCCCATGTGCTGTCCAAAGAGCAGTGGGTTTTTTGTTTGTTTTGTGGTTTTGTTTTAGATTTCCAAAGCCCTATGTTCATTATCCTCAGAAATACAGGGAAAGTGGAAAATACTATCTTTGCTCTTAAAAAGAAAAGGTGGAGTGAGAAAATGTGCTGGTCTTGAGGATGCCATCATCTAGAATGTCACAAAACAGCCTTGTGCAGGGGAGTATGCCTATAATCCCAGAGGCTCTGGAGGCTGATGCAGAAAAATTGAGTGTTCAAAGCCAGCCTCAGCAACTTAGCAAAGTTCTAAGCAACTCAGTGAGACCCTGTCTCTAAATAAAATATAAAAAAGGAATGGGGATGTGGCTCTGTGTTTAAGCCCTCCTGGGGTCAATCCCTGGTACTGAAAAAAAAATTGTCACAAAATATAGCCAGCTGGTTAAAAAAGAAGAAAAAGAAAGTGATGTGATAGGAAAGAGCACAGGGGAATGGAGATCGAGGTTCTATATGGGCCATTCTGATCCTGGGAATAAAAACAATACTGTTAGACAAAGTTTGAAATTTTCTTTATAGTTATTATTTTATTTAGAATATGTCCCATGGAGGAGGTATAATCCAAATACCATGATCAAAAATTATTTGGAGGGCTGGGAATCTGGCTCAGTTGGTAGAGTGCTTCCCTTGCATGCAAAAGGCCCTGAGTTCAATCCCACGCACCCAAAAAAAAAAAAAAAAAAAATTTGGTTTGATTTTTTTCCCCTTTTGCACAGATACCTTATTAATTTTATATATAAGTTGGTTCATTTGTTTCTGTTTATATTCTTAGGGTCTTTATCCCATGTTAGACCATTTTATTTTATTTTTCCACAGTAAGATATTTTTGTACAGTAAAATATTTATGTGGGTCAAAATTGAAGCTAAATAAATGGTACGTTTGGAGAAGTTTCTTTCTTTTCCTTAGCATTTCTTCCTTATTTTAACTCACTCCTTCTGGGTAACCAATTTCACTAGATTCTGATTTATCCTTCCTATGTTTCTTTTGTAAAAGTTGGTATGTATTTTTAATTTATCATCTTTCTTGGGGGCAGTGAGCTGGGCATTGAATGGGTGAGTGGACACCCAAGGGCAGCTGAAGTCCACATCTGGTACCATTACTTCTTACCCCAGCAGGATTTTAGAATTTTTCTAATAATGTTCTTGGATTCCTGGAGATCTTGGCTGTGATGCTGCTTGTTTATTTGGAGATTGTGTGTGTGTGTAGGGGATACAAGACAACAACTTTAGAACAACTGATCCTCCACTTTTTTCCTCTACTCTATTCCCATTATCTGCCCAGCCATTCCCTCTGCAAGTATACCTGTTCTCTGCTTTCTAAAGTCTTTCATCTTTCTGAAATTTCTCATAGTTTTATCTCTAGATCCTCAGATCCATGACTTATTTTCTATGCTGTCATTTCCTCAAGATTAACTTTGGGGGAGTCAGCCAACAGCCTATCCTCATTTGCCATCTTGTCAGGAAACAGTGACTCACTCTTTCTGGGTAACCACTCAGTCTCTGAGATGTGTCCTTCTCTTCTGGCCCTCTTCATTTTGGTAGAGCATTTTCAAGACCTGGTGTAGCTATGGGAAGAAGATGTCTTGGATTCATATCCTTCCAAACAGTGCTACAGTGGCCTGCAGAATGGTTGATTTGGGCTGGCGCCTGGTCTGGTGGACCCACCGAGGTCCTGTCTGGCTGTTTGGGACATCAGGCAGAACACCACCTGTCAGAGTTTGTCATTCAGACTGTGGCACCTCCAAGTTCCTCCACAGGGCATGGGGAGGTCCTCTGGTATCCCTGCAGGCCATCCTTGAATGCAACTGGGAGCCAAGAGCTCAGCCTCACACTCATCTCTGTAGAAGCCTTCTCCCCAATGACTGCTTCATTGTTCTGTCATGCAATTGTGTCTGTGTGCTGGGCTTCTCTTACATGGAAACCTGCAGCCTCTCCTAACTTATACCTAGGAGAGCAGGGCAATTCTAATATTCTTCCTCTTCCTACATCTATCTAGATGTTTCCATAGTGTTTGCTTTCACTAAAACTCATAGGGTTTTCTTTTCACCCCATACACACTCTTGTTCTGACCTCTTTCCCCTTGCATCTTAAGTATTTATGCTGCCACCACCCCAGCTAGAGTGTGAGCTCCCCTAGGGTGAGTATGGTGTCATATTTTTTTTCTTGAACTGCTCTGTGTCTGGCCTTGGGATCAGCATAAAATAAGCATCAGATAAATGTGCACTGAATCACATTGAATAATGCAAGTTTAAAAGAGATAAGTGCTTTAAAAGAAGTGTTTGGGGGAGGAAGACATTATTTATACTTTAGGGTAATGGAAAGTTTCTTAAGAGGCAACATTGGATGGTTTTGACCAATGGAAGGAGAAGAGCACTTAGGGAGAGTTGGCATCATGATCAGAGGTGTAAAGATGGGAAAGCACAGAATGTTTGTTCTTTTTCAGAGGAGGAATCATTCCTTGTGCTTCTATGCAAACATTTGTATAGAACCTCAACTATAAGTGGTGGTGAGAATAAGTGCACTGAGTGGAATAACATGCATACCCAGGAAGATGGACCAGGAGCTGCAGGTACACGGTGGTCATGCAAGACTTCAGCTCAGAAATGAAAGGGGCTTTACTTGGTTCATGACATATCCAAGGTTACAGTAATTCACAGGCTGTATCATTCAAAGACCCTTCAGGAAATAAGGAACACACCCAGACAAGGTAACTAGGGAGAATTTAAGGAGGGAGCTATTTACAAAGGTGTGGCTTTTATAAGAAACCAAGAAGGGGTGGCAAGGCACCCCTGGGCTAGCAAAGTCCCATCTTGGGCAGTAGGGACAGAGGAGGGAGGAGTTACCTTGTGAGAAGGAGGAGGTTGTCCTGTCAGAGCTCTGTCTTCCCTGAAAGTACAGCTAAACTGTGTGTGTGTAAGTGTGTACACATCATGTGCACATGTGATCATCTTTTTTTTCCCCTGCTGCCCTCTGGGGTCTCCCACCAGTGCCTGCCATTGCCCAAACTCAACTGAAAGCCTCTGGGGGCGCAAAGCAGGGCACGAGAGGTGGAGAGTCCATTTGCAGATGCAGAATATCTAGTACAAACCCACTGTCTCTGTTAAATCTCAGAACAGTCCAACAATTAATATCTGCATATTATTTTTGAGGGAAATAATGTTAGACAGGTTGACTTGCCTAGGATCAAAACCCTACCGTAAGGAAGACTTGAGTCTTCACCATTTGTAGGAAAAATTATTTCATGCATAAGTGTGTGTATGCACATATGTGAGCATGTATATGATGAATGTGTGCATGTGTGTGTGAGAGAGAGTGTGCATGCATGAGCATGTGTGTGATTGTGTGTATGTGTGTATGAGAGAGAGAGAGAGAGCGAGCAGGATAGGTGATGAGACCAGGGACATACAGCAGGATAGACCTTCTCAGGCCATGGGGAACAGAATCCCTGGAAGGAATTCTAGAAACCTGTGACTGGCATTATGAGCCAGGACCTTGATCCTGGGACTTGGATGCAGGAGAAACATTAGGGCCTCAGACCCAAGGAAAGCAGATAGTGGTGGGAAACACTTAGCTTGAGCAAGCAGTCTCAGGAATCCTTTTTTTTTCTTTTTTGGTACTAGAGATTGAACCCAGGGACTCTTAACCATTGAGCCACATCCCCAGCCCTTTCTATATTTTATTTTGAGGTAGGGTCTCGCGAAGTTGCTTAGGGCCATGCTGAGTAGCTAAGGCTGGCTTTGAACTCCCAATCATCCTGCCTCAGCCTCCGGAGCCACTGGGACTACAGACGTGTGCCACTGCATCAAGCAGGAATCTTTTATATCCTTAAAAATGATCAAGGACTCCAAAGAGTTTTCATGTATATGAGTTGACTTTCTAATACAATATTTTCTGTTAGAAATTTAATAATAACTTATTTTCAGCTAATTTAAAGGTGACGATAATAAACAGAGTACATGTTAATATAAATAACATATTTTTATGAAGAATGATTTTCCATAACAAAAAAGAACTCAGTGAGAGGGGTGGCGTTTTTTACATTGTTACAAATCTCTTTAGTGTCTAACCGGACTCCCCATCTGCTTTTGCAATCAATCTGTTGGGGTATGTTGTTTTGGTTGAAATATGTGAAGAAAATCTGGCCATTACAGATACAGAGTTGGAAAAGGTAGAAGTTTTTTAGTTGTTTTCTTCAGATAATTGGGGCTGTTCATTTTTGATTCTAAACTTAACCTCCATAAATGCTAGTTTCTCGAAGGTTATTTATGATGTGGAATTGGAAACCATATCAGTGAACCTTCTATGCTCTATTACATGTTTTGTATAAAATGCAAAAACAACCATATGAAAACACATTGGTGGTTCTTCAGCTGCTGACAGTGCTTTGATTCATGCATGATATTGCAGAATCACTCACTGAGCATTTGAAAAGTATTACTTCAAGAATTATGTAGCTCTCCTGAATGTTGCCACATTCCATTATATAAAAAAAAAAAATTAAAAAACAAAAACAAAAAAGCAGATTTGTTATTATCACCACTGACCTCATCCGGAAAGATTTTAAGTATTGGGAAGCTATCAAGTTCATTGTGGTGAACACAAATTTCCCCAAATTCTAATCATCACATGAAAGCTCAAAGCACATCCTTGGCCACAAATTTGTCACTCGTTTCCCTTAAAGTGACAGACTCACTTTTTTCATTTTTAAGATGATTTCTATCAAAGGCACAATTCTGAATAATGGTGGCTTGTCGGTCATCCTTTCAAATAAAAATGGCCTTCCAAGAAAGCAGTGGCGGGTTCAGCTCTCAACTCACCTTGCACCAGAGCTCCCTCCCTGAGATGAGCATCGGGTTTCGCTTGGCAGCAGAAATGCTTCGTGTGTACTTCTGAGCTAGTCGCACAGCATATTAAAAAGATGTGTACTCAAGGATTGGAATTTAATAAAACTAATTATTCCCACTGATTCATAAAGAATATTCATAAATAAAAACGGCTGAAGACTGTTAGTGTGTGGTGAGGGGGAACAAGACTATTAATAGAATTTGGTGTCTTCTCGTGGTCCACGTGGGTGTTGACAGTTTAAGTCACCACTGCCTTTACATCTCCAGGGCAAATGTCAATGCAGTGAAAAGGACAGACGACGTCTTGATATTATCATAAAAATGTTTTGGCCCTGTGAATCCCTGAAAGTATCCCAGAGAACCCCAGAGGGTTGGTGGGCCACACAGATGTGCTGAGTGAGGGAAAGAATGAAGAATAGATGGGAATAAGACCTGGGAAGGAAGGCAGGGCCCATCCTGCAGAAGGCACTGGCTCTAGCTTCTTCAAAGAAGCTGGGCCTTTGTTGCATTCAGGGGGTGTCAGATGTCCGAGCTGGGGTGTGGGTGCCAGGTGGAGCCACCCCCATCTTAAGCTTGTCTTGGTTGGAGGACGCAGCCTTAGCAGAGACCAGGGACTGAAAATGAAGCAAAAACTCACCTGGAGCAGCACTTGCTAAAGAGGAAGCCCCAGAAGGACCTTTGGATGGGCCGTTCTTTCAGAAGATCCTCCAGCAGGTGGCTGGCTGTGGGTGTGCTGAGGTGGCTCTGGGCTCCAGCCCTCTCCACCTGGTCCAGGGCCTTTACCCACGGACATTAGGTGCATAGAAAGGCAGACTTTGTAAGCTGAGGAAATCATGTGCTAGTGTCTCACAGTTATGAAGAGCAGCAGGAACTGGTTTTGAGGATTTGGTTCTATTTTAATGTAAGACCCTGCACACATACCCATTACATGATTATTAAGAAGAATCTTCCTACTAGAACCCCAATGGATTCTTAAGTCTGATGACTCAGTTCCGCCTCCATACCTCCATCTTTCCTCCCTCCCTCCAGAAATTCCTGACACCATCCTCTTCTACTGCATGTCAATGCACTTCCCTCCTCTGCTTTAAACTTGGCTCACAACTTGCCTCCTCCAGAACCTCTCTCCATTCCTCCTGCCCTGCCTTGTGCAAGCCTCATCCTGACTGTCTAACTCCTTCAGCGCTCCTAATATGAGAAGTCACCACCCCAGTGTGTGCTTAGTGCTCTGCTGAGTGTCCTCTGCATGCAGTTGCTAATTTTGTAATAGGAGTTACTCTTTTCCTCTATGCCCTTTCCTGGGGCTCCAACATCCCTTCTATCAGCAAACCTGTCAATTCTAGCTCAGCACGGAACTTACTTCCATAATTTTTCTCTCCATTCATCCCTGTGGCCACCACCCTGACTGAAGTCATTGATGTCTCCAGCCTATGCTACAGCAGCTCTTACTGGTCCCCCTCCAGCCCCCCTCGTGCTAGAACATGAGCTCCCAAGGGCAGGCCTTGCATGTTGAGTCTAACACTATCTCCAGGGCCTAGCATGATCTCAGCCTGCCTTATGGTTTCTGTTCAGTATTTATTTTTGCATGCATGAACGGAAACAGTGAGTAAATGAAAGGACACCATTATATAGTTCGAGTTACCGAGGCTTATTGGTAGTGTGCCCATGATCTTGATCTCACTGCAGGAGATTGCACTGAGTTTCTAGCTTGTGTATGGGTCACTAAAGCCTGTGCTCTTCCTAGTCCCTCAACTATCGTGGTATAAACTCTTTTAGTAGCAGGGTTACATTTGCTCTATGTACATTTTTCGGTGTTTCTTTAATTTAAATATAATTGCATATATTTATGGGGTACGGTGTGATAATCCCATACGTATATTCCATGTGTAATGATCAAAGCAGGGTAATTAGCATTACCATCTCCTCAAACAATTTCATTTCTTACTCTCTTCTAGGTTTTTAAATGATATATAATAAATTGTTATAAATCATAATTACCCAACTCTGCTGTAGACCTCTAGAACTCACTCCCCCTGTTGGTACCTGTTATTCAACCTCCCTCTATCCTCACTCCCCTCTACTTTCCTAGACTCTAGAAAGCACTATTTGCTATGGTTTGAATATGGTCTGTTCACTCAGAAATTCATGTTGAAGGATAAACCCCCCATGAGGTATTAACAGAGTGGATATTCTTGTGTGAGTGTTTGGTTTGGATATGGTTGCGTGAGTGTGTGTGTGTGTGTGTGTGTGTGCATCAGAGTGTAAGCGTGAGTGTCTGCATGCATGTGCGCACACGCATGCTCCCTGCGGAACGCCAGGGAGGGTGTGCGGATCTGCATGGGTGGTCCGGAGGGCTCCAGACAGCCTGTGAGTCTGTAGGAGTGAGACTGGGGTTTGGGTCGCCGGGCGATGTTTTGGGCTCACCCAGCCCATGTTTGCTCACCCTCTACCCCGTTCCTTGCATACATAAACTGGAAGTTAAAGAATAAAGCAGGAGGGAAATGGGGAGGACTTGGATTTGCAGTCTCTTTGTTGGCCCAGCGACTTTCCCTGTCCCCACTCCACACACCCTAAAGAGTTGTTTTCGGTGCCAGCCTGGCCTGCCCATTCCTGCAGCCCAGCAGAAGGACTGTCCCCACTTGGCTTTTGCAAAGTCTGGCCTGGTGACAATGCGAGTCGCCTTCCCAGCGCCTCCCCCTCCCCTTCCTATTGCCACTTTGCTTTGGCAGGTGTGAAATATTAATTGCCTCACTGGGGACTGGGCTCTTTCTGTCTGTCGTGTCTGACCAGAATATCATTCTCTCCTGCAAATATAATTACCGGGGTGGGGGGTGGGGGGTAGAGGACTGGGGGGACTGTCGCAAGGTAGGGAGGGGGCGCATGGATGGGAGGGGTGTTGAGAAGGGGCTGTGGCGTGTTTTCTTAATCGCCTCTCGCCTGTCTGTTAATTAGGAGCCGTGCTTTGCTACATGCTGTGATATTTTGGTTAATTATGAAAGAGAAAAGGACAAATTTGTCACGTCTTTTGTTTTTGTTCCACCACGTCTGGTGGTGACAGCGGTGTGAAGGCTGATGGACTGCTCAGGCGGCAGCGCCAGATGCTCACACACGCCAGGGGCAGGGCTGTGAGGGGTCCTCTGGGCCAGGAGGTGGGCAGGGGCCACCAGGCAGACCGGTGGGCATGGAGCCTCTCTGTGCCAGGGTCAAATGGAGAGACTCACATTCTTGAAAGTGACTGCCAGGGAGGAGCCCCAGGCCCCCCGACAGGAGGGGGATGGGACACTCATTCCAGCGCTGAGCAGTGTGGGGGGTTGGCCTCCAGCAAACACTCATGGGATCAAGGCTGAACTTGCAGTTAGCAATGAGAGCAGACAGAAAGGCTCAGGAGTCCTCCTGGGGTCTTGAGGAAGAGGAGTGGGTGCTCATGGTTGAGCATGAGGGTAATGCTCAGAGCCAATCATGGACCAGCTCTAGGGAGTGTGGGGGATGGGCTGTTCTCTCTGTTACTGTTCACTGGGCCCTGTTGCCGGGCCCAACTTACACATCACGCCCCTGTATACATATGGGGTAGAAGCCCCATCTTTGGGCTCTGAGACTCACTGAGCATCTGTCATATGCTAATTGTGTATTGCAACTGGCCAGTTATGGTGCCCAGTTGTTTGGTCAAACGCATCTAGATTTTTCTAGGAAGGGTTTTTTATTTATTTATTTATTTTATGTGATAATCATTGACAACCAATAGACTTTTTAAAAAAAAATTTTTTTGAGTTGTCTAGGGATCTTTATTTTATTTACTTATATGTGGTGCTAGGAATGAAACCCAGTGCCTCACACACGTGCTAGGTGAGGGCTCTACCACTGAGCCACAACTCCAGCTGAACCAATAGACTTTGAGTAAAGTGTCATAGTGTGGGTGGGCCTCATCCAATCAGGGGAAGGCCTTAAGATCAAAGACTGAGGTTTCTGAAGAAAAAGAAATACTGCCTCAAAACTCTACACAGAGACTGTGCCTGAGCTTCTACCTGCTGACCTTGCCTACAGACTTCAGACTTACCAGCCCCCATAATTGCATAGGCCAGCTTCTAAACTTCAGTCTCTGTCTGTCTGTCACCTCTTCGTTCTGTTTCTCTGATGAACTCTGACAAACACATACCCCACTGCAGTGTCTAGCACTTGTTCCGGGCTCTCCTGCTCCTGAGCCTGTTTCCTCCAATGTGAGGGCAAAAACTGGCCTGGGCCCTGTGGACGGCAGCATCCTGGCCTAGCACAGGGCCTGCCTATAATAGGCCTTAATGTGTTTGTTACATATTGAATGAACTCATTTGGGAAACAAGTAAGACCTACATCCCCGAACCAATCAAATAACCATCCAAGACAGCACAGGCGGTTCCTGGCTTATAAATAGGTTGAGTTCCAAAAATTCATTTGAGTTAGTTGTCTGAAGCTTTTTCCCATAACAACAAGGATATCAGAGTTGGCAAGGCTCCCGGGCTGGCTGCCAGAAACCTATTTAACCCATAGTATAGATTAAGTACTGTGCATTTGCCATGAAAAATAGTAGAAAACAATACTCTTGCAGGCTAGTAATTAAATGAGAAATATGATAGTATTGAATAAAAATAGGTATAAAATTTCATTTTGAATACTAGAGTTTAAGGACAAACGGTTAGAAAAGGATGAACCAGCAAAGATATGAAGAAATATCTGAATGGAATTTCTGAGTATTTTCAAGCATTCCAGAAGTCCATGGAACTGATTCTCTCTTTGATCTCATTTCTCCTCACAACTCATGGGTTGGTCTTTCCCCTCCCTAATTGCTCTTTGAGTCAGTTCTTATTGTTCTCAATTAAGATTATTAGTTTGTTCACAAATGTCACAAGGAGAACGAGGAAAGGAATCAGGGGGTGCTTGAGCAAGAGATAGAGGGAGAGAACCAGTGTAGAGCCAGGAAAGGGAGGTGAAATGCATCTCTGTGGGAATGAGATGGCCTCCTTGGGTGCAATCACTGAGCCACACTGGGTGAGGGAAGGCTGTGGGTGCCTGAAGGGTGGGGAGAGAATGTGAAGAGATGGTGTGTCAGGTGTCAGTTCTTGGGACCAGGCACCAGGAGGCGCTATTGCTCTGTTTTAGCTGAGGTCCAGAGGTGAGCCCGCTTTGAGGAGTTGGTGGAGAAGTGGGAGGAAAAGAGGGCAGTGGGCACTTCCAAATTGCTGATACTGCAAAGGCACCCTTAGTTATAAAGAAGCAAATGAGTGATGTGGATGACAAATGCCTGTGGATCCAACAGAGGGAGGGTGGAGGGTGGGAGAACTGGTGAGGTGAGCCTGGGGCCAGCAGGGAGTCAGGGTGTCTGTGAAGCCAGAGGGAGCTTGGTGTATTTGGTGAAGAGAACTCCAAAGGTTTACCTGTTAAATAAAGCAACTTAAATGGGAATGCTAGGATGGAGAGTTACTTTTTCTTTTCTTTTTTTAATGAGGAGCAAGACAGTGAGTTCTTTTAAAAAAGGATCTATCAAAATGTATAAATACATTCTGCTGTCATGTACAACTAATTAGAACAAATAAAATAAAAAATTCAAAAATGTATTTTGAAATAATTTAGATTTTTAAGAAAAATTACAAAGTTAGGCTCTCCATGTACCCAGTTCCCCCAAGTTTAACATCTTGCATAATGTAGTCTGGATCTTCAAAGACCCAGGAGGCCCATGTATTAGAGCACTTGGTCCTCAAGGTGGCGCTGTTGAGAAGTGATGGAACTTAGAAGAGATGGGGCCTAATGGGAGGTCTTCAGGTCATTGGGAGTGTGCCCCTGAAGTGTACTGTGGGACCCTTGGTCTCTTCCTTTTTCTCTTTTTTGATTCCTGGTCAAAAGGGGTACATCTTGCTCTGCCATGTGCTCCTATCATAATGTGCTGCCTCACCACAGGACTAAAAGTGATGAGTCCACTGGATCATGGACAGAAACCTCCCAAACTATGAGCCACCTGTGTATGGTGGTGCACACCTGAAATCCCAGCTACTCTGGAGGCTGAGGCAGGAGGAGAGCAAGTTTGAGGCCAACCTCAGTCACTTTGTCCCTATCTCACAATTAAAAAAATAAATAAATAAAAGAAGGCTGGAAATGTTGCTTGGTGGTAGAACACTTACTTTGTGTTCTTGAGGCTCTGAGTTTAATCTTCAGTATCACAAAACAAAAGCACGAGCCCAAATAAGCCTTTTTACTTTAAAGTTGATCAGTTATTTTGTTATAGTAGCAGAAAGCTGACTTACAAATATAACCATGGTATACTTATCAAAATGAAATTATCATTGGTGCAATACTATTAGGATAAATACAGACTTTGTTTTAATTTCTCTAGTTTTCCCAGTAATGTTCTTTTTCTGTTTCAGGGTCCAATTCAGGATACCATGTTATATTTAGTTGCCTTTCTTCTCCCAGTCTGTGGCTGTTTTTCAGTCTATCCTCATTTTTCATGAGTCTGACAGTTCTGAGGAGTATCCATCAGGTTATTCCTGTCCTCCAGTTTAGGTTTGTCTGATGTCTTCCCATGACTTGAGTGAGGGGGTGGGTTTTAGGAAGAAAACCACAGAGGCAAAGCACCCTTCTCACCATATCGTGGCAGGAGGTATGTGATATGAACAACGCTTATTCCTGGGCTGTGAGTCCTTCAGAATCTTCTCTTAGGGTCAAGCCAGCCTAATTTTCCAGAATAATCTAGAATCCCTACCTACACACACCTTATTTTATCCATATACTAGAAAAGGTCTCTTGCTCTGGAAAAGCTCCATACCTCTGGATTCTCTAGTGAAAGGTACTGTTTTCCCTTTTCATATTCTATTAGAAGCAACTCAGCAAGTCCAGCCCACACTCAAGAGAATGGAAATTAAGCTCCCCCTCCCAGGGAAAGAGTAGTAAAGAAATTGTGAGATGTGTTAAAAGCCATGTAGTTATTAATAACTATTTCCAGGGAGATGCTTTGAGATTGTGCAGAGATCCTATTTTGATGGGTTGATTATTGGTTAGGTTGATGTTGCTGTGATGACAGAGGACATATTTAGGAGGGAAATAGAGAGCTCTGGGGGTGCCTCGAAATAGAGATGATGTGAGAGCCAGAGGAGTCAGCTCTCTTGCCTATGGCCAGTTACCACAGCTGAGACAGTGGTGGGAGGGTGGGGGTTGGGGTGTGGGAGGAGAGAGGTGTGATTTGCACATGTCTGTTCTAATGAATTCTTGGCCATCTTTTGCAGGGGAGGGATCAGGAACTCCATCAGCTGTAAGGATGCAATCTGTTTTGTCCCATGGCCCTGCCTGCTTGGTCTTGGGAATGACAAAATGAGAAAATGCCCGTTGGCTTGTTGAGGGCCATACTTCTGAGTTGCAGTGGGGACCTGTTTCCCAGCCCACTCAGGAGCTATTGGCAGAAGCTATTCCTCTTTAGGGCTGCAAACTGACTTACTGGTCCATTGATTGGTGATCAGTCTTCCCTGCCTTCCTTCCTTCCCAGATCTGGGGAGTCAGCCATCAGCTGAGGTTCTCCTTAGCTCTACTGGTGTGCCAGTAGCTGCAGTGGACTGAGACCCGAAGTTGATAACCCAGCCTTGGAGTATTTGAAGTTTTGCCTCTCTTGTTTTTTCCCTCCATAGTTCAGCTTTAAACAAAGGTGCTTGGATTGAGGAGCTCTTTGTTTTTGC